>CM051383.1:1988100-2357100 GCA_028015245.1 Cardamine occulta | reverse complement strand
GTAATGAATATCAATTAATTAGTAGGATTGAATTAAGAACAAGTTTTAGAACTCAAACACAATGATTAAATAAAACCAGCTTCATGAGAACTTACTATGAATAAAACCTAAAAAAACAAAATCTCTTCGCTAATCTTAAAGTCTAAACAAGCATTAAGCAAGTTGATTTGTTCACAAATTATCTAATCCAAATCTTTTTCAATTATCTAATTTGCTCACTCTAGGTTTTATCTAGTTTCAAACTACACTCTCATGTCGATTTGTCAACTTAAGATCCAAATTCTAGGTGATCAATCTAGAACAAGCTTTTAAACACACCCTAGGTGAAAAACTATCAAATTTAAATGCTAACCAATCAATTAATATACCATTCCATTAAATCTCTAATGAGAATCCCTAACCCTAACAATAAATCTACTCAGACATGGCAATTGAAATCAAAGACATGATTGAAATAGATACCATAAAATAAATAACAGAGATATAGAAACAGGCGTTCGAAATCTTCTCTCCAAATAGAACAAAAGTAGCAAGATTAGCCCCAAGCTCTCAAATTTTCAAAACTCTTGTAAAAGCAAAGATCAAAGATAAGATAAAACAAAATCTAAAAACCCTAATTATAAGCCTAAACACGAACTGGGATATTTTGTAAATATATGAAACTTTTGAGGGCAAAGTTGTAAATCTCTTTAAGTCGTGGTCTTCATGTGAAAGTTTAAATCCGGACTGCTTTGATCAACACCAAAATTCGTCTTGCCCAACACTGTTTAACTTCAAAGACACCAACTTCGACTTCTCACCTACAATGCTCCATAAATGTTCCAAAACGTCCAAATAGTCCCAATTGCATGTAAACCTATTAAAGACTCGATAGGGACTCGAAAGACACATAAAGACTAGATTATATACATATATCATGGCTTAAAAACTGGTAAAAACCATGATATATCAACTCCCAAAGACTTAGTTTTTGCTTGCCTTCAAGCAAACAGAAAACTGAATATAAGAAAGAAGTTTGTAAACATGAAACTCACAACATCATTAGAGCACCACACTCACATTCACCATAGTAAAGCCACTAGAAATTCTCACCTGACAAAATTCAGACCACCATGTAGTTCATCGCTAGCACTCCCAATTTTCCTGATAATACCCATAACTTCACAACATTATCTCCTGTAAATCATTCATCGCTGCATCTCATCTCTGATTTCAATGTCAAGAACTGTCTAGAATCAATGTCATTCAATACCAAAATAAGACAACTATACAACACTTGGTACTCTTTCTGCCCTTTGAACTTATTAATTTCTTATTCTCTTTTCTTTGTTCTTGATCATTTTTTTTACTTATTTATTCAATTCAAAGGGGTAAGCGACTAATGGTATCACGAAAAAAATTTCTAACCTCGCTTCGGTCTTTGCGTGATCATCTCTATATATGAGTAAAATAATGGGGTCACGGAAAATTTTCCTATCCTGTTACACAAAAGAGAATCATTTTATCTTTATATATTACTTAATTTGATCAAGGGAGAGGAGTAGCATTTTTATTCTCCAAAAGTTGTATCATGTTTGGTATGAATAAGGAGTCAAGTCCATAGGTCATTGAAATCGTCGATGAGGTTAATAGCTCAGGCCATAGAACGAGGATTTCTGTTGGAAATATGGGAGTCAAGTCAACCGGTCAGTCTTTAATTTTTCTATTAGTCTCAAATTCAAGTCAGGATAGAACCAGTGGTCACTTAAGCTACTGCAACTGTGGTGATTTCCTCAGTGAAATCATTGTTTTTGGACTAGGTTTGACTCAAGAAAATAAAATAAAATAAAAGAACTTGACTCTAAGAAAATAAAAGATAATGTCAGTAACTATCTCCCCTAGACTTGAACAACACTATCCTCAATGTTATAGAAGTAAAGGTTTGGTTAAAAATGAAAAGAAATTGAAAACAGAAAAACTTACCTCATGGTGCTCCGTGTTGATTGACACCCGCGTGTAGCGACCGCCGCATCTGAAAATTTTAGTCTATTCGGCCCACTTGTGTTGACCGACACAGAGTGGTATCACTCAACACCGGAAGAAAATCGATCTCCAACAAGAATGATCGATCCACAAGATTCATGTAAATTTTTCCTGAAATTGGAACGATCGATCCAAGGTGGGACCGATCGATCTGATTAATTTTTTTTTTTTTGCTACGACAAAATAAAATAGATAAAAATAGAATAAAACTTAGAGTATGTACAGACTTACCGGTGGGTTGCTTCCCACCAAGCACTTGTTTTTAAAGTCATTAGCTCGATTTGGCAGCAGTTAGGCATCTGGTGTACGAGAGTGTAGCAAAGAATGCCTCAGAGAAAGTTATCACCTCATCCATGGTGGTGTATAAGCCGTCGGTGCATGAGAATGACCAAAGAAGTGAGGAACATCAGCGGGGCAGGGTCTTGGTGGGACATTTCTTTTCCCTGTAAAATCACCAAAAGAAGAAACAAACGCGCTATGATAATCTTGTGGTTTGGTTAACTGTAAAATAGTCTTTGTACTTTGAAAAGTCTTCTTGATGATATTAGATGGGTTAGGTTCAGAGAGTATGTACCTTTGCTGTTCATGGAGTGTGGGATGTGGAGCTTTATATTTGACAACAGCTCTAGACTTGCAGTATTCAAACCATCCCTAAAACCAGCTGTTTCGAGTAAGTCCGGGCCAACTCGCAGAGGGTGTCGAGTGATACCAGGCTGTGTTGGTCGACACAGGTCCTTCTCCTCAACTATAGGGTCGACCGACAAACATGTTGTGTTGACCAATACTGAACCTGCAGCTTGGATTTTTTCACTTTTTCTGCAATTTAACTCCTGAAATCCTTGTCTCCATCACAAAAACGCCTTCCCTCTAACAACATGTCAGTCAAGAGAACTTTGTTATGGATCCTAGTCTGGAAGAGATGATCACCACTCCAATCCTCAAGCTCGAAACTTGCTTATTAACTTGCTCACTAGGACCCAACTCCTTGACATACCCAGCAGTAATGTCTATGGAGGTTTCTAATAAGGCTATATATATGCAAATGAAAAACACGATAGATCAGGTGGTATCATGTACACGCCTAGGGTGCGTGTCCAAGGTTCAATCCCCCAGTTGTGGTACAACTGGTATAACAAAGGATATATTGGTACTCAACTGTACTAAAACCTAGGGTATATCTAGGTACAACTAGTGTGAACGAGTTTTGATGGCACATAGTTTAATTGCTGGCATGCCTGATCAAGTTTTTCAATTTGGGGCATTCCAGCAATTGATCCTGATGGGTTTTATGACTGACCATGCAATGACGTCTAGAGTCGTGCCAAGGATTTAAGAGAAGTAAGGCAAAACAATCCTATTATAAATACATACATATATATATATAATTTTTACGGTAAAATATATATATATATATATATATATTATTTTACAGTAAAATCTATACTATAGCTAAACTTTAACATTTTTTATAATAAAGTAGAGATGATAAACACTATTTTTTAATGAAGAATATAATTCCTTAGAAATTATGTAGATATTTTATGAAGAACATAAGAAAGCAGAAATTTTGTACTATTTTCTCCAAATATAAAACATTTATTAAGCTATAGAATATAACGTATACCATTTTTCTTGTATTTGTACCTAACACTAATTTAAACTATAAAAAATACTAAAATTTAAGATAAACTTTGTAAAATATATGAAATAAAATTTTAAACTCAAGAAAATTATACTATAATACATATTATATATATATGTATATATATATATCAAAATATTTTTGAAAATTAGGGACCCTAAAATTTACCTAATATTTGGGGGTCCTAAGCGAATGCTTTTTTCAAATGCCTATAGGCACGCCTTTGACGACGTCGTTACATTGTTCATTTCACAAATTCAGTGTACGTAGCCATAAACGATGTCGTTTGGAAGATATTTTGAAATATCTTATGGTCTCATATCTTTATTTGAGTGCAAATTTAAATTTGGGATAGTTGGGAAAATATCTGTAAAAAATATCTGTAAAAAATATATATTGAAAAAATGCACATGATATTTTAAAATACACAGAATCTAAAATCCAATGGAAGTTATATATTCAATTACCTAGGGGTTAAATCTAAACCTTAAAATCTAGATTCTAAGATTTATATTTTGGAGTTCAAATTCAACATTTATTAGATGTTTGTGTTTAGATTTAACCTATGGCTATTTTATTACTTTCAAAAAATAATTTATTTTCTTATTTGATCATTTATATATTTATGTGATTTTGAACCAGTGTTTAGTTTTGGGTATTTTGTATTGCTTTGGAAAGAAATAATATAGAAAAATGTCTCTAAGGATAATATGTACACATATATGAATTTAAATATAAAAAGTTTGAATTATTTTTTTCATCGATAAAAAGTTGAATGTATCTTCTTCTTCTTTCTCTGGATTTTTAAATTTATCTTCATGCAGCAAGTTGTCAATTGTGAAATCGATTTGATTTTCTTTTGTTTCTGGGTATCAAACAAACAAGTGAGAATAGTTGACAAAAAAAAAATTGCCCAAACAAGATATATAAGTGAGAACGATTGATGGGTCAATTATATAGCAGGGAAAAGCCTTTAATTTGCGTCCTAATTTTTTAATCCAATTTTTGATACTGGTTTTCTATTCGTTTTATTAACTCATATAGATTTTTCCAATGATTGATCTAATTGTATAATAAATTGGTGTAAAATAAACTATTCATATTTGAAAACTTATCACGATCATTGTAAAATATAGTGCAAACTATCAAAATATAGAAAAGAGTAGTTGACAAATTGATTCCCATTTTTTAAGCATTACCTAACAAGTACGAACAAAGTAAGATGAGACTTAAAACATTGGCATGTACCTTTTTGTTTGCTTCAAATTGTAAAAGGAATATAAAAGTAATAACAAACTTAGTCTTTTAAACATGATTCATTTTTTTTTCCAAAAACATGATTCAATTATTATTTTAAAATCAAATAAAAGATGAGTTAAGACATAATATGTAAATCCAAATGTTTATCAATAAGTACATAATTAGCTGTAATGATCAACGATGAATAAGTGAATTTACATGATGTATTTTGAAAACAAAAACCTTATTTGCTACTAAATTATTAAATCGATTATTATGTTTCTTCTTTATAATCAATCTTAGTCTGATCATCATTGTTTTTTGGCTACTATTTCGTGCTATACTTCTCGTGCATATAGTATGCACGCAGCACACTATGACAGTACTAAACTCAAAATATACATTCACCATATATGCCACGTGATAGTCTTTTTATTTTTATTATTCGAATTTTAAATATCTTGAAGTATCTAGTTATATTTTTATCAAAAAGGTAGTTATATTATCAAAAAAAAACTAAGGTATCTATTTATTAGTTATACATGCATCAAACTTGGTCTCATACTAAACAAGTTGCAGTTTAACCGTTCTGACATAGAATAAGTCGCATATGTCAAATTGATTAGATTTTCTTTATGTATTGATAAGGTTATTGCAATATGTAGTTGGCCAAAAACGAAAAATGCTTATATATAGTGACATTCTACTTGTTTTTATCTGATCATATTCTCAGTTCAACACTAAAGTTTGTGATGAGATATGTTTTCAAGTTTCAATCCACACTATATGGCGAGAAAGAAATAGAAAAAAAATATGGAGAAATCTCGGTTCCTACAAGCACTATACTGAAAAGTATAGATCGCATTATTCGTAACCGTCTCTCCTCGTTCCAACCTCGATTAAGTGAAAATCTACAAATTTGGTTTGCTATTAAAAGTTGATATCCTATTTGGTTCACTTTTAAACTCTTTTGATGTTTAAATTATTTTTGATTTCAGTATATTTTAAACTAAAAATGCATTCTAGGAAACATAGGTTTTTTAGAATTATAATTTTACTTTCAAACAAAAAAAAATTGAAAAATGCAAGATCAAATTATTTGATTTGACCACGATGGCCGAACACGTTATATAGTTGGGCAGTCGCTAAAAGTCTACAACTAAGCAGCCGAACATATCTTATTCCATTTTATTGTCAATTATTTGTATTTGTATTATAGTTATTTTCTTTAATAAGTCACTTGTAGTGAAAATTATTTTAAAACATCTACAAGATAGCTTCATAACTCTTGTTTGACTTTGATTAAACTATATGTAGGGTCGTTACTCACTCTACATTGGCTTCTAAATTCCCAATTAATTGGCCTTTTAAATTAGGTTAGGTGGCTTACCAAAACTTTTCAATCCCATTTTTTCTTTTTTTACTAAATTAGAATAAAAGCGACACGAAAGAATCAATCTCCTAAGGAAATTTCTTAAGATAAAGTGAGTCAGTATCTTACCTAACTCGATCCTGATAAGTGAGTTGTGAAACAGTATGTTCAATATAATGTATACATGTCATATGAAGTGTTATCTATTTAGTTGTTTGAACTTTTTGTAAAGTCGAATTTAAACATTTTTTAGATCCAGTTAAAAGGGCTCAAGCAGTATAAGTGATGTTATGAAACTCATTTAGGCTAAAAAAAGTTACGTTAGTAATGTAACGCTTTTAAATTGCTCAAACCAAATTACATATGACGTTAAACGATTTATTTAAGTCTCAAATATATTTTTACCCCAAACGCATATCACTATTTACGTCACCTAAACTTTTCTTGTTCAGTGTATGCTAAACAAAATTCCCCTTAATTATACATATTTATATCTTATTATTTAAAGGAGAATGATTCAAAATTGCTAACTCGCCTAATTGAGACATATGTCAATTTAAACGATCAGATTTTGACATATTTTTAATTAAATAAAATCATAGATTATCAAAAAAAAATAAATTATTATCAGAAAAAACATATACAATCCTAAAAAGAAAAAAATAGATAATAAAAAAAAGGGAAACTTTCATCACTTTTTAAATTAAATAAAATCATAGATTATCAAGAAAAAAAATTAAATTAAACTAAATTAAAAATGTATTTAATTAAATTAAAATTATATTTTAAGAAAATTTTAAAGTTAGTTCCTAATCTTAAAAGAAAACAAAAAGGAATAAACTATCTTATTATATAAAGGAGAATGATTCAAAGTTAGTAACTAGCCCGATCATAACACCTGTCAATTAAAACGTTTAAATTTTGATATGTGTTTAATTAAATAAAATCATAGATTATTAGAAATTTTTTTTAAAGGATACAATACTAAAAAAAAGAATTTTAATATTTCATCTCTATAGTTATTATATGTCAAAATTATAATTCATAAGATCATGACACGTATCGATTGATAGATAAGATTATTGTACGTGTAAAATTTTTGTTTTCCTTAATTAAAAAAAGAAAACTAACAAAAAGAATAATAATAAATATATACTTTTTATTTACCATTTTTTAAAAATATGTTAAATATTGTTACTTTAATAAAAATATTATTTTCAAATTTATATTTTTAGATTTTCATATTATTTAAACTCATATAAAAAATATTTCACACGCTTCTAATATTTGAATGTTGGTTAAGTATCAAATAAATTATACAGTAAATTGATTAGATTAACCAATTAACCCATGAATCTATCATTTTTAATAGATCAAATTAAGACATAAATCTAATAGTTTCATGAATCAAAGGGTTAAATAGATAGACTCATGAATATATAATTTTTTGTTGTTGTAAGAATGATTCAAAGTTGCTAACTCGTCTGATTATGACACGTGTCAATTTAAACGATTAGATTTTGACACATTATTAATAAAATAAAACCATAGATTATCAGAAAAAAACATATACAATCCTAAAAGGAAAAAAATAGATAATCAGAAAAAAAAGAAATTTTCATCACTTTTTTAAATTAAAATATAACCATAGATTATCAAAAAAAAAAAATTAAACTAAATTAAAAATATATTTAATTATTTTAAATTATATGTAAAAAAAAATTTAAAGTTAATTCCTAATCTTAAAAGGTAACAAAAAAAGGAATAATCCATCTTATTATATAAAGGAGTGATTCAAAGTTATTAACTCACGTGATCATGACACGTGTCAATTAAAACGATCGATTTTGATATGTGTTTAATCAAATAAAATCATAGATTATCAGAAAAAAGAATACAAAACTAAAAAAAAATTTATAATATTCCATCCCTATAGTTATTAAGTAAAAAAAACTTGGTTGAACTCACGAGAGCTTGACACGTGTCAAAATTATAATTCATAAGATCATGATACATGCCGATTGATAGATAAGATTATGGCACGTGTAAAATTTTTGTTTTTCTTAATTAGAAAAAAAGAAAACAAACAAAAAACAAATAATAAAAAATATATACTTTTTATTTAACATTTTTCTAAAATATATTAAATATTATTATTTCAATAAAAATATTAGTTTCAAATTTGTATTTTTAGATGTTCATATTATTTAAACTCATATAAAAAATATTTCACACGCTTCTAATATTTGAATGTTGGTTAAGTGTCAAATAAATTATACAGTAAATTGATTGGATTAACCGATTAACTCATGAATCTATCCTTTTTAATAGATCAAATTAAGACATAAATCTAATAGTTTCATGAATCAAAAGTTAAATAGATAAACTCATGAATATATAAATTTTTGTTGTTGTTGTAATAGCTTATCATCATAAAATAATATTAATTAATTAATTTTATGAAATTAAATAAATTACATAATCACAATTTTTACAAGAAATTAAAAAATATATTCTTAGTGAGAAATATGTATTTTTATATTTTGGAGTGGTTAAAATGCACTCTTTCAAGTGATAGATGTCCCCTCTGTGCATATTTTATTTTTCCTTTGGGCAGTACAGAGATATACTCTGAAAAAATTATTTTTGTCGAAACTAATTATCATACTTAAATATGGATCCAGAGAAGGGAAGAAGGCGGTGAGACTTATGTTTGAAGGTGAAGATGGTGGTAGATGAAAATCAAGTAAAAAAAAGAAAAAAAATCGTGAAAATCAAACATCCTTAGGCACAGAGTTAAAGAAAAGAATAAAAAATCGAGAGATAGTGATTTAACAGTTGAGTGAGAGGATGTTGTCGGAAAGACCAAAAGACGATAAATAACAATGAAATTCTTATATAGGAATTTAAATTATTTTATTTATGTTAAAAATAAATTTATATATATAACCATCTTCTTTAATTAAGCATGCTTTATAATTTTTTTCTCAAAAAAAATCTAAGATATATTTCATTAACAATAAATTTTAAAATTAATATTTTTGTTTAAATTTAATTTATTTTAAATTTAGAAACCCGTCCATCGGACGAGTCCTAATCTAATTATTTATATTTTCCAATTTAATTTAAAAATAAGTAGATTCTTTTTGTTTAAAATTACTTCCACAGTTATGAAATTAAATTCTAATAGTATCCCGTTGAAATCTTCTTTTCATCCGGTCTTCTTTTTTTTTATGGACTTTAATAAAAAGAAATGGATTTATAAGGAGATAAATATTAAATGCCGTAAGAAAAGGGAGACAAATATCAATAATTTAATGTAAAAAAAACTATATTAAATATATTTAATAATGTTCCAACAAAAAAAATATTTAAAAAGGAGATAAACACTAAACAATGACTTACATTTATAAAATAACCATATTATGTATTAAACAAATACATTTTAAAAACGCATAAACCGAAGTGAAAGAGAAAGAAAGTCGTAGTCGTGCACTCGTTTTATAATTCACGTTTCCTTCTCAGAGAGTTTCTTCTTCGTCTTCTTCTTCATTGTCTCTCTCTCTCTCTCTGTCTCATGTTTCTCTTACGTTTTCGCAACTCCAACCATTGTTTAACGCTTTCAAGCTCTGTTTCTCGTCTTCTCACAATTCTCAGGTGCACTATTCTCTCTTTTTATATCGTTTCTGACAAAAACTATATGTTTTCTGATATGTTTTGTCACTGGAGAATTATTTCTGACTAATATCATCATCACCAATCTTCTCTATAGGTTTTTTTCACTCTGTTTTTTACTGATTAGGGCCATTTTCTGATTTCTCTCTAGTTTTGTTAAATTCAATCAAAATGGGAATCGGAATTGGATCACAATATTTCTCTAAATTCATCGGAAATTTTAGTCAATTTTGATGACTATTCTATTCTTTATTAAAAGCACAAAAACAAAACTCTTTCTCCAACTTTTTTTTTTGTTCTGTTCTTCTCCCCTGTACAACCTTTTGACCAAATATTTTGTTTTTATCTTTTTATAAAATAATGTACAAATATAATAAATCAGATGAATATAAAAGTTAAACTCTATATATATTCTCATTGCTACATAAATATTTTTGTCTATCTTTTTCATCTTTTATACTTTTAGGTCCCACTTGCAACATAATTTATTATCTCTGTTTTTTTTTCCATGCATATAATTTTTTTACAGAATTTGGTAGCTTTTATTTGTATGCTTCTTTTAGTGTTAATTCTTCCTTTGTTTTGCAGCAACATAAACCTCGTTGTTGCTAGTTACTGAATTTTGTGAGATTGCTTTGGTCTCAAGTCTCTGTTTCAACCCTAAAACCAGAATAATATTGAAGTTTTTCAATGCTAAATTCGTCTGGAGTAAGAACTCAACGAAGAAACTTAAGACCTTTTTCTCTAGGAGGTAGAGAGATTATATATATATAACTTCAACAAAATTTGCTTATGATAATATCATATTTCTAAAAAATATTTGGATTTTTGCAGAAATGGATTACGTAGAACCCAAAACAAAGAACAATCTCACTGGAAAACTTCTCTTAGTAGCTTCACTACTTATATTAGCCATTATTGTTATCAATCAATCTTCAAGTTTCACATCACCAAGCGTGGTATCTCCATCATTCTCATACTCAAAAACCTTATAAACTTTTTACATTTTCACTAAAACATTTTTACTTTTTTTAGTTTTCTCAAAGAGAGGAAGGAGTGACTCATGTGTTAGTCACTGGTGGTGCTGGTTATATCGGTTCACATGCTGCTTTAAGGCTGCTTAGAGATTCATACCGCGTAACCATTGTGGTAAATATATAAGACTAGTTTCAAACTTTTCACTAACTATTTTGATGGAATTTGGAAGATTAAGTTTACTTTTGATCTCTTAACAGGACAATCTTTCACGTGGGAATCTTGGTGCTGTTAAGGTTTTACAGCGATTGTTCCCACAAACTGGAAGACTTCAATTCATATATGCTGACTTAGGAGATCCCAAAGCTGTATTCTTTTATAACCTTTGAAGCATAAAAGTTTTGTTTTTTTTGTTTCTTTTCTAAACCGATACATTTTCAGGTCGAGAAAATCTTCTCAGAGAACGCGTTTGATGCTGTGATGCATTTTGCTGCAGTAGCTTATGTTGGAGAAAGCACTCTTTATCCTCTAAAGTACACTTTTTCTCATTCGTTCTATAGTTTTTACACATTGCTGCAAGAATTTATTTTTTTGGTCTCATTCTTCCATGTTTTGTATGTTGTAGATATTACCATAACATTACATCAAACACATTAGGAGTTCTTGAAGCTATGGCTCGACATAAGGTGAAGAAATTAATATACTCTAGCACTTGTGCTACATATGGAGAGCCTGAAAAAATGCCGATTACTGAAGATACTCCGCAGGTAAATAACCTTAATTTCGCGTGAATGAACATCTCTTTTTCACAGTTTTTGTAACCGATAAATTCATATATAGGTCCCGATTAATCCTTATGGAAAAGCTAAAAAGATGGCAGAGGATATGATCTTGGATTTCTCCAAGAGATCTGATATGGCTGTTATGATCTTAAGGTTAGGTTCATTAAGCCTTTTTAACTCTATGATTTATGCTACCCTTTTGAAAATTTATTTTCAAACGGAGACCCTTACTGTTTCAAAATCCTCCTTCCCAGGGACCTCATGTTGATAAATCTTATGAACATGCAGATACTTCAATGTGATTGGTTCAGATCCAGGAGGTAGATTAGGAGAAGCTCCAAGACCCGAGCTTCGCGAGCAAGGACGTATTTCTGGTGCTTGTTTCGATGCAGCTCGCGGTTTTATTCCCGGACTGCAAGTAAAAAAAAAAATCCATAGTCTATAGTCATATTCCTTGCAAAATCCATTATATGATATGGTTTTTGATAGGTGAAAGGAACGGATTACAAAACATCAGATGGGACTTGCATTAGAGACTACATAGACGTTACTGACCTAGTAGATGCTCACGTGAAAGCTCTCGAGAAATCTCAGCCTCGAAAAGTCGGTATCTACAATGTTGGAACTGGAAAAGGTCTTGAATCTAACATTTTCATTGCACAAGAACTCTGTTTTCTTCTTCTTCTTATAGCCGAGAAGGATTTTGGTTACAATTTGAGATTGGTTTGTGGTTTGGTTAAACAGGAAGATCGGTTAAAGAATTTGTGGAGGCGTAGTAAGAAGGCGACAGGAGTTGAGATCAAAGTAGATTTCTTGCCTAGACGACCAGGAGATTACGCAGAGGTTTATAGTGATCCGCCAAGATTTTGAGAGATTTGAATTGGACTGCTCGATTCAATAATCTTCAAGATAGTCTTCAAGTTGCTTGGAGGTGGCAAAAGATTCATCCTCATGGATATGATTCTTATTAAAAACAGCAAACAATAAACACTTTTATCAGAGCTTTCTTGTGTTTAAATTTCGGTTTTATAAACTTGGCATAATGTTTTGAGGGCATATATATTATATATACATAATAGAGAAAATATTGCGACTGCACTTGACTAGTACTAATTGGTGCAATATTGTTTTTAGTTACTAACTCTGAAATCAAACGATTAAATGCATTCAAATTTATGTACTTTCAGTGATTTGAATTTTGCAAAGCAAATCTTCTTTTAGTCTGTTTGCTTCATCCTCTCATTGGGCCAAGATGGGCTTCTCTTGTTAATATCCTAGAGAACAGAAGCTGGGCCCATTTCTGCACAAGCTCAAAAGAAAGGGGTAGGGTTGTTGGAAAACTGAAGTCTCATATTACAAAAAAACACAACAAGAAGACTTTGATTATCAGAATCAGAAAAACAGAGTAACCGAAATCTGGATTTTATAAAATCAGGAACTTATTTTTACATCATGATACAATGAGTTTAAATAGAAACAAATAGACACAATAAGAGTTGCATCTCTTCTACTTGTGACTTTGTGACACAACTCTTAATTAATAACTAACTTAATATATTACAAACAATACAAACTCAATTATCGATCAACACTCTCCCTTATTTGAGTTTCGGTCTGACTCCAAGCTTTCTCCTTAGTTCTTCAAACCTTGACGTGAGTCTTCAAACCAAGTCTCATCATTCACGTTTGATGATGATGCTTCTTCAACTGCACTGAACAGCAAGTGACCTTCATTGTCACTCTCTTCATCTGTTTCTTTTAGGTTTAGTTCGCTCTCTCGGCCTTCCTAACCTTGCAGTTCTTCACCACGTGCCCTTGCTTGTTATACGCAAAGCACCTTACACCTGTAGGCAAGCTAGCATCCCTGTGCTGCTTTCTCCAACAATCACTCTCATTGTGATTGTCACACGTACAAAATTACACTATTTCTCGGCCTTATTTTGATTTTTGTCGCCACGTTTGTTTCTACCTTTTGAAACAAACTTTTCTCCATAGAACGCTCCTTCCGTCATACTTTCATTACGAGATGACAAACGCTTCTCATGGCCTTCAGAGTTCCTATCAACTCAGTTACCGGCAACAAAGTTAGATCTTTCGTTTGCTCCATCACAGCCACTATGCTGTCAAATCTCGCGGGGAGAGATATGAGAATCTTCTGGACAATTTGGTAGTCCGTCTTCTCTTCTCCATGCACCCTTAATTGATTTCCCAAATCAATTAAATTTTCTGTGAAAGACTTTGATGATGTCTTCTTCATTCATCTTCAAGTTTTCGTACTCCCTTCTCAACAATTGCAAGTTTATCAATCTCACTTGTGGAGATCCTTCAAATTCTGACTCCAATGCATCCCAAGCAATTTTAGAAGTAGTTTCTGGTGCTATACACAGAAATATTTGATCCAATACTGCCATTTGAAGAATATGCAGCACCATCAAATCCTTTGTAGATGCATCCTCCCACTGTTTTTTCAATTGGAGCACTTCTCCTGTCTCCTCTGTTTGTGTCGGTCTGTTTGGAACTCCTTCCACCACCATCCACAGTTTTCTGGTCTTTAAGATGGTTTTTTATCTTTTGAGTTCGTTGAACTGTATCTTTTAGAGTATATAGTTTTATATATTTTATTTATTTATTTTTAATTATTATTTTATATAAATAATAAATTTAAACTAAACAAATAAAATAAATTAAATATTTTAAAATTTAAGCCATTGGGTTTGCTTAGTTGTATCTCCTAGGGAGTTTTATATGTTTGGTTTATTTAGTTTTAATTTATTATTTTTATTTAAATAATAAATTAATTAATTTAAAATGAAAATTTTAACGTGAATAATCTTATTGGATGAATTTTTTTAATTTATTTTATTTATTTCGTTTGTTTAATTGTAATTTTAATTTATTATTTTTGCTTAAAGATAATTTTATTTGATATATTTTTATTAATTAGATTTAGAAAGAATGATTAATGATTAATTGATTAGATTTAGAAAGAATGATTAATGATAATATTAGATGGTATATATTGATTGGTTAGAGGAAAAGAAGGTGAACAAAGGGGTTCACCCTTACCCAAGTATTACTATTTGTACCTCTACATCGCATAAATAAAAGTCATATATTTCCTCAGCTATGGCCAACCAAATAAGCTGCAAACGAAGGTTTAAGAAGTCATTTTTGATTTTCTGATTTGTTTTTGGATCATACCGGTCATGCAACTCAGATTTTATCATTTCTTAGAGGTTTAATTGGAAGATAGGCCAAATAGAAGAGGTTTGAGGATTTAAGAAGAACAGAGGTTGGGCCGTGGCCTAAATGCAGTGGAGGACTAAGTAATATGCGTATACACAAGAAACAAGAACATATATACAAATACAACAATAGCTTCTTTGTAATATATCTACACTACATGTGTTCACAAACATAAATGCATATTGTGACTTCATTGTTAAATTAAACATATACTCACCATCACATATATAGTGATGATAATCCACAACACAGAATGCAAACCAAACTTGTCAAATTGACCAAACTTTAAAAGAAAATGTCTCCTCATTACCATTAATTTTTTCCAACTCTTTCTTGTCATGCCTCTATTCTCTAGTTGCTCCTCCGCCTAACTTTAGCGTCAGTGTTGGTCTCAGATCTCAATGTTTGCTTACCTCTGAGCTCGTGCTATGAACATTGAGGGACTTAGTCTCAGATTCGCGTCATACCAGATGGAGGAAGGGAGCTCCCCCATACGTGAATAATTCTTAAGAGACGATCTACGTAGATTAATGGCATTCCCAACCGAGGAAGGGAGTTCCACTAGACTCGAGCATCCATTGAGATACAATGTTTGGAGATTAGTGGCATTCTCAATAGATGAGGGGAGCTTCACCAGACTTGAGCAACCACTAAGATTCAAATACTCGAGATAAGTTAAATTCTCAATAGAAGAGGGGAATTCAACCAAACTTGAACAATTCATCAGATGCAATTCCCTGAGATCTGTGATTTTTCCAATAGAGGATGGGAGTTCTGCCAGACGTGAACACCCATCGGCATATAATTTCTCGAGGTTAGTGGCATTCCCGATGGAAGAGGGTAGCTCTACCAAGCTTATACAATTTCTAAGTCTCAGTTCTTGGAGATTAGTGGCAGTAGATAGATCAGGAAGCTCATTCAAGTTTACACAAGAACTCAAATCCATGCATTTGAGATTTCTAATGGGCTGTACAGAAAAACAAAGGCAGCATGAATACATGTAGAACATAGAGCATATATTATAAGGCCGCAAACACACACATATACAGCTATCCATATACACACATAAGCTCACTTTTTTTATCTAAAGATAAAGAATTGTACATAAACTATTCATTTGAAATAAAATGGCAAATTTTAAACAAAGAGGATAGCATATGTAAATTACTTACTTCATTTCCTTCCCACAACTTCTCAAGCATGCTGTCCCGCATGTTTATTTTGACAAGAAACTCCGGATAAACTTGGAAGGCAAACATGTCAGTGGATAACGTTCCCAATGTAGTAATCTAAGTTTTGGAGATATATAGCTCAAACCTTGAGGTAAGCACAAGATGTCGTGACAACGATCACCATATGGGTGGTGGAATCTTAAGAATTGGAGGTTGTACATTTTCTCAAATGCTCTTTCACTTATATTTATTTCTCCCTCAATTATATCAGATAACTCGAGATCGATGCCTATAAGGGTTTTGGTTCCCTGAAACGGATCCAAAGAAATACGAGTAGAGATGGTTAATTGTCAAATAAATACAACTTGTACAGGGACTAAGACAATGAAGGAAAAATCAAAACTTACCGTATCATTGGTGAGTACTTCACAATATCTTTAGCATCAACCAAAAACTGACGTTTCCCAGGGTTGTAAATGGATTGTTTACGAACAATGTCTACACCTAGTTGTACCAGCAAATTATGCATCTGTATATTTCCCAAGTTCATAGATAAGAAAGATTTATCAGCTAAGATTTGGAGCCCTTGCCTCACATCCACAAACTTCTTTCCAAGAAACTCTTCTATTGTCTCAATCTTCTCGCTTCTGAAAAAAACATGCCATGTGACGAAATAAATCTTTGTCTTCTTCATCTAGGGAGTTGTAGCTGAACATCAAAATGCTCTCAATTTCAACGTCAAGACTGGTCCTTAGCCTTGGTAATACTTTCACCCACTCCAGTATCGACATTCCCCGTAAATACGAGCCCATAACCCTTAGTCATAAAGGGAGTTTACCTGCAACTGTTGTAACCATCTGAGCAATCTGCTCAAAACCAACTTTAGGGTACTTCTGACCAAAAGCATACATGCAGAATATTTCAAGAGCCTCATCGGAAGTTGGAAAATCAACCTTGTAAATGTCTTTGATCCCATGTGCCTTTAAAAGTTTTAGATCTTGTGTTACAACGATAATGTGACTTCAAGGCCAAACCATCGTATATCTTTTGCCATGGCATCTAGTTGTACTAGCCCATCCACGTCATCAAGAACTAGAAGAACTTTCTTGTCCTTCAACCTCTCTTGGGCAACTCCTAAATGAGGAACCACCATATCTTTCTGCTTGAACATTTGAGACAACAATTCTTTCTGTAATTGCATTTTTGCGCTGTACTCATCATGACAAGGTTTTGGCTATCGTACTTTGATGTTGTCCATGATTGCGCTCAGCTGGAATTGATGAATGAGTTTGTTATGTAGAACTCTGGAGATGGTAGTCTTGCCAATTCCAGCAGGACCCCAAATCCCTATCATTCTCACGTCTTCCAGATCTAGTTGTAACAACGAAGTTATCGCTGTCGTATGAACTTCAGTACCAACAAACTCATCAAAATCCTTTGATGGCGTAAAACTCAACACATCTGAGATATCTTTTGAGATTTTAATGATCATATCCGCTTCATTTTCCCTGAAATTAGCAATATTCATCAAAACTTACAAAGAAAACGAACATATTTTGAGATTATATGCAAGAAAAGTATTGACATGGAATGCATTAGAGAGGAAAGACTACCAATTACGAGAATCCTCCCCGAGTATATTTGCAGCACTGGTCAAAGCTAGCTTCCATTTCTGCTTCCGCTCCTTTGGTCTCCCCACACAAGTTTTTCTAAATGCCTTTCCAAAATCTCCCTTCTGCTTCCTCACATCAGATGGATCCACATCATAAAGAATGGTCATCACTGTTTGGCCCAACTCTTCTCTGCATTTCATAATCTCCACCAATTCATCAAGACACCACTTCGAAGAACCATAGTTCCTCGAGAGCAAGATGATTGCGATCTTAGATCCTCTAATCGCATGTAGGAGCTCTGGACCAATGGATTCTCCTCTCTTCATCTCATGATCAATCAATGGTGTGATTCCCTTTCTTTGAAACTCCTTATGAATGTGACTGAGAAAAGCTCTGCGGACATCTTCCCCGCGGAAGCTCAAGAAGACAGGGTGCAACCAATTGTGAGACAAAGGAGGAGAAGTTGAAGGAGATAAAGAAGAATACATATTTACGTTTCTTTTATGGAATCTGAATTTTCTATAAAGCAATAAACAAGAAGAATCCAATAGTAGCATGATGGAAAGACGATAAAGATCAAAGTGTTTTTTGCAGAGCTATGTGGTGGAAGACTTAACAAAGAAGCTTTGTACATGACTTGACTTTATTTGATAGAGAATGTTGACAATAGTAAGAGAGGAAGGTTCATGGAAGTTTGCTACCACCAAATATAATTATTTAGTTTTATTTTCATGGAAATTTGTGGTCCATCAAATCATTGACCTTATAATGTAAGTTCCACATATCTTAACATTTATTTCCATCATAAAAAATATCGACTGAATTCTACAAAGAGTACAATCAATATATACCTCTATATTCTTTGATTGTTGTTTCGAATGATGTGGACTTGAACTGATATAGAAATATGAATTGTAGAAGTAACGCCATTGCTCTATGAACTGAGTTATAAATTGACTGGCAATTCGGATCACCATTTTAGGTTATGTATGTAACCAATTACTTCAAAAGTTTCTCCATGGTTCATACACCACCCTCCACTGCACTGCTCTGCAAGGTAACACTTCTTACTTCAGTTTCTCCTGCAATCACCACTGTGCATCTGCAATGCCAAAAGTAGAGAACAGATTCTTAATACTGAAAAACTAAGTACTAAACCTGACCCATTGATCTGGAACTTTTCTGGAGAAACTAACCGAGTTTTGATAATGAGTCCATGGTCCACAACCCCATCAATATTATCAAGGCTTGTAGCAACATTAGCTGCAGAAGTTTCACATAAATCAACAATAGAGAACATTGCATAAGTTTTAATGGTATCAATAAAAGCTGTTACCGAGGCTTGGAATTGGAGTTGTAAATATAACATCAAGAATGTTGTGACCATCACTTGTGACTATAGGAAAGTCTCCTCCAAGAGGACCTGCATCTCCTACAGCAGCTCTTCTCCACACCTTTTCCACATATGGATACAATGGAATCAGAGGAGGCTTAACACAATCAATAGAACCGAAATCCAAAGAAATCATTTGCAAAAGAAGCAGATTTCACACCTCTGCATCGCCTAAATACAAGTCATCTATCTCCTCAGCTATAGCCAACCAATTAAGCTGCACCCAAAATTTCATGTGTCACTTCGGATTTCCAGGGTTATAGTCATATTGAGACAGGCTTCATCAGTATTTGCTTACGGATTGGACTAAGACAGGGATAGAACCTTCAAGACCGGCTTTGTATTGTTCTTCCTTTACCATAAAGACTGCCTCATCAGCTGCTTTTACAATAGACTGCATTGTGAATCTCTCTCTATAAGCCCAAAGCTAAGCAATGAGTTTTTCAAAGACTACAAATTATAGACCAGACCTCACTCACCTTTTGTTTCAGAATATAGTCATCTTCTTGTGAACTTCTTCGTCGTCCAATAACTGCAACAAGTGTATTCTCTTCTACAGCATCAGCATCATGAAATGCAAAATCAATCTACAAAGAAGTCACACTTCAAACATTACCCCCAAGATGAAAAAAAATAGAACAAACCGGTTTAGAAAATGCAAAGAACCAGCTACCTGAAAATCATCCCTGAAATATTCCAAAGGGATTCCAGATTTTGCTGCTTCGCTCGCGCTTCGAGCAGACCTGAACAAGGACAAGTCATTATAAAACCTGCCAAAAAAACTTTAACTCATAGAAGAACATGGATGAACCATGATCCAAGAACCAAGTAATAAACAAAAGATTGAAACTTTATTGGATTCAAAGAAGAACTCACATTGGTACACCAACAACATCTTGTAAAGAACCAGAACGAAGTTGTTGACCTAAATAACGTATAGCCATATCTGAAGCTTCTCCAGATCCTAAACCAATCATCATTCCACTTTTTACATAATTATCCACCTGAAAAAATAATTACCAGAGAAAATTTCATATTCAAAGTATCAATCTAATTTCATGAAAAAATCACCATAGAAATTTTGAATTCAAGTATCGATTTTTCTTTACTTTTATGAATTTCAGTACAATTCAAACGATACCCAATAGAGATTAAACCCTAAAAATTGGATTATAATTTATAAACATTCGCATTCATATAGCAATTTTAGTTTCTCAGCTGGTAAGATCAAGTTTCACGATTTAACCCTTACGGTGTGGTGAGCTGCTCGGAGAAGAGGAGAGACCTCCGGAGAAAGACGGGCGCTTACTCGAGGAGGTACTGAAATGCGTCTGAAGCTACGACGGCGCGTGGAAACCACGGATGAGAGTGAAAATGGAGTAGATGCTGCTGCAGTTAACATTTTTTTTTTTGGAAACGAATTGAGTCACCGAGTCCGTGACTCGGTGGTTTTGCCGCTCTTATCCCGTTCAATTTCGTGGTGTGTATGGATTACGAGTTACGACTATATTAAACTTAAATAGTTTTTTGAAAAGGCTCATTTTTATATGTTTTTAATAAAAAAATAGAAAATTTAGAGAGATTATATATTGAGGAAACACACTATTTATATTTATCATTTAAAACTTACTTATATTTTCACTTAACCAAATTTTTGGTTTAATAAGTTTGGAGAAATTTTGTTTGTGTGCATTAATGGTGTCCAATTTGACATTTGTACTTCTGCAATCAATCACTACATGTGATCAAATACCCATTTGATTAGAAAAAAATTTATACTTTTGAGTATGAAAACTCAGAAATTGGTGTTATCTTAATCTGAAATCAACAATACGAAATGGCCGTACAAGTAAGGTCTCGCAAGCCTATGTTATAACACGCACAAATGTGAAGCTCTTATAAGTTGAGAGAAAAAAGTTTGAAGTTAAAGAATAACCGTCGACCATCTTGAATATATATACTATAACAGTGAATCAAAATCCCTCTTTACATAACTGTACAAAATGAAAACATGCTTTTATTTTATTTTTTGGGCAAACAATAAATCAAGAAACAAGCTATCATTTAAAATCACAAATAACTTTGACAAAAAAAAAAATTCACAAGTTTATGTATTTAGAAGAAGACCAGAGGCTACAAAGATTGGCAAAGGGAGTGAGAGAGAAGAGAATCAGTTTTACTTTGATATACGACAACAAACATATCATATTGATTTGATATTACAATCATTTTGTTTATTCAATCATTTTGTTTATTCACATCGTATGTTTCTTAACAATCAGTGACGGCCCAGAAAAATATTTTACAGGGCCCAATATATATATAAAATAAAATAATTATTAAGAATATATAAAAATCAAGAAAATATTATATATATATATATATAGAATTTAAAAGTTATACAAAATCCAATTTATGTTATTTGGTTATTTTTTAATTTATGATTAAAAACTGAACAAATAACATTTCAGAAATCTTGACTAAATCTTGAATATATAAACTTAAATCCATTAAGGAAATAACAACAAATTTTTTTTATTACATCAACTTAAATTGAAAATATATGTTAGAAATAAGTTATAACAGAAGAAAATGTTGATTTAATCAAATCTGATATTCAGTGAGAGATTCAAATCATAATATTTGGATCACCGTATTAAATTTTATTTCTTTTAATATGTACATTTTCCTTGGATGATGTTTTGCTCAAAATTTGGAGTGGTGAATCAGATTTTACTGTATTGAAAATAGTTTTCAAGTCTTTCTTACTAATTCTTTGTCAACCAAAAACCATTTCATTCATCATAAGTTCATGATATTAAATATACAACTCCTATAACAAATAAAAATAAAAGTGAATTTTGGAAAATAGGTTTTCAATTGAAAACAAAATATGAAAATGAGGATAAAATTTATTAGAAAATAAACAGTTAAATTTTTGTGCAAATGACTTAATCATCACGCAGGATATTTTTCATTTTGCTAGCTTTTTTTAACTCTTACATGTTAAAATAAACTAAACATGTCATTATTTCAATGGATACAAATATAAGAGCAAGGACATCCATGACATGTATAGGTTGGGTCATTAAATAGACATATCCATAACATGTAGGTTGGGTCATAAAATGGACATATCTACATATCTAAGCCTAAAAGCCTAAAAGCCAAAAAGAAATAAACTATTAAAATTATATGTAAACTTTTAAAAATAATTTGGATATGTGTATATCTATAAAATACAAATTTATAGTATTTTGAATCATTAAATTATTTTATTGACAATGCAAAGAGGAAAACATTGAATAATTGAAAGAAAACAAAAAGGTGAGTCATTTAAGTTTGATCGCACTTGTGAGTGTTATTTCTTCTATGCTTTTAAACATGTGGGAACCAAATTCTTGGTAGCCACTCAAATTAGCTCACCATTTTTTTCCCAGAATCCAAGAAAAAAGGTTTCATATTCTCGTAATATTATTCAGTTCTTCATGTATCTATCTCTATGTTTTCATATAATGTACATATAATATTATTATAAATACGCACTCTTCTTTCACCGACCTCCGACATGAAAAAGGCAAATCCATTTTTGTTTTTTCTGTCAATTCCACTAGTTCACCATGAATATACTTTAATATGGTTTCTTCTTCTTTTTGCAGCTTTCTTTATTTTCCTTAAATTATTTTTTGTTTTTGGTGGGGGTTTATGTGGTTTCATGACTCATTCATTCTCTGTATAAAACATAGTGGAAAGTGTAAAATCATAAACCCTATTTAGTACAACCACTTTCTTATTTCTAGAAGGGAGTCAAAAATGGGTAGAGTTATGTTTTTGAATTTTGGGTTTTTGTTACTTGTGATTTCTTTTGTGTTTTTGTCTAATAACACTTTGGGACAACAACAAGATGATGATGATGATTCTGCTGTGTACATTGTCACACTTAAACAACCTTCTATTGTTCATCACTTTGAAGAACAAGAGCTTAAACAAATTAGACATAAACACAAAAAGTCCAAATTGAAACCAACATTGCAACCAAGGTATTGTTTTGATTCTTTACAAGATTCTCTGTGTATCTTTTAATTAAACCCTTTTTTGTATTGAGTTTGATTTTTGTTTTTTTATATAGGAACAATTCTAGGAAACGTCATGGGAAGTCAATGAGACCATCCATTTCTCAAAGTCATGATTCTTTCTTGAAAAAGACATTAAAAGGAGAGAAGTATATAAAGCTTTATAGTTACCATTATTTAATCAATGGATTTGCTGTTTTTGTTAGCTCACAACAGGTATAAATCTTGAAGTTCTTGATCATTGTAGAAATAATCTTTAGTTCTTGATCATTGTAGAAATAATCTTTAGTTCTTGATCATTGTAGAAATAATCTTGAGTTCTTGATTCTTATTTGTTTCTTTAAGGCTGAGAAGCTTTCACTGAGAAGAGAAGTAGCAAACATTGTGTTGGATTACTCTGTTAGGACAGCAACAACTTATACTCCACAGTTTATGGGTTTACCAGAAGGAGCATGGATCAAAGAAGGTGGATTTGAGGTTTCTGGAGAAGGAATTATTATTGGATTTATCGATACTGGAATCGATCCGAATCATCCTAGTTTCAATGACAAGGACATTAATTCTCATCATTCATATCCAACCCCTAAGCATTTCTCAGGTGTTTGTGAAGTTACGCCAGATTTTCCATCAGGATCTTGCAATAAAAAGCTAATCGGAGCTCGGCATTTCGCGCAATCTGCTATCACTAGAGGAGTCTTTAACTCATCTGACGATTACGCTTCTCCTTTCGATGGAGATGGCCATGGAACGTAAGTATAACTATTAAATATATCACATAAAACAGATTTTCAAGCGTAAAGATTGTTACTTTGGATATATATACAGACACACAGCTTCTATTGCAGCCGGTAATCACGGAGTTCCAGTGATAGTTTCTAACCATAACTTTGGTAACGCTAGTGGAATCGCTCCTCGTGCATTGTAAGTAAAGAACAAAACTTGGATCAATGTTAAAATCTTCACAAACTAACTTTCTGTTTTCAGCATTTCTGTTTACAAGGCATTGTACAAAAGTTTTGGAGGTTTTGCTGCAGATGTTGTAGCAGCTATTGATCAGGTTTTACTAATCAAGAACCTAAAATGTAACTAAAGGTTTTAGCTCAAAATTTGAAGACTTTTATATAATGGTTGTGAATTTTTTCAGGCAGCTCAAGATGGAGTAGATATATTAAGTTTATCAATTACACAGAATCGAAAACCTCCTGGTGTTGCTACTTTCTTTAATCCTATGGACATGGCGATACTTTCCGCTGCAAAAACCGGAATTTTCGTAGTCCAAGCAGCAGGAAATACTGGTCCATCGCCTAAAAGCATGTCTTCTTTTAGTCCTTGGATTTTCACAGTTGGTGCTTCTTCTCATGATAGAGTTTACTCTAATTCCATAACCTTAGGCAACAATGTAACTATTCCAGGCTTAGGACTGGCAAGTAAGTCCTTAATTCCTTTCTCAAACCATAAACTTCAATACGGATTTGTAAGTTGCGATATTTGTTTCTTTATAGCTCCTACGGATGATGGAAAAATGTTCAAGATGATCTCAGCTGTTCATGCCTTGAACAATAGTACTTCTGTAGATAATGATATATATGTAGGTGAATGTCAAGATTATGAAAATTTCAATCAAGATCTTGTCTCTGGGAATCTTCTATTATGTAGCTACACTGTTCGATTTGTTCTCGGGCTTTCGACTATAAAACAAGCTTTAGATGTTGCCAAGAATCTATCAGCGATAGGTGTTGTGTTCTATATGGACCCTTATGTTCTTGGTTTTCAGATCAATCCAACACCAATGAATATGCCAGGAATCATAGTTCCATCTGCAGAAGACTCCAAGGTGAGGAAATGAAAGCAAACATTTTAATGTTTTTTACATGATGTCTAATGATTTAGAGATAAGTTTTTTTTTTTGCAGATTTTACTCAAGTACTATAATTCTTCTATTCAAAGAGATGGAACCACCAAAGAAATTGTTGGGTTTGGAGCAGTTGCAGCTATTAAAGGCGGTTTAAATGCTAACTTCAGTAACAGAGCTCCTAAGGTAATGTATTACTCAGCAAGAGGACCTGATCCAGAAGACAACTCTTTTAACGATGCAGATATATTAAAACCAAACCTCATAGCTCCTGGAGACTCTATTTGGGGTGCTTGGAGTTCTGCTTCAACCGATTCAACCGAGTTTGAAGGTAACCTATTATACAAGTCAAAACAGAGGATTGTTTTTCTATAAATTCAGATTGAAGTTCTGTTCTATTTTGCTCTGTTTTAAGTAAACTATTAACAAGTGATAGAAACAGAGTATTTTTCTATAAAGTCAGTAGCTTTCAGATTGAAGTTTTGTTCTGTTTTGCTCTGTTTTTAGTAAACTATTATACAGGAGATCGAAACAGAGTATTTTTCTCTAAAGTCATTAACTTTCAGATTGAAGTTTTGTTCTTTTTTGCTCTGGTTTTAGTAAACTATTATATAAATGATCGAAACAGAGTTTTTTTTTTTTCTATAAATTTAGTAACTTTCAGATTGAAGTGTTGTTCTGGTTTGCTCTGTTTTAGGTAAACTATATACAAGTGATCAAAACAGAGGATTTTTTTTCTATAAAGTCAGTAACTTTCTGATTAAAGTTTTGTTCTGTTTTGCTCTGTTTCAGGTGAGAAGTTTGCAATGATGTCCGGTACAAGCATGGCTGCTCCTCATGTAGCTGGTGTGGCTGCATTAATCAAACAAACTTACCCGCAATTTAGTCCATCAGCAATCGCATCTGCGCTTTCAACAACCGCGATTCTTTACGATAATAAAGGCGGTCCGATAATGACTCAACGATCTTATGCCAATCCAGATCAAAGCCTCTCTCCCGCTACACCGTTTGATATGGGAAGCGGTTTCGTTAATGCAACCGCAGCTTTAAACCCTGGTCTAATTTTTGATATTAGTAAGTATATATATCGAAATTTGCTCACCCAACTATATGTTTGCTTTTTTTCTCGATTCATAATGTATTCTTCTTCTTCTTCTAATGTAGGTTTTGAAGACTATATGTCATTTCTTTGTGGCATCAATGGCTCAGATCCAGTGGTATTCAACTATACTGGACTTAGCTGTTCCGGTTACAATGAAACAATCAGGGGTTTTGACCTTAATTTGCCATCGATTACAGTATCGAGGCTTAATGGTACACAAATTTTCCAAAGATTAATGAGAAACATAGGCGGAAATGAGACCTATAATGTTGGTTGGAGTCCTCCTTATGGAGTTTCAATGAAAGTATCTCCTACTCAATTCTCTATAGCCATTGGAGAAACTCAAGTACTTAGCATAACCCTAACCGCGACAAAGAATAGTTCTAGCTCTAGTTTTGGTAGAATCGGATTGTTTGGAAGTACAGGACACATTGTTAACATCCATGTATCTGTCATAACGAAAATCGCAAGATAGATAATATCTTTTTTTCTTTTACCATTCAATTGTGTTAAAGGTACATTTTTTTTATTTGATGTAATGTAAAACGATAGAAATTTTTTTAAACACAAGTAAACTCCAATCTTTAAGCATTTCCTCCATCTTTGTTCCCATTGCTCGGGGAAGAAGGTAACTTTGCGGATTCCTCTTGAGCTCCAGATGGGTTTGTTGGAATATTAGGGTTAACCATTGTGAAGTTTTGGGCCACGGAGTGAGGTGCTGGTTGAGAACTTAGGAGGAAGAAGATGAGAAGGAGTAAACAGAGAGAATAAGCCTTTGAGATTTTCGACATTGTTGCTTTAATGTTTTGAGCTCTTGTGTTTGTGATTGTGTGTTTTATGGGGTTTTGTAGTAATCTATTTATAAGTGATGATTTTTCTGTTTGGAGCTAGCTAGAAATGTGTTTTTAACGTTGGGATTCTACTTCTTACCTAAACCAGTTTTCAAATTAAAGAGTTCATGATTTGAGCATGACCATGAGAGATGATTTATGGGTTTTGATATTCAAGTTTTCGTTGACACTTGACAAAAATCAAGCTACTGGTTTTGTTAGCAAAAAAAATTTCAAAGTTTTTGAATTGTAAAGCATGTTGCAGCATGTAATGGGATAGTGGTTAGCCTCCCGATCATCACAAATCACAATTAACAGTTTTACTAACACCATCACTTTTTAATTGATGTATAAATACAATTTCTTTAGTACGTTTATTTATTAGTACTATACCTTAGTTTGTGTTTGAACTTTGAACTTGATTTCTGCTTTGTATTAGTGTCATTGATGTGTCACCACATGGACTCAAACTCCGAAAACCATGTTGTTGACCCCCAAAAAGGAATAAGTGTTGTTTATTTTCTATAAAAATAGTGATGGTTTAATTATAATGTATAATTTGAGCTTTTAATTAGTAACTATTATTTTTAAAACTAGTTAAAAGAACTACTTTATAATAAATTATTGGTTAAAAATATATGAGTTGTTTAATTCCCATAGAAAAACAATAGTGTTGGTTTAATAATAATGTCAAAATTTAACTTTTAACTAGTAACTATTATTTACTCCCTATGTCCCATATTACAAGATATTTTAGAAGTTTTGTTTTGTTTTACTTTATAATATCTTCCTCTTCAAGCAATTGAGTAGATGTTAAAGATACTGACTTTTGTTTGGCACTATTAGACTAGCGAGATTGTGGACTGATCTTTTTGTGGCTAACGACCAAAGTCCAATCAGATTGAGAGCTGTAGGAGATACCATCATGGCGAGGAGTCAAGCTACTAGCTCTGCTCTTTGCTGGAGAAACTGAAGTGCTCTTAGAACCCTTAGAAGAAGCAGCCACCGGCTTTGCAGCTTCAGGAATTGCAGGAGGGATCATATATTCATATACTATGTTACTAATTCAGTTTTAGATACATGGAAATTATATATAATAAATTAACATTACTTCAACACTTCTTTAGCACAACCAAACAAAACTTCTTATATTAGTATCATGAATCTGCTAACAAATTAATTAAAGTAAGGAATATAAAAGATTTCAGAGTTCAAAGAGATTCTGTCTATTCATCTGAGTATCGAACCCATACATATATATCGAGCTATATAACTGTGAATCATAAATCAAGGAGTACCGATATCTAGTTATACCATATTTACAATATCTCTTATCAAGTTACACCATATATGCATTTGTTACGAGATATGCCTTGTAGAAGAGAGCAAGAGTAGAAACGGTCCAAACCGGCCTAATATCCCCCCTCAATCTGGAGCATACAAATTCTGTACGCCTAGCTTGGACTTGAAATAACAGAAGCCATCTTGCCCAATCGCCTTAGTTAAGATGTCTGCTAGCTGAGACCTACACTCCACATGATGGAGATGAATGTTGCAAGTTAAAACCTCATCTCGCAAAAAGTGTAGATCAATCTCGATATGTTTCCTTTTTTCATGGAAAACCGGATTAGTGACGATGTAAATAGCTGATTTACTGTCACACTGCACCAATATAGGTCATGACGAACACCAAAGGTAACAGGCATGCGTTTTATCCAAATTAATTCTTGGACCAGCACTGCGATAGCTCGATATTCTGCTTCCGCGGAGGAATGACTCACTGTCTTCTGTTTGCAAGTTTTCCAAGACACCGGTGAGTCGCCTAGCTGAACAAAGTACCCTGTGACTGAATGACACGTTAACGGACAACTGCCCTGTTGAAATATAATCATATCTCAAAGTCACATTCATATAAGTCGGTATCTACCAAGAGTCACGAAGTTATCCCTCCAAAAGTTGTGTCGTTTTATCATGTTTATTCAAACACATTGTTTCAATTGTATAAATATATGATCAAGTCACTCATTGTAAAACAGTTCAGACACATTTTTCAATCGTAATAAAGTTTACATTGAGATCACAAAAGATTCTGTTTTTTTGTAAGAAATAGAGTCTGTTTTTTCAAACAGATATCCAAGTGTTTTCAAACATAAGTCAGATCCGTTGTCAAATATTCACACAACCAATTCTGACTCTGAAAGTTCTACATGGTATCAGAGCTTTACGATTGAGAGAAGACCAAAGAGAAAGCACTAGTATTCGCATACGTTAATCTCAAAATAAGCCGAGACGATGCAAGGCTCTTCACATCAAGTGATTCCCATATTCGATGGAGAGAAGTACGACTTCTGGAGCATTAAGATGGTAACCATTTTCAGGACTAGGAAATTATGGTCCGTGGTTGAAGAAGGTGTACCGGCCGAACCGGTACAAGAGCAAGAAACCCCTGAAACAGCAAGGGCAAAATCGCTTAGAGAAAAAGCGATGATGAATGATACGATGGCACTGCAAATTTTACAAAACTGCCATGACGGATCAGATATTCTTATGAATTTCAGTAGCACTAACATCAAAGGAGGCATGGGACGCATTAAAGGCTGAGTATCAAGGATCTCCTCAAGTCTGATTGATTAAGCTTCAATCGTTGCGTAGGGAGTACGAAAACTTGAAGATGTATGATAATGAGGACATTAAGACATTCACCGATAAGTTAATTATTTTGGAAAATCAATTAACTTATCATGGTGAAAAGAAGACTGACTACCAAATTATACAGAAGATACTCATCTCTCTCCCAGCCAAGTTCGATAGCATTGTTAGCGTTTTGGAGCAAACTTGCGACTTGACTTCATTAACAATGACAGAGCTGATCGGTATTTTGAAAGCACATGAAGCAAAAGTGGCTGCAAGAGAAAAAAGCACTAATGAAGGAGCATTTAATGCTTGCACAAAAGGAAGAGATTCCAGTTTCAAACGAGACAACACCAAGAGCCGTGTGAATCAAGGCAAGAAGTGGTGTGAGTTTTGCAAGAGAAGCAACCACACAGAAAATGAGTGTTGGAAGAAACCGCAGGAAAACGATTATGGCAAGAATCAAAAGGGTAACAAAGAGTATTACAATTGTGGTAGGATCGGCCACTATGCAAATAAGTGTCGCTCAAAGAAAAAGAAAAGAGCGCATGTAAGTCTCGAAGATGAAGATTTAGTTAAAGATCATATGTTGTTTAGTGCAAGTGAAGAAGCATTAACAAAAATAAGAGAAGACATTTGGTTAATAGACAGTGGGTGCACTAACCACATGACAAAAGAAGAGAGATATTTTTCGAAGATCGATAGAAGTATCAAGGTTCCGATAAGAGTCGGAAATGGAGAAATAGTCATGGCAGCCGGTAAAGGAGATATTACCATCATGACAAGTTATGGCAAGAAAGTCATTAAAAACGTCTTCTTGGTGCCTGGTTTGGAGAAGAATTTGTTGAGTGTTCCTCAAATTATTTCAAGCGGTTATCAAGTGAGTTTTAAAGAGAAGAAATGCATCATTCTAGATGCAGATGGCAAGAAAATTATGGTCATTCCAATGGCTCATAAAAGCTTCAGAATCAAGTTGGGTTCAGTTCAAGGAGAAGCTATGAATGCAAGTGAGCAAGAGGAGATGGAAACATGGCACAAGAGACTTGGTCATGTAGGCAACACACGGTTGCAACAAATGCAAGATAAAAATTTGGTAAATGGATTACCAAACTTCAAAGTCAACAAAGAAGTATGTGAGGCGTGTAACCTTGGAAAACAATCACGCAAGAGTTTTCCAAAAGAATCTCAAACAAAGACAAGAGAGAAGCTTGAGATTGTACATACGGATGTATGTGGACCGATGCAGCACCAATCACTTGATGGAAGCCATTACTTCTTATTGTTTTTGGATGATTATACTCACATGTGTTGGGTATACTTCTTAAAACAAAAATCGGAGACCTTCTTGATGTTTAAGAAGTTCAAAGCAATGATGGAAAAATAATCAGATTGTTTCATCAAGACTTTAAGATCCGATGGAGGTGGTGAGTTCACTTCACAAGAATTTAACCAGTTTTGTGAAGAAGAAGGAATTATTAGGCAAGTCACTTTGCCTTATTCACCACAGCAAAATAGTGCAGCAAAACGAAAGAATAGATCTTTGGTGGAGATGGCAAGAACAATGATTGCTGAGCAAGGTTTACCGCTCAAGTTATGGGCAGAAGCAGTATACACCTCATCCTATCTACAAAACCGTCTACCGTCAAGGGCAATAGAAGATGATGTGACGCCTATAGAGAAGTGGTGTGGACACAAGCCAAATGTGTCACACTTAAAGATTTTTGGAAGTATATGCTATGTGCATATTGCGGATCAAAAGAGGAGAAAGTTAGACGTTAAAGCAAAACGTGGAATCCTCATTGGCTATAGCAATCAATCGAAAGGCTATAGAATTTTCATCTTGGAGAATGAGAAGATTGAAGTGTCAAGAGATGTTGAGTTTAAAGAAAACAAGAAATGGGATTGGGATAGACAAGAAGAAGTCAAGAAAACTATTGTCTTATCCATGAACAATTCACAAGAATTAAAAGATAAAAGTGGGAATATCTGCAGCCTCGTTTCTTTTGATTATGGTGACCATGATGACCATGAAGAAGGAGAAACTTCTGAATCGCCAAAGAAATTCAGATCCATGGATGAAATTTTGGAGATAGCACCGAGAGTGGAGTTTAAAAAAGCGGCTCAAATTATAGAAGCATGTCTTCTCGCACATGAAGAACCGCAAACTTACAATAAGGCATGCGAAAACAAAGAATGGAGAAAAACCATGAATGAAGAAATAGAGATGATTGAGAAAAACAAGACTTAGAAACTTGTAGACAAGCCAGAAAAGAAGAATGTGATAAGCGTTAAGTGGATCTATAAGATCAAGACAGATGCAAATGGCAATCCGATCAAACACAAGGCAAGGCTAGTTGCAAGAGGTTTTTCTCAAGAATATGGAGTCGATTATCTTGAGATGTTTGCCCCGGTCTCAAGGCATGATACAATACGAGCCATACTTGCTTATGCAGCTCAAATGAAGTGGAGATTGTATCAAATGGATGTAAAGTCAGCTTTCCTCAATGGTGAACTAAAAGAAGAAGTTTATGTCACACAACCACCCGGGTTTGTGATTGAAGGCAAAGAAGAAAAAGTCTTAAGGCTACACAAAGCCTTATATGGATTAAAACAAGCGCCAAGGGCATGGTATGGAAGGATAGATTCATATTTCATCAAAAACGGTTTTGAAAGAAGTATGAATGATGCGGCTTTATACATAATGAAGCAAGGGGGAGATGTGTTGATAGTCAGTTTATATGTTGATGATATTATCATCACAGGAAGAAATATTCATCTCATCAACACATTCAAAAAAAATATGAAGAAGAAATTCGAGATGACGGATCTCGGGTTGTTGAACTACTTACTTGGAATGGAAGTAATCCAAGATGATTACGGCATATTTCTTTCACAAGAAAAATATGCAAACAAACTTATTGATAAGTTTGGAATGAAAGAAAGTAAGAGTGTAAGCACTCCACTTACACCAAAAAGAAAAGAAGTTGAAGATGACAAAGAGTATGGAGATTCGACTAAGTATCGGAGTATTGTTGGAGGGCTCTTATACTTGTGTGCATCAAGACCTGATATAATGTACGCAAGCTCCTATCTCTCAAGATACATGTCATCACCACGCATGAAGCATTATCAAGAAGCCAAACGGGTTTTAAGGTACGTCAAAGGAACGTCAAGCTATGGAGTATATTTTACAAGCGTGGAAGCACCAAGATTGATAGGCTACTCGGACAGTGATTGGGGTGGTTCTATCGAAGACAAGAAAAACACATCAGGTTATATTTTTAATCTTGGATCAGGTGTGTTTTGTTGGCAGTCAAACAAACAACAAACAATGGCTCAATCAACAGCAGAGGCAGAGTACATCGCCATATGTTCAGCCACAAATCAAGCCATATGGCTACAAAGACTTTTCGAAGAATTTAGACTGAAGTTTGAAGAAGGCATTCCCATCTTATGTGACAACAAGTCGGCAATAGCAATAGGGAAGAATCTGGTGCAGCATAGAAGAATGAAACACATAGAGATCAAGTACCATTTTGTTCGTGAAGCCGAGCACAAAAGACTCATTAAATTGGAATATTGCAAAGGGGAAGATCAACTCGCGGATATTTTCAATAAGGTGTTAAACGTGTCAAGGTTTGAAGATCTCAGAAGGAAGCTTGGAGTGAAGCCGAGATATGATTTAGGGGGAGTGTTGAAATATAATCATATCTCAAAGTCACATTCATATAAGTCGGTTATCTACCAAGAGTCACGAAGTTATCCCTCCAAAAGTTGTGTCGTTTTATCATGTTTATTCAAACACATTATTTCGATTGTATAAATATATGATCAAGTCACTCATTGTAAAACAGTTCAGACACATTTTTCAATCGTAATAAAGTTTACATTGAGATCACAAAAGATTCTGTTTTTTTTTGTAAGAAACAGAGTCTGTTTTTTCAAACAGATATCCGAGTGTTTCCAAACATAAGTCAGATCCGTTGTTAAATATTCACACAACCAATTCTGACTCTGAAAGTTCTACATGCCCCAGTCTGAATCGCACCAACCAGTAATCTGAAAGTTTGCATCAGATCTTAGTAAAATCCCTTGGCCCAGATCAGACTTAATTTAGATACCGAACCACTCTCAGCGCACCATGCCAATGGTCTACTCGTGGTTTCTGCATAAACTGTGCCAGCACATGAACACAAAACGCAAGGTCTGGTCGAGTCACTCCCAAGTATATGAGTCTACCTAATAAATGTCGATACGGGGTAGGATCAGTGAGCAATTCTGACTTGGAAATGGCAAGTTTCTGGTTTTGTTCCAAAGGAAATTTCGCTGGTTTAGCGCCGAGTAAACCTGTCTCATTGATGATGTCGAGGGCATACTTTCTTTGACAAAGATAGATTCCAGTTGCACTCCTTGTCAGCTTGGTTATATGAGTATTACTATTTGTGTATTTATCTATTTTGGTAAGAATCATATAGATAAATTTTTACTATTTACCTATTTATCTATTTTGGTAATCATTCTAATTCTAAACATGAAAAGGGTAGTTTTTATGACAGAAATATTTGATATAACATTGATAAAAAAAAATATGTTTCAATTTTTTATAAAATAATCAAATTTATAATTATGAAAATAATTATATAAAATTTAATAAAAAAGGAAAACAAGAAAATATTGTTTTCCCACAACAATAGGTAAATTTATCATATTAAAGACTATATAAATTGATTACAATGGTTATAAAAGCCGAATAGTTTGATATAAACTCTTTTCCTCCAATTTGGATAACTAATTATGGAGTTTCTTTATAATTTTAAAGTTTAGTCTGAAAAAATAATTATACAATGTCCCATATGAGTTAAAAGATACTTAAATTATCAAAAATAAAGAATTCAAAGTGTACAAGTTTTCTTAACTTCAACAAGACTATAGGTTTGCATCTTTGTTATCATTCTATTATGCTTAAATGTTTTTGTTAACCCATGTAATTCTTTTTAGTTTTGTGAGATTCTTAAGATTTATTCTCAACCTAAATATTTATTTGATTCAAAACATGATTATCATCAAACAAACAATGGACGATGGTGTTCGAAATAATGGCCAATATACATTTTATAAAGAGTTTTTTTAGGTAAATTTATCAAAATAAAAAAAATGAAAATTCTTAATAAAAATAAAAAAATGAAAATTATTAAAAAGAAAAAAGTAATAATACATTTTCAAATCTTAAAAGCAAAAGATTATAAAATTTCACCTCTAGATAAACAACATCGTACTCTTGCAAATTCACGTCAAACAAACTCAACATCTAATTCTCATTGAATTAGGAAACCAATTCATTAATATTTGTTTAAAAACCTAGAAACATGAGTAGTTATATAATAATAAAATAATTCAATTCAAATAGGAGAAGAAATAATTAGATATATAGATACATATATAACATCATTTAGTTAGAAACTGAATAAAAACAATTGGGCTGATCTTATATTCTTTTAGGGCTGATTTTATTTTTTCTTTTATTTGTTGCTTTTAGATTTTATTTTACGGGTTTTAGATTATTTTGTATGAATTCACACATATGCGGGTCTTTAACTAGCCATCTAAATATAATTAATATTTTTAGATATATAATTGTATTTGAAATATCTATTCAGTTATCTATTTGATTTAGTTAGAGTTTGGTTTTTGGATATAAAAGTCTAGGAGCTATTCACTATTTAGGCTTTTGTCGGGTTGGTGCGCCTTTTCCAAGTTAGATTCAGTTTGTTTCTTCAGGTTTCATATATTTTGTCCACTTATCTAACACGGTAGTCTAAAAAAAAATGATAAAATTGAATCAAAAGCTATTGGACATGATATAGTTTTTAATATATTAAAAATAAAATTTTAGCATAAAATTTAAATTAATTTATTCATGTAGAAAAATCAATATATGTAAATAACTATTTTCTCTAACAAAACATGCTTTCTACTTTTTTCCTAAAACAATTTAAGATATATCATTAACAAAAATTATTTAATTTAGTGAATTCTCTTAAATTTAATTTATTTTAAAAATTAGAAACCCGTCCATCGGACGGATCCTAATCTAGTGTATATATATATATATATATATAATTAGCTGTAATAGTTACATGTTAATATATATATGTATATGTGTGTGTGTTTGTGTGTGTGTGTGTTAAAGTTTCTTTATATATATTCAACAAATACATGTATCAATGTAAAAACATAACTAACATGTGAACAAAATAATTAAATTTAATATTGCAAACTAAAATTTCTTCCTTATTTACAATATATGTTTCCTTAGACACATAGATTTGATATCTAATACTTTTAAATTTCCCTAAAATAGATATTATAAAATATATTTTTGTAACTACCACTATCTCCTAGATACACACTCACACACTCATATATATATGAGGTATCTCTTATTGTATTGTCTATCTATATTCTTCTAACTCAAATATATAGACCAATACCCAACATACAAAAATATCATGCAATTTGTAACACAAAATATTAGAGTTCAATGTAGTCCTTGCGGGCAAATCTTTCAAACCAAACAAGATTGCATCTCACACCTCATATCATTTCATCCCAATGAAGTGCGTACTGCTTTCTCTCGTTCAAGGAGAGTACATCACATGTCTTTTCTTCGTACAAATTCCAGCTTAAATCCTAACCTTTGTCAACCATTCAAAACAATTTTCATAATTATTATTACAATCAATTTTACCATGTTGCTATAGCGTCTGAAATGTCAAATTCTCAGTTGGTGTCCATGGGCCCTACTAATGATACCAACTATAATTTTTGTCATTCTGTGCGTCGGCAATTAGAATCACAACCATTTCACTGAACAATCTCTTCCTCAATTTCAACCACAACATTATTCACAATCGCAGCCTCAACCACAGTTGCAGCCACATACGGTGGATGACGAGATGTATGTAGATAATGAAATTTTGAGTTTGCCTCTTATTGAGAAGTTGGAACGAAAGTGGCCTGAAACTATTTATATAGAAGAAGTCGAAGAGGATTTCATTGATCTTGATTTAAAGCTTTGAAAATAATAATATATATTCTATATTGTCCCGTATAATGAATAAGAACAAATAGAGTTTTAAGATGAGATTTTGCTATAGATTTTATCTTTGAATCGATTTATCTATATTTTGTGTAATGTTTCTCATTTGTGTTGATATTTTATTTCAAGATCTTATATCTTTTTAGATGAAAATAAATTTAAAATTTTGAAATTATTGGTTTTCATATATTTTAGATGTGAAAATTGAATAACAAAGAGTTTTAACGGTGAACCACCACGAGATTAAATAAGTATATATATATATATGTATATATATATATATATTGGATCTAACAAGCTCATAAAAAGTGTATATTTTCTCGCACTGAAAGATAAATATGTTTTGTCAAGTTGGAGGGAAAAAGGTATTTCTCAACCCAACTCGAACCCGCGAGACTAGACACATTTATGCATGCACATTACCACTTGATCCCACATATCTTTCACAACAACTACTCAAACTTTAAAAGTTATAAACCTATGAGATTATATGAAATTGGGGAAAAATTAAATCTAGTAGTTACCACAAACACACCAAACGAGACTAACCATTTACCCAATTTCGAAAACCCAGTATCATTCTTCTTCCGTGTTCTCTTAGGTTTCGATCTCCTTAGAAAAACCCTAAAGTAGAGATTTTTAATATCTAAAATCGATCCAACAAAAATATTGAACACAGAAACAGGAACAGCGAGAACAACTTCTGTAAGCCTTAATTTCAAAGGCTCACTCCAGAAATCAAGTAGGTTTTCTTGGATACCTTGTAATGGAATCGAACAAAGAATCGCCCACTGAATTGTTACGTTCTTGTAGAGAAATCATGGAAAGTAACAAATCGCTCAAAACTCTGATCAAATTATATTTTTAAAAAAGTCAGAGTCGGAAAGAGAAATGAATTTTTTGGGAAGGATCAAAGACCTTTATTTGCAAAATTTCAGAATCACGAATTCAATCACGGATCTAAAGAGATTTATTTTTTCCCCAGTTTCATACAACCTTGTTATGTTAATAAATGTTAATGCTTGAGTAGTTGTCATAAAACATATGAGGGATCAACTGGTAGTGTGTAAGCATCAATGTGTTTCAAATTTAACCCAAACAGCAAAACGAGTGTCAGCTGAGTCAGCATTTGTAACTGTGACGACTCCGAATTTAGCACAAAATGATAAGTTTAGGTTTGAAAGTTGAATTTATTTTGAGTTTGAGTTTATATTTTCACTAGACGTTTGGCACCAACAAAAAAATGATTTGAAAAGGCCGGTAAGATCAGTCCAATAATAAAGTGAAATGTAAATCCAAAAAGGCCGATAAAATTGGTCCGGTAATAACATAAGATCATATATATCCAGAAAAAAAATCAGTAAGATAATCCTAATTATAAAATAAAATGTGTTTATCAAAAGATTCCAACATTTTATAAATAAGGTTTTCTGTTGATTAATAAATTTAATACTTAGGAATCTTTTTGGTAAGATAAGTCCAATGATAAAGTGAAATGTAAATCCAGAAAGATTGGTAAATTAACTACAAAAAAAAAGTGAAATGTGTATGGAGAAATAACGATAAAATAAGCCTAAAATATCACTATGGAGAGATCTAGTAAGTTACGAATAAAACAAAAGAAGAAAATTTTACTTAGAGACAAGGTAAATGCCAAATGCTTCGGTGTTTACACAATCTGATCATCATCACTCGAGATACATAACAAAACACTCAAGAAGAAGCAAAGAAGCAAGGAAAGAGACACGTGTGGTTACACATACAAACACGTGTGTATGTTTTCAGGGGGCGACGGAGGGAGATGCGGCGGTGGAGCAGCATTTGTTAGGCTGGACGAGACGAGAGATTGTAACGGCGGAGATAATGACCATAAAGATTACTCCGGCGAAGGCGGCGATTAATGCTCCGGCGCCGTGATCGCAGTAAGTGGCGAATCTGTCACAAATCTTGTTCCATCTGGCGTGTTTGTTTCCGTTCTTTCCCACCTCCGCCATGAACGCCGCCGCGTTTGCTGCCGCCGAAACTAAAGTCACATTCAGCTGTGTCGTACAATCGAGAAGAAGCCAAGTCAGCACAAACACTAAAACCCTTTTTATTGTATGATTGTAAACCAGAAAAACTGGAATTTATTAAATTTTTATCTTTTTAATTATATTTATTAATATAAATACTAAAAATGCATTTAGTCAACAACTAAATTTTTTATTGAAAAATTAATCGATTAAAGAATCAAATTACTCCTTTTTATAATTTCAAAGTTACAAAATATATTAGAAAACACAAAACTCCATAGCTTTTTGTACCTAGCTCACTCTCGAAAAAAAACATAATGAATATTTTTTAATATTTTCATGAAATTAACAAAATATATTGCATATTATCACTAAGTTTATATATATTGAAAAATGATTTAATTAAAAAGGTTTAAAAAGTACATTAACATCTATATATTACTCAACCAACTAGTTGTTCTTATAGTCATCAACAACTAAGGACTTTCAGAACACAAATATAATATTTTTTTTATGAAGACTAATATAATATTTGTTATCAAGAAAATAGCAAATTAGCAACATATCATATGTTGACAAAAAAGCAATATATCGTTGTTGTTGAAAATTATACATGTATATATAATATATATTTTACCATGTCAAGAATGGCGACTGAGAGAAGACGAAAACCAGTGAATTCCATTTTCCCACCAAATATCTGAAGAGCAATCATCAACAAGTTGTGGAAGCTCACCATTGCATTCGCTACTACAAAAAACCTTGTTCCCCACATCAAAAGATTAATTAGTGTCAAGACTCTCAAGAAAATCAACATTTGGAATACATATTAAAGTGATTAAGGCTTACACAAAAGCTGGTGTGTGTTGGAACTCAGCAGTAAAAGTAGCTTTAACCGGAGTATTTCCAACTTTGCCCACAACAAAAGTCTTTGTCTCTTTGTTTAGTCCCATTACAATGGCTGCAGATAGCGTGGCCGAGAATGCAAGTAATCTTAGCCCTAAGAGTATTTTGTAGCTCTTACCGCTCGAGGCAGCCAATGCGAGCTTTGAAACCGCCATATTTTGAAGATGAAATTGTTTTGGTGTTTGTAATGTGTAAAGAGTGTTGTGTGTTTATATTGAGTTTTGAGTGTTTGTGTCTGGTCTTTTTTCTGATTATCTAACTTTTGGAGGGTTAATTTTAGGTTTTGGTGGTTGTGAAGATCCAATGAAAAAGTTAGATTTGATTTTTTTTTTTTTTTTTTTTGTCCTGTGGTAAGTTAACTTACTCTTGGGACAGTCTCATCTACCCAAAACTTAAACAAGTTTTGACCTTTTGACTTTGTTAATGTTTTTGTGAAAAATATAAACTCAGTTTAGCTGATTGCGTTTGCGTTTAGTGTGTAAATTTATAAATAAACCTACAATTCAAAACAAGAAAAATTAAATTTAAATGCCAAAAGAAAAATCATCGCACTATTATTTTTCGAGAGAAGTTACATTATACAAAAATAAGAGAATTTCCTATGATTTTTTTCTTTAATATAAACGCAAACTTAAAAGTAGAAATTGCAGTTGAAACCATGTGAATCTTCTAAGGCTTAAATGAAATAGTTGGAACTTTGTTTGGCAAGTTGGATAAGTCCCTTTTTTTTCTTTTTTTCCCAAAATATTGGAATCTTCTGTGATTTTCTTTATTCCATGTAAATACAAACTCAAAGCCGGAAATTGCAATTGAGGCAATAAAGCCTTAATAGAAGAAATTTTTCTGCATTCAGTTTTTTTTTCTAAATGTTAATTTATTTATCAGTTTTAGTTTTTGACAGAAGCTACAGAGATAACAAGAAAACGGAGAAACCGAAAATTATTGAAAAGTAGAGGAAACACACAAGATCAAAGCAGACGGACAAAATGATACAATAAGAAAAGAAACCGAGCAAACAAAAGCCTTGTCCACTTGCCACAAACAGCCATAGCCAAAGACGCTACTGCCCTTGGACCACCGCAGCCAAGCCAGAGAAACTTCCACCAAGGCCGACGAGACCAAATCCCTGAGACACCTTGACCAGCCCCTAAAGCAGACAAAAGTCGAACCTGCTCAAACAAAAACATTCTCAAAAAAGAACTTGAGCCTTAGCTGAAGATGAGTCCTCAAGAGAACGCAGCGTCGAGCCACCGCAGCCTCCGTAGACAAACTACCATACCACTGGAAGTTACAACCCCAACTGGACCAGAACTAGAACACAAGCACAACACACTGCAAATAAGTTTATTAACATTTTAGCTTCTTTGGCTAATTGATTTTTATGTTTCTTTATCTCCAACAATTTTTATGTGATTTTGAGCATTTATCTATGATTTTTTACAAAACATGTGGTTGTAACATATTTTAAAATTTTAAAATTTATGTTTGAGATTATAAACCAAATCTAAATAGAAAATCGAACTAGATCAAAACTTATTTATCCAGAGAAAGAATCATTTTCGGAGAAGAAGAAATGAAATCACAAATTCAAAATCCTAGATTTATGCCGAAAAACGCTTTTCAATTGGCTTATGTATGGAACTTTTACCCTTTGCTTCTAACTTCTAATCTAGACATCGGTTGTATTTTTGGCCACTTTTATTGCTACGTCCGTTTGTAGTTTAATAATAATTGACTTAATTTTTTTTTTGGTTAATAAATTTAACTTAGAAGACTGATAATTGTTTTTCAGATATCCTCGATTTTACGCAATAGTATTTTAGATATATATAAAATATAACTTGAAAACTTTAATTTTTAATTTCTAAAATTAAATCTTAAATCTTAGAAACTAACTCCTAAAATCTAAATCTTTAACTCTAAAACCTAAATAAAATTCTCTTTTGCAAAAATCAATCCTCGAGATTTGACAATCAAGCAAGAAGTCGTTTTATAGTCGGAAAACAATATAAATAAACTAATTTGTTTCATTAATTTTAAATTTCTTGAAAAGATATCCACTCAACAATTGTCTAATTCATTTATTTCATTCGTTAAGCATTATTATCAGCAATTATTCTATACTAACTATAGTTTTTGTCGGTTCATAACATACAAAAACAAAACAAAGAATATCTGAAAATAATTATTTTAAGAAGATGGAGAAAAGAAGGAATATTAGTAGGATCTGGACTCTCTGTAACGGCTAGTTCCAAAGTACCGTTTTTTTCTTTAATTATTAAGCATTAGCACGCTCTTCTATACACACACATTCACACTCTGAACATACACAGAGAGGGAACCAAAAAGTACACAACTTTTTCCTCTGATTTAGGGTTTTTTCATAAACACAAAGAATCGGGTTTTTTCAATCTCGATTTGAGAAAGAGAGAAGATAAAATCGCCATGAACATCTTCAAGAAGAAGACCACTCCCAAAGGTATAGAAAGCTAAAAACTTTACCACCATTGTCCCTCTGAGATTTTGTTTTCTGGGTATTAGTTTATGTTGGGGAATAAACTTAAAATCTGGAAAAAATGGAAACTTTAATTGTTCTTCGTGTTCAAAATTGAATCTTTTATAGTTTGGGTTAATTTGATTCCTTAATTAGATGTGTAATTAAGTGTGTGAAAGCTCGAAAATGGGAAATAGTTAAGTTATTGAGATTTAGGTAACTTGTGAATTTTGCAATTCTGGTTTTTGATTGTATTGAAAAAAGTTGTGATCTTTTTCCAATTTTGTAGATGCTCTTCGTACCAGTAAGAGAGAAATGGCTGTGGCTACACGAGGTATGTTGTATAGATTCCAATTTCTTGCAAATTTTGACTTTTGACTTTTGATTTAGTAATTTGCGTTTTATTGGAGTAATTGTTGAAAACATTGGAATTTAGATCTTTATCACTGCATTGCTACTTTGTTAACGGATTAGAATGATTTCAATCATTCCCATGGTTAAAGAATGGTTTCTCTTTACAACATTGGTTTAGATTTCGTTTATCTCTGTTCAATCATAGATTTTACTGTTTGAACTTTGAAGAAACCTTTTCATTGAGATGTTTTCTGTGTATGATCAGTCTAGCTTTATGGGAATTTCTTATACTCTTGATGCTTTGAGACTGTGTTGTTAACTTTGGTGATCTCTTTCTTAACAAGCTTTGATTCTGTTGTGACCTAACTTTATATCCAATGTCATCGCAGGTATTGAACGAGAGATCACATCTCTTCAGCTAGAGGTAAGGCTAATCAAACTGTGAGCTTTTCTTAGTTATATATATCCTTTACTAACATTAAGTCACAATTAGGAGAAGAGATTAGTTGCAGAAATCAAGAAAACAGCTAAGACTGGAAATGAGGCAAGTCTCCATTTTAATACAAAACCAATTTCATCTAAAAACCTCATTGTTAATTGATCTCTGGATTATTGATTGTTCGTAGGCGGCCACAAAGATATTAGCTCGTCAACTTGTTCGATTGAGGCAACAGATTACCAATTTACAAGGAAGCCGTGCTCAAATCCGGGGTGTGACGACTCATACACAGGTTTATATCCTCTAGTTCAACATCAGCTAAACTAAATAGTTCGATTAGCATAATCCAGTGTTAGTGCTAAAATACTGTTTTCTTCTTCATTTCTCTTTGGATAGGCTCTGTATGCAAGCACTTCGATTTCATCTGGTATGAAAGGTGCTACCAAAGCTATGGTTGCAATGAACAAGGTAATGTTATTTTTGTTTCAATACTAAGTTTCATCGATAAGTTGATGAATCTATAGAAACCACATTAGTTTCCAAACCATATGAATCTATAGATTACAATCTTCATTCCTACTTTATATTTTCAGCAAATGGCACCAACAAAACAAGCCAAAGTGATTAAAGAATTCCAGAAACAATCGGCACAGCTTGACATGACGGTAAACAATTCATCTCTTAATCTTAAGAGCTTCGTTTATGTGATTCAGAAACAGATTTGTTAGCTCAATATTATCAGGATTTGGCTTTTTAACATTTGATTTTGTTATTGGATATGCCAGATAGAAATGATGTCAGAGGCAATTGATGAAACACTTGACAAAGATGAAGCTGAAGAAGAAACAGAAGATCTCACTAACCAAGTTCTTGATGAGATTGGTGTTGGTGTTGCATCTCAGGTCAGCTTTCTCTACACTTAAGGCACAAAGTGATTTCTTCTTTTTTTCGGTTTTTGAATTAGACAAAAACTAAAATATCTGTGTCTCTTTCATTTGTTTTTTTTTTAAACAGTTATCTTCAGCTCCAAAAGGTAGAATTGCTACCAAAATCGCAGCTCCTCCAGCTTCCACTGCAACAACTAACAACAACAAGTGAGCTCTCATGTCATATATGAAAAGTTTAGTCATTGAAAATTGCACAGTGAATAAAGAAAAAACTGTTAACTGTTTAATTTATAACTTGTAGCTCTGAGTCAAGTGAAGTGGATGAGCTTGAGAAGAGGTTGGCTTCACTAAGACGAATCTGAGATGTATGAAGAAAGAAAGTAACAGAGCAGCTTCCTTATATTTTTTTGTTATCTCTCTGTATAAATCTGCTGAAACATAAGCTGTTTTTGATAAGATTGTTCATCAGAAAACTCGAAGGCTTTTAAGAAAATGACGTCTACATATATTATTACTATAGAGTTCCTCTACGTTGCAACTAAATTTTAGACTTGATATTCAATTTAATATGCATTTTTGTAGAAATATACTATATTTTAATAAGCATCTTTAAAAAATAAAAATGTATACATAAGCTCTCTCTCTTTTTTTTAATAACTTTTAGTCGTCGGTTTTGACAGTAAATAATTTATTGTGGTATTTTCGGTCTTCAAAATTAAACTAAAAATAGCTAGATTTGAGTCATTTGACATTATTATTTTTAAATGTTAAATAATAATAATAATATATTTTCGAAAATGCTATATTTTTTTTATCATTTTCTTTAATGACTTTAAAAATTAATACTAAGAAATAACACATGATTTTGAATTTTGATAATCGTGTTTAAATATTCACTCTTGGATATTCATCAATTTGTGGACTTTGTCAAGATATTTTTTCGGTGTTTTAAAAGTGGAATTTGTCAAGATCTAAAATGATATCATAATTTTGCCCTGAATGCAACTAGTAACGCAATAAATGTTTTGCCTTGAAACTAGTAGTTGATAAGAGTAAATGTGTCTTAATTATTTTGTCCTTCATTGGATCGTAAACCATACACGTAGACACATAAATAAGAGTATTGAATCCAAAGTCTTAGAAAATTAAAAAATCAAAAGGTTAAGCAAATGATAAAAGAGAGAATGGCAAAGAATTCGGGGATCATCTTTTTTCTAGTGGTTCTTTTAGTGTCTTGTGCCATGACATGTGCTTTTGCAGCTTCTTCTCTACAAGAGTTCGGTTAGTGCTTGTTCCAATAATTATTATTTCTCCAAATGATTCATTCAGTAATTTGTGTATATATATATATATTCTTCACTAAACGTACGAGTTTTTTGACTTTGAATTATCAAAAATTGATATATAGATTATGGTGCTGAATCTTGCTCACTTTAGGTTGATTTGTTGGATATAAGAAAATCAAACATTTTCAGTTTAATTTATGAATTTTGGTTTGGTTTGGTTAAGTTAAACCTGATTGCGCAGCCTTTTGGTTTGAAATTGTGTGATATATTAAAAAATAGAATGGAGAAGAATGATGATTAAGGTACGTCCATCAATAAGCCAACGAACTAGAATAAGAAGTATAGTACCGTCGCCTTCTCCATCGTCATCACCACCTTTCGTTTTGTCACCAGCACCGGGTCTTTGAAAACAACACTTCTTATTAACTAATGGATTAATATGCTGTGATGTTTGTAATCATTTTTTTTTGGTTAAAATGAAGTTTTGTAATCATTGATAAGATATGCATATATGATGAACTGTGTTATTAAATAATTATCAAGTCTGGTTGTTAGAAGATCTCGAGGATAAAGAGATCACTATCAATTTTTGATATAATATGAGAAATATGAATTTTCTTGTAATTAATAAATTGTATAGTTTGATAATTTATCTAAATATAATTAAGTCTAATGTTTTTTATGTAAAACTTATATATTAGGCTTTTTTGCCATGTCCTTTCTTCTCCTTTGACCTCCTTCTATGAGTCTATGACTTCTTATTTTATCCTTCATTATTTTCTTTGATTCATCTTTTCTTGTTAACTTCATCTACTTCTTTTTCCCCTCTATTGTTTTCTTCTAAAACAAAAAAAAAAAATCCGACATGATATTATTTTGTTCAAAAACATATATATGATATAGAAAGTGGTCTTCATGTGGGTTTCTCTTAACCACGGACACGACAGGAGTCACGAAGACATCGTTCCAAGGATGACTCTGATGGATATACACACGGATGATGATGAATTTGAACCAACCCTAAAATTCTCAAATTCAACTACAAAAATATCGATAGAAACACACAAATATAACGATCGATGATGTACTTTCCATCGAACCAAATATCCTATGACCAGATATAAACGCCATGATCCAACGGCCGGATATTGAATTGAGAGTCTGATTTGAGGGAAAGAATTTGAAACATTTACATAGTTGGAATGGACTAAAGACTGGATTTGGATAACGAAGGAGAGTATGGGCCAAATTTCCAGCCGCAATTTATCCAAAAAAAAACATTTGCATAGCTCCCAAATTTTGGTGGGCCCTATTATTCTTTTAGTTATATTTTTATATAAATAATAAAAATATTACAAATATAATTAAAATATGAGATAATAACATAAAAACTTATATATTTTATATGAATATAATATTAAATTACTAAAAATTATATATTAAAGAAAATTCAAATTCAAATTTTCTATTATCTAAATATTTTTAAAAAATTTCAATTTTTTTTTACACATATAAAATAATAGTTTTTTATTGTATGGGATTTCTAATCTTAGAAGGTTTCATGAGGAGCGGATCCCCATACTAAATATCAAATATATTTTAGTGTATTTATATATTATTAAACTTCAGTAGCTCAGTTAGAAAAATTAGTTTTCTTGTCCCTTGAAGTATAAAGTTCAACTATTCAAGTCTCTATTTTCTCCAATTAATTATTTAGCATACATTTATATTTTCTAAAATCTTGGAATTTTTCATTTCTATTTTATATTATTTACACTACTTTATCAAAGTGTATTTAATTCCTTTTTCATAATTGTTTTATATAAGTCTCTTCTCTCTTTTGTTTTGTTTGTTTGTTGGTTTTAGCTATTATTTTCTTTATCGAATTTTCTATTGTTTTTTCAGTTTTTTATGTATTTGTTGTTTTTATAAAATGATGTGAAATAGAAAATATTAATATAACAATATCAAACAAAAAGTTAATGTTTTTTGTTTTAATTATTTTATTGAGCCTCATATATGTTTTGGATCCACCACTGGTTACCGTCAATATGAATGGTCTGATATAAAGCTGGTATCATGATGGCATGTCCAAGTTAATTAGTGTTATTACTCAGTTTTGCATTATGAATTTGTTAAGAGTGTTAAGAGATCTCGAAGATGGAGAAACCAAACTCAGTTTTGCATATAATATATTGGGAGATATGGCTCTCTACTGTAATTAGTTAATTATATCGTATAATTTGATAATTTAGCTAAATGTAATTTGGTTTAATATATTGTAGTGTTTTGTACATAAGGTATAACCTTAACACTTATAGTGTTTAAACAAACTTGACATAATTGTTAGTATCATGTTAGTATATACCAGAAACAGATTTTAACTATTTAGATCTGCCATTTTCGTGTGTTGCTTAAGAGTTATTTTTCTTCCTAAACGAAATGATGTTTTGTAGTTTGAACTAGATTCGGACCCGCAAGTATGTACGGGTCCGAATCTTTTCAATAAATTTATTTGATATTTAATTTAATACATAATATAATTGTAAATGTTAAATGATGTTACATGTATATTTTATAAATTAATCAAAATATTTCAAACAGTATAACTAAGGGTGTTAGTTTGAATTTGGATTCGTTATTTAGTTTAATTCATTTCAGTATATAACTAGGCATATATATTTTAAAACGGAAAACTGTCTCGTCCCGCCATCACAATTTTTGTTTCTCATAACTGTTTTTTCAAATAATTATCTATTTTGAAATTCTTATCATAAGAGATTGAGTAATGTTTTACATATGATGCATGTATTCCCGTTTGAATCTTAATATTTTTAGTGGAAATTATATTTTCTCCAAGCTTATCTTACACGGTGGTTGGAAAAATAAACAACAAAATGAAACCAAAAACTACTATACATGATATAGTTTTTTTTAATATATTAATAATAAAATTTTAATATAGAATGTTAAATTAATTTATTTATGTAAAAAAATATTTGTAAAATAAGTATCTTCTCTAACTAAATATGATCTCTAATGTTTTCCCAAATATAATTTTAAATCTATCTTTAACAACAACTATTTAATTTAATGCATTTGCTTACATTTATTTTTTTTAAATTAAGAAACCCATCCATCATGCGGATCGTAATCTAGTTTAATATATACTGTAGTTAAGATTTTATGGAATTCTAATTAAATGCTAACCATTTATTTTGATTAATCGCAGGAAAATCTTTAAAGGGATTTTGCGATTCTTGCCAGACCCAACATTGTTTCCAAATCAACCCAAGATCCAGCCATTTGGTTGGGCCGCTTTTTTTATTTTTGTACTTTGGATCCATGCCCACGTTATTAAGATCCGCGTGTTTCTCTTTTTTAGTCTTTTCCAAAATTGCCGAGCATCTTTTTTTTCTTCTTTTCTAACATTCAATGGCATTTTATATAATTTTCTTAGAACATAAATGTTACTTCTAAAATGTGCTTCTCCTTCAATAGTATAGATAAATGTTACTTTCGACAATAGTATATCTAATTTACCCCATCACTAAAATCTAATAAATTTTCAATTAAATTATTATCAGTTAACGAATAGTACAACTAAACAATGTTCTACAAAATGTTTCTCCTATCCATACAAGTAAACATACAATTAGAAATAATTATAAAATGTTTCTTTATTCTTTTAAATTATATTTTTTCTTTTATGTGGAGAAAATATTTTTTGTTTTTTGTTTTTTTTTGATGGCAAGGCCGAAAAAGTCTTCTTAAAATCTATATATTTATTTTATTTTCTTAATAAATAAAAAGAAAAATATGAATAGTATTTATGCTGTAAATATTTTAATATTGTATTGGCACGAGTCATCATATACTCTAAGAGGATGTATTGAACTGAGCATTTGAAGTGATTTGAGTTTAAATGACAAATTTTATGTTATTGAAATATAAATTTTAAATTATCTTTTAAAATCTAGTGTTATTGGATTAGCGATTTTAAAATATATAATCAAATCCAATGTTATTGAAAATATTTGAAAAATTAGATTTGAAAGTTTTAGAAAGGTGTATTGAATAAAACATTTGGAATAGTTTGAGTTAAAATAATAAATCTTATGTTATTGAACCATGAATGATAAAATATTTTTTAAAATATTATGTTATTAGATTAATAATTTTAAAATGTAGAAACAAATCCAATCTTATTAAAATATTTTAAAAATTCGAATTGAAAGTTTTAAAAGACATTTCAGAAAATTTCGTGGTTAAGAATACAAAGATCAAAATCTCATTGTTTAATGCTAGATTTCACTATTTCAGAATTTTTTAATAACAAATTTTCTAATTCACCAAAACTAATCAAAATCATCTCAAAACTCAAATCACTCCAAATATTTTAATTCAATACACACCCCCTTAGGTGAGAATTAAAAGAATTTCTTACTTCAAAATACAAATATCAAAATCTTATAATTTAAAGTGAGATTTCAAAAAAATAAAATAACATATTTTCAAATTCAAAAAAAAAATCAAAATCAAAATCCTCTCAAAACTCAATTAAACTCAAATCATTCTAAATTTTTCATCCAATACTACATAACAAATGAGTGTTTAAATGCGTAGGTAGAATTATCATCAGTGAATCATCATCACTGAAAAGAATTTTTAAGAAGATGGATCATTGATCTCGACTCTTGTTCTAAAATACTGTTTTTTTTTTAATTATTAAGCTTTTGCCTCTCCTAATCTCACTTTTCTCTGAATGAGGGGAAAAATCGTGAATAGTATTTAAAATGTAAGTTTCTTAATCTTGTTCCGGCACAAGTCATTATATAGTTATGAGTTTGTATTCTGATAGCTGTGTTTAAATGCGATGGTTGAACTTTCATCAATGTTTGGTGGAATTTCATCTCTCGCCCCGCCCTGTTTGGACTTGTCAATTTCTAAAACGATTCCAATTGTCCATTAACAAATCGTGGGTTTTACTCCCAAACTAATAGAAATATATTAAAGTTCTTTTTCTTTTTGGGGTTTTGTGGTAAAAGAATCAGCAACCGTTTTTTTTCTTTGTAAGATGAACCTCCAAAATCAAATTTGTGTGAGTCAATCTTATGACTTCTTGGATATATTATCGACGTAGCATTGTCTGACTCTGTTAGAATATTTGGTTTAACCTAATTCCTAGCCTATTAAAATCTTCCCAAATTCTAAACCTAATTCATGTAGCAAAAATCATACTAGTGTTTTGTTCAGTGAAAAACATCAACCATTTTGCTCAAATTATCAATTTTTTGATAAGGTCACACGGTGCCACATCAACAATACACCCAGTTTAATATTGTCGATGATTTTCAAGATCATAAGATTAATTGACTTGCACAAGTTTGAAATTGAAGTTATTTTTGCAAATTGTTTTGCACAAAACCCTTTTTAAGTCTTTAATTATTGACAAATTGAATGGCTGAAACAAATCATGTTTTGTTGCACTAGCAACTAGTCTTCGTTTTTGGTTTTCTTTCGTGTAACTTTTTTTAAAATATATTTTTAGTCAAAACCTTTCGTGTAACTTTAACCATACCCGCATAAGGTCATAAATAAGAGTATTGAATGAAGAGGCTTAGCAAATTAATAAAGAGAGATTGTAAATATAGTTGTTCGAATTTTAGAATTGTGTTCTTGCTTCTAGTGGTTCTTTTGCTCCCATGCTCTACCGACACTACTCTTGCTTCTCCTCAGGAGTTAGTCCAATTAACTGGCACGTTAATACTGTTAATCCTAATGATTTTCGTAAATTGAGTACCAAGTTTGGTCCTGCCAAAAATCACATATTTGGTAAGTAATTAATTATGCTAATTTTGATAATTCGCTGTTCAAAATTTTAATTTCAAAGTTTCACTAAACTTTTGTTTCTTCCTCGCCGTAGTAGCTAGATAGGAGAAACAAGGATATTTAGGGTGCTGAACAGAAATTCTGGCTTGTTTTAATGTTTGGTTATATTATTTTAATAAATAAAAATAAAACCAAAAAAACAAAAATCGATGTTTATTCAGTTTAGTTTTTTCGTATGGATTTAGTTTTGCTAAGACCAGATTAGGCAACCCTTTATTTATTTTGTTGTATATAGTATATAGTAAGTTTTTATGTTATACTAATTTCACTTTACTTTTCTTAACAAAGCATTATTTGAATTTTGTTAATTATAATTTAAAAAGAGCTGAGAAAGAAGATTATTTATGTATGTCCATTGCAAAATCGATGAGCTGGTATACATATTTCACCATCATCATTACCTTTGTTGTCGTCAGCAGGACGATGATCTCGTGGACATCGTTATTGTCACCATCACCAAAATCATCACCATCACCGTGCTTTAAACATGGCACTTATTGAAAACGAGTGGAATATTTAGCTCACAAGTATACAAGTTGGATTGACCAAAAAATTATTGTCAAGTTAGCATAGAATGTTTAACTCTTTACATCGATGTTACAACTACGTAGTAACAATGGTAAGCCATTACACAACAAATTTTTCTTTGAAGATTCGAAATAATGAGGAAGAAAGCATGGAATATCTTCTTTAAATGGTTTTCTTTGTTGTATTGGGTTAAAGACTAATAGCTAGGCTTGGGATGTGGGCTACTTGTAATCTTTCTTCTTTACCCAATTTTAGTTAAAAAAATTCTAAACAGAGATCACTAAAAAGCAAGTGGATCAATGATTAAGAATAATAGTAATTTTTTATTTGTAATGCCAGAAAAAATAAATAATATTAATAACTTTTCATTTGTTTATATATTGGATTTGAAACTTTCACGAGAAAGAACAAATTAAGAGAGTGAGAGAGAAAGAGATAGAGATGGAAATGAATAGTTCTTCAAAATTGGTTCATGTGGTCATGCTTCTTCTTCTTCTTCCAATCCTCTTTCACCATACCGAATCTGCTTCACCTTCCAGTCATGAACAACTCTCAATAACTGGTTAGTATTTCAATACACATAACACATAACATACATGACATATGACATATACACATATCTATGCCTATGTTATGTAAATAAGTGTGTCTAAGTCTTTTTTATTTCATATATTTGCTATATTCATGAGATCTAGCTGCGTAAATTGACGGAGTTTAACAGAATTTGTTTTTTTCCATGAAATACACGTCACTTATTATGTATATTTGTCTACTTCTTCATTTGTAATTTTATATAACGTCACTGATTTTGTTGATATTATTTCATCCTTTATAATTTGGTCATATTTTTTATATCGGTCTACAAAATACCAGAGATGACCAAAACGATTCATCCTGTCAATCTACAGTTTTTTTTCTTCCATTTTTTCAATCTATAAATTCTTCAAATATATGGTATTTAATTCATTATACTCCTTTTTTAATAATTGTAAGATGATTTAGATAACTTTTTTTGTCAAAAAATTTAATAATAGTAAAGAAAATATCCGAAACCCTCGAGTTTATATTTTTCCATTTGAGATTTGAGTTAATAATATATTTATGTTCAAAAATTAGTAAAAAAAAACAATTTCTTTTTTCTTCATTCTCTCAATGACAATTTTGGAAAAAAAGACATCAGTTTTAGTTGGAGCATAGCTGGTCCCCTTATTGTTTCCCACTAAGATTTTTAAATATAAATTCCCACTTAGATCTTTATTTACTCTAATTTTAGCTAAGATTTTCTTTTTTGGCTAAAAAAATATATATATACATTTTTTGTGAAAGAAAAATGGCATTTCTGGAACCACAGTAGTGGGACACTAAAATAATAATAATTTATATAAATAAATAGTCACCATAACGTTGATAGCTTTTTACCAATAAAAGGAATAAAAAACGTTGATAGCTTGTGTGATTTAATTCCCACGTTTTTTTTTCTGTATATTATTTGTAAGATTTAATTGGATGGGAATGAGTTTAAATCCCATTAAAACTCCTTGCCAATCACCTTTAAAAAAGTCATAATATTTTGCTTACAAAACATCTGGCCTAATAATATGTGGTTGTATATATAATATAAATTACTTGGAAAAAATAAATATTTCTAACAATTCAAATGAAGGGAGGAGAATGATGACATATCATAAGCTCAATGATGCCATAGATACACCACCCTCGAGAAGTAGACGAGGTCCTGGCGGTCACGGTACGGTATTCAATAGTATAACTTTAGAGTCAATTAATAAATTTTTGAGAAAAATAATCAATTAATAATTTTTCATCCACTCTGCTTTGGAAAATGTTCATTATATATAAATATTAATGAATAGATAATATTTCTAGGGAGGAAATTGCTGAGTATATATAAGCCAAATGGAGACATATATACAAGCCCATCAAGCAGTGGACATGGTGGTGGTCGCATTCATCAACATTCCTCTCCTTAGTTATGTGAGGCAGTTTACAAAGTATTAACTTAAAACGTTGTAATCAATCATAAAAGTAGCCAGTGGGTATGAAGTGTATTACTTTCCTTATAATCAATTATAAAAGTAGTACCTAAAGTGTTATTAAAAGCAGCAATCTTTGGCTTTTTGTATCACCATCTCCTACAATTACTTTATCCTTTTTAAAACTATTTTGGTATCGTTTACCAATCTCTTTTCCTTAAACAAGTTTCGTACCATTTTATGTTTGTATTACAATTAACCAAATATCAGTTTAAGCAGTAGATATTTTATGTTATTCCAAATAAGGATTTATTGAAACTTAAAAAATTCAAGACTATGTAGCTGAAGGCGGTTCTCCGCGGCGCCAGATCTAGGGTTATCGTTGGCTATTCATCGGGTTTTGCGGTGGTTTAGCTCCGCCTTTGGCTTCAAAACTCTGGTGGCTTCCGAAGGGTGGGACGAGTCCTAAAATGGTTGACCGGGAAAGGAAGCATCGCAGCTGCAGTGGAGGCGGTTCGTGCTCGCGCAGCTGCTTTGGGAATTCTTCTGCTTCGACAGTGAACTGATGGGTTTTGGTCATGCGGCTGGGGAAGGTTCTTCCAGTTGTCGTGATTAGATCCAATAAGACCAGATATATCATTTGCTACTAATCTACTTGCAAGATACAATTCATCTTTGTAAAGACCAGTCCCAAATTTATCTAAGTCCGGAACAAATCCTTATGATACTTAGTTATTTTTAGGATCTGATTCTTTAAACAAGTTAATTTTGAGGTTATTACGTGATTCGATATACGACATTAGAGATAAAGAGATAAACCATATACTTTATTTATTTAACAAAGGATTCATAACACTTTCTCCTTATAGTATTGAATCCTCTGATGATCCAATACTCTTTTACTTAGCCCAAAAATTTACCACTTGTTTTCGGGATAAGTTATATCTGTCGATCCTATTGAGGATCAGGGATTCTACAATCTCCTACACGGAGATATTGGAATCATATCAAACACATTTTCCGTTATCTCAAAGGCACAATTGACTTAGGATTATTTTATCCTAGAAACTCTAGATTTGGTCTAGTTGGTTTTGTAGATGCATGCTATTTATCATATCCACATAAAACTCGATCCCAAACCGGATATATTTTTCACAATTGGAGGAAGTGGAATCTCTTGACGTTCACAAAAACAAACATTAGTCGCCACTTTCTCAAACTATGCAGAAATCATTACAGTTCATGAAGCATACAAAGAATGGGTATGACTCAGATCTGATCCATCACATACAAGAAGCAAGTGGACTAGACACCAATAAGGAGCCGACAACAATATATGAAGATAATATCGTATGTGTCGCCCAAATTATTGAAATTTTTATCAAGAGCGACAGAACGAAGCATATCACTCCAATATTTTTCTCTTACACTCAAGAACTTGACGTTCAATACATCCACTCAAGTGATAATGCATCAGATATTTCTACAAAAGCGATTTCCACTACAATATTCACAAAGCATATTCATAGCATTGGAATGCATCATCTATGAAATCTATATAGGAAAAGACTATACATATCTTTTCAGGGGAATTTACGTCACTTTACTCTTTTTCCAATGTCATGGTTTTTATCCCACTGTGTTTTTCATGATAAAGTTTTTAACGAGGGAATACGTAATCTTTTAATGGAAATGGATAATCAAGAGAGAGTCTTATAAATAATAACAATTGTGATCATCCATTACGTATGATTAGATCAATTGTAATGATCTTGAGAACTGATGATGAAAAAATCAAAATAGTATACCAACGAGCTCGCTTAATCAATAAAAAATTGAGATATGACCAAAATTACATCGACTTCATGAGGCATAGACTACTATACAATAAAAGAAGAGACATAACCTTCCATTCCATAAATAAAATATAAAATTTAAACAAAATATCAATCCAATCCAGATGACCAAAAAAAAGTATTTAGTATAAATTTATCTTTCAGAAACAAACTAACCTAATTTAGTTAAACAATTATATTTTCTAAATGTATACGATATGATTAACTATATTTAAAAGTTTTATCAAATAAAAGTTTATTTTTTTCAGAAACGTTTTTCTTTTTAATTTTAATATATAGTAGATATACTTTTATGGCTGGTTGGTTTTACACCCCTTTTATAGAAAACTATGGATAAATGAAAAAAATTAAAATATAATCCATGTTTCACATTTATGTTATATCCTTTTTATTAATGTTGTAAAACTACTAGATTCTGGAAAATAGTATATTGGTAAATGAAACTTTAAATTATATCCAAACCTTATTTATAAACAATCTTAATCAAAAGCTTACGGCATTTGGATTTTGTTATAATATTATTGACTCAATAATTATGGAGCCCTAATTAAAAAACTAAAACATTAATGGATAAGCTTAGAAAACCATATATATGCATGTTCATTCAAGAATCTATGCACCACAGTCCCAGACCAGATTTTTTCAGACTGGATAGCGAATATAACGAGGACCCACACTTGAGGGAGAGGAGGAGAACCATAAGAGCAAGCCCGAAGCGGTTCCTGGTCCTACCCTTTAAGTCAACCCGCCGAAGAAGACGCTATCTAAACTGGCTGGGTCATAGCGAATACGAAGAATTGCATGAGTAACCCAAATCTGAATCCAATTTTTCTCAGTTTAATTTTGATTTGTTGTTTGGTTGAATATATTATGTTAATTTCAATAAATATTTATACGTTGTTTTATAATAATCACATGATTCTAAACTTTTTAATTTTTAAAATTAGAATGGAAAAGAAAGATGGCTATAGTTCGTGCATCAACAAGCCAATGACCTAGGAAAAGAGATATACCGTGCATCCGGATGCTAAAATGAGATACAAATCTAAAATATAAAGATATTTTGGATGCTAAAAAAATCAGCTTCTAGATGCTGCATCTGAATTTCAAAATCCAAAAGTCTAAAACACCCTTAAATTTCAACAAAACTAAAATTATTTTTATTAAATAATATTTTATCATTTTTCTGCCAAAACGAGGAAGCATGTTTCTTCGCCAAAACGTGGAAATATGTTTTTCGCCAAATACGTAGAATCACCTTTTTTGCCAAAAATGCGGAAAACATATTTTTTTGTCAATAATGCATAAACACTTTTCTCCCTCAGAAGACGTGCAAACATAATTTCTCAAAGAAAACATGGAAACATGTTTTTCCGCCAAAAATGCAAAAACACGTTTTTCCGTCAAAACCTTAGAAAACACGATTTTAAATAAATATTAAAATTAAAATTTTATTTGAAATTATAATTATTTTATAAAAATAATAATTTTATAATTCTTAAATTGCATAAGAAATTTAAATCATTTAATATATATATATATTAGTATAAAAGCATGTCTTTTTTAGTAATTTCTAATAAGTTGCATCTATATGATATTACAAACTCAAAAAGGAACAAATTTGCATCTAGATGTTGTATTTAGATGCAAAACCTATATACCAAAACGAACACCATCTGATGTTGAATTCAGATGCTAAATCCAAATGTTGGATGCTGATGAGTAAACGAACAGGGCCTAATACATTATCCTCTTCGTTTATTAAAAATAGTCTAAAATTAAGATTTTCTCGAAGATGAATGAAAGAAAAGTCATCGGTTTTGAGAAACATATTAGGAAGTAGAAGCTCTATAAATTAATAAACACTATCAACCACATGTATATTGCCGAATTTAAAACCATACAAAGTAGAAGCTCTATAAATTAATAAACACTATAAATAAATAAAATTTGTTGGTCCCAAGTCAAACCGGTGTAAAAATGAACAAAATTCAATAAAATAATAAGATAATAATTTTTTAAAATTTCTATATAAATATATGGTCCCGTTAATAACACAAACTAATAATCATGTAAATTTGCATATATATATATATATAAAGATAATACAATTTTGTATTTATGAATTTCTGTTAGAACTCATAAATAATTTTCTTATATAAAAAAATATTATATTGTATTTTAAACTATTTTATTGTTATATCGTAAATAAATTTGTCATAAAATAAAGTAAATTTTTGTATAAGTTTTTAAATTCTAAATATGCATAATTTTTATTTCAATAGTCGTATAACCTGTTTAAATACAACAGTTGATGTTACTAATCACAAATTTAATTTATGTTAATTATTTATTTAAGTGAATTTATCTATAATTTTTGTTATTTATTATCAAAATAATTTGATTTTCTTTTAAATTTTAAACTTTCAAATCCAAAACTACTAAAATTTATAACATTCAATCCATTAATTTTATTTACGTCAAACGTTTTTAATTTATTTATTTGTATTTTTTAACAAAAATCTTTATAAATTAATAAATATTATTTTATACTATAAATTAATAAATATTATTTTATACTATAAATTAATATCATTAAAATTAATAAAATATCATAATCCCAACATTATTAATTTATAGAGGTTTTACTGTATACACAATGGAGACTCGAGTTAATCACTATATTATATCGGAGGCGGATTTAGATAAAATTTTACCCGGAACATTATTACAAATCTTTACAAAATTAGGCTATTTTTAGGAATTTTAGTGGGGACATTATTACAATTTCTTAAAAGATTATATTAGTTTTAAAAAATTTAGAGGGGGCAACTGCCCCTCCCATTCACCACATACATCCGCCCCTATATTATATAGTTTCCATGGAAATTCATAAACATTCATGATTAATTGAGTTTTGGATGATTTATTCATTTATACATTTGCAAATTTATGATAAAAATTGAAGAAAAGAAATGTTATGCTTAATTCTTTTTTTTTTATAACTATTTGATATATAAAACTTTAGTTATTACAAATCACTGACTATTTTTCTTAATTATTGAAAAACATGGGCAGTGACTACTGAGCTAAGCAAAGAAGCTTTTCCATATTTGACCATATTCCCCGAAACACCAGACATGGTGATAAAAATTCTCATAACTCTAAACTTCTCAATCAAAGGATTCTCCTTGTAAGGAGGAATAATAAAATTGGTCCTACAATTTTCCAAGGTCTTGGCGGTGGACAAAATGGCTCTAATCATACATGTGTATTCTCCTTTAGAAAATAAACCAAGTATCTTTAAGAAATTAGTGGTCTCATTATCAAAAACTGCAAGACAAGTCTCGATACTCATCATCTCCTTAGGGTCATGCCACTGACGGATGATGTTATTGATGAAAACATAAGTATCTCGGGCGTGCTCTAACGCGGTATGCAATATGAGATCGGTGAGTTCTTCGATAGTAGCTGTTGGTTTCTGCAATTTTTCATGGATGATTTTACTGCAAAATCCATAATCTTCGTTTTCTATGCAAATACTATTGATCAGTGCTTCTGTGGATCCATCGGATTCGAATGTTTTAGTCTGAAGGAGATAAATGTAGAGAACAAGAAAGGTTGTCATGAGAAAAAAGCAGCGGATGAAGTCCATATTTTTGTATTTTAATTTCAGGAGAGATTGTGTTGTTTAGGTTCTTGAATGAACATGTATATATATAGTTGTGTAATATTACTCATTTATGTTATAATTTATTAATTAGGATTCCAATATTATTTAGTCAAAAATGTGTAGGAAAATGAAGAAGTTACCAAATAACAGTACAAGTAAATCTAATTACTGTAAGTTTTAAAGATTTTTTATAAATAATATTTGGAAATAATTTAAAGTTTCACCAAGATATATATTATTTTCCGAATTTGGTAGTTTTATATCTTTGACCCAAAAAAAAAAATTGTTTTAGGAGTATCATTTATATAAAAGGATAAAAGATGATTTAAGACATGGATCATATGTATTTTAATTTTCATTCAAGCCTGTTTCATTAAAAAATTGGGCCCTGTGCAACGTTTATAAAGGGTCACAAATTTTTCTCTCTCGACAAATCAGAAACTTTCCTACACAAAATGTTTTATCTCACTCACACCGGAAACGATTCCAACTTACCAACGCACCTCAGTCCAAAACGGAGTCGGTCAAAGGAGGCAGCCATAGGCGAGTGACAAAAGAAAAGGTGAGACGGCCGCTCTCAACCCTCTCTGTGCATCGCCTTCTATCTTGACCCGCTAAAGCTATCCACCTTTAACGAGCAATGTTACCCACCAACCACCAGACAATGCCTTCCGCCACGAAGCAAACCGGAGAAGCTCCAGTGGATGTTCGACGATCGATCTAGCTCTAGCTCTAGGAAACCTATGTTGTCCTCGAGTGTAACGTCTCAAGTCCAGATCCAGCAACACCGCAATCACCTCCATCGCAACTACCTTTGGCAACTGCTCTGCCTAGCCGCCGTGGTAACTTCATGCTTCAGCACTGCCGGAGATGTGATGCAGGAGCTTAAGAGATAATTAGAAGTTTTACTTTTCTTTATGTATGAAGTTTTCCTATTTAGTTTTTTTTTTGGGTGTTTCTCTTTATTTTTAGGGTCATTGTCTAAAATTGACATTTGAAAAATTTATTTCCAAACAAAGTTTCATGAGAAAAAAAATTTCAATTATAGAGGACCCTGTTTGGAAATAAATTTCTGAAATGTTCATTTTTAGGTTTTTTTCTCTTATTTTTATAGGTTTTTACATTTCTTAATCTCCTTATTTTAAAATCGTTTCATTTTCTCTAGTTGGGATTTATCTATATAAAGAGGTCCTAGATATTTTGTAAGAATAACCTTGTAGCTAATTTCTTAATTGAATTGAGAGAGTTTTCTCTTTTCTAGTGGATCCTAAAGTTTCTGGTGGATTCCAGAATTTTATCTTTCAGTTCATCGCTTGTGAACTTGAGTTTCGATCTAAACTTAGTGCTTGCTAAACCTAGGATTTTCTGAATGTGTCAGGTGGTATTAGAGCAGGCTATCTCTTGTTTCTTTTGAAAGTTTGATCAGCCATGGGAGATCAACCGTTAACCATAGCAGATTTACATGGTTTTTCCGTAGATATAACCACGGCCCTAACTGCTTTGACCGATCAATTGGCGGATTTAACAACTCAGGTTATCAACGCCAACAAAAACAAATATCAACAGAGAGACAGAGTAGGGAAACCAATTAGGGTTCTAAGGGGTGTAAGCAATCATGATGTAACTGATTTTACCAATCATATCATGTTAAGAAATCAAATCAACGATCAACAAAGAGACAAATGAGGAGAATCAACTAGGGTTCCAAAGAATGAAAACAATCATTCTATTATTGTTGAAATTTCTAGTTTTGATGAAGAAGAACCCATGGAGAAAGAGATAGATCAAATTAATCTACAGAACAATCATGATTCTCGCATGGATGTTGATGAAGAACTCGTGAAGGACAATATAATTTATCAAGGAAATCAACAGAGCAAGCATGACTCTCGGGTGAAGGCTGACATTTCATTATTATATGGAATTTTCGAAGTGGAGGAGATGATAATTCTAGAAGGGAGCAAGTTGATTACATATGAACATAGGAAGCACTACAAAAAAGAGAATCCATGGAGAAAGAAATCAAGTGTCTTAGTTATGATTCATAGCAAGAAAAAGCTAGATGATTTTTTCAAAGAAACTAAAAAGCCGATGAATGTTGTAAAGGAGAAGACAACAGTTCAAGAGGAAGTGCTAAAGATTCTAACTGATTTTAAGGAGTTGAATTCAGATGGATATCTAAATAAATTTTTTCCTATGTGGGATAAGACATATGATGTTCTTTATCCACAAGATAACTCAAGGTCGAGTTCTTTGGAGGTGGAGGAGTCGGATGCATGAGCTTAAGAGATAATTAGAGGTCAAGTTCTCTCGTCTCTAATAGCATCTCAAATTTCTGATCCCCCTCGCTTGACCAATTAGTTCTCCGTGTTACCTCCTCCTTCACGCTCCGTAGAGCTCTTGGAAGACGATGTTGAACATTGTTAATTCAACATGTTAAACATTTCTCATTAATTTTATTTTCTAAAATTTGTTAAATTTGATTTTTAACTTTTTATTTATTTTTAATTGTAATATTAGATGTCATATTTTGATTGGGTAAAATATGAGGAGGTGAATAAAAAGTTTTAATTAGATCTCCCAAGAATTGTTCTTTATTTAGATAATATTAATTGTTTAAATGTGTTTAATTAGATTACATGTCAAATTTGGTGAATAAGAGTGAATCCAAGAATTGTTCCACAATTAATGAATACACCAAAATTTCCATATATAAGAATGTCAAACAAAAGAAGCTGGGAAAGTTACAAGTAACATATATATATATATATGCCACCAAAGGATCCGAAATCATGACGAGGACTGAAAATCCTCAAAAACACTCTCTTATTTTCTTAAATGTATCGAGTCAAGGACTTCTCTGGGCTTGGGATGTGCGCTGCTTGTGTAAACTTTTTGGCGTTTTCCAATTATTGAAAACCAGAAGGGTCAATTATTGAAAACAATTTCTTTTGTTTGTTTATGTCTTATAATAATGTATCCTCTTTTCCGAGAAAGGTAAAACATATTTAGAAACAGAGAAATAATCAAAGAAATAAAGATGGAAATGAATGGTTCTTCAAAATTGGGGCATGTGATCATGCATCTTCTTCTTCTTCTTCTTCTTAGCTTCCTCTTTCACCACTCTGATGATGTGCAACTCTCAATAACTGGTTAGTGTTTCAATACACACATACACTATATTCATGTTCTAGCTAGCTAAAGTTGATCAATATAGTTCATGAAATTGTTTCAAGTACACAAACCAAATCTCAATAAATGCATACATTTTTTGCTGTGTACATAATTCATTTATTTATCGATCTTAGATCATCTTAGACAATTTGTCATATCGTTTACATAAGCCGGGTCTGGTCTGTGTTTTTAACAAATAAAAAAAAGCCGGGTCTGTAAAACACTTTCGATTTGATGATCAAAACGATTCATACTGTTAATCTAACAATTTTCTGAAAATATATATTTTCACTACACGCCCAGAAATTAAATTTAGTAATAAAAATAACATATAATTTTTAACACTAAATTTAATAATAATAAAAATTTGAAAGCCTTGAATCTATATTTGGCCATTTGAGGTTTGAATTAAGAAAAGAAGAGTTTAATAAAAAAAGCCTTTGCTAGCATTTTTTTTGTTTACATTATGGATCGATAAGATCCGATGCATTAAAGATACTTTCCCGAATTTCCTAATGTGAATGAAAAAACGAATGGATTGGGGTTATGATTTAGCTCGCTAATATGAGAATTTGGATTATATGATTACAAAGAAAGAAAAGGAATATTTGGCATTGGTGGAAAGATTAGGAAATAAGCTAAGGGATTGATTTGAATGGTCTTTCATATCTTTTTTGATTTTTTGGAATGTTTTAGTTTTGTCATGTTTTATCATGATTAATACTCCTTTCGTGAGAATGCCCACGAATAAGGATTTTGAACTTTAAGTGGAAGCTTAGTCTTGGAATTATTAGAGTAAAGAATAGAACTACTATGACTATGAGTATGAAGAAGTTTACTAGAATATATATATATATATATATATATATATTTTTTTTTTTGTTAAAGCGACTAGAGATTTGTTTATGCAGTATTCTAACATTTGAGTTTTTCAGTCTCAAACTCATCGTAATTCGTAAGCAATTTGCGGTTAAATTTTCTTACTCTGTTTATATTATATGTATATCTTTAACATGAGTATCTTAAAAAATCAGATGAAGGGAGGAGAATTCTGGCGCATTATAAGCACAATGGTGCCATAGGCACACCACCATCGAGAAGTGGACGAGGTGGTGGTGGTCATGGTATGCTACTCATATTTGATTCATATCTTTTTTTTTGGTCTTTTTTGTTTGTTTGTTAAAGTACTCATATTTATATCTTTAAGATTGATTAGTTTTGTAACAATAAAAACTTTCCACTTATTATTATTAACTGTTATTATTATTATTATTTCTTCTCTTTTAACAACTAAACTACATACTTTACTTCTTGATGTTTTATATTTCTAGTGTACATATATTCAATATGTATAAATATTAATGCGTAGAAATAATTATGTAGGGAGGAGACTGATGAGTATAGACAGGCCAAATGGAGACATATATACATGACCTTCAAGCAGTGGACATTGTGGTGGTCACATTCATCAACATTCCTCTCCTTAGTTTTGGAGCAGTTTACAGAACTAAATAGATATAAATTTATATCTATGTTATGTGACTCCAAGAAAGTAGTTAATGATTCTCATCATATGTTTGAGTACTTTAGTGTCGTGGAACATCATTTTTTCATTAATAATATTTATTTTAAAAGTGCTTTGTTAAAAAATTAGTTTATCATATGTATTGTTCGTTCTTCGGTTTGTTTGACCAACTCGTGGAATATATATATATTGCTTGATTTGCTTTATGTAACTTTTATTATTGCATATTTTCTAATTATGTAGTTTGCAACTTATGATTCTGAATTCAAAATTGTGTTGCGCATGGCCGTAATGACCGGTTTTATACCAATTTTTTTATTTGGGTTAAAACCTTTTATATCATTACGATTTACACTTGCAACTTATCATTGATATAATTGGCAACCTTTTATATCATTACGATTGCAAGTGCACATACAATCACAATAATATATGTGGGGTCGAATTCACAAAGACTAATGTCACATTACAATTTTATTGGAATGAAACTAAGCTAAGAAAATAATATGAGCTTTTGATTGTAATGTGAACAAAAATAATAAATAAAACAGTGTAAATATTCAATTAAACAAGTACTAGGTTAAGGGCAATTTGCAGGAATTCCGAGATCATGAACATGACAATAAATTTTAGGGACAAATAAGAACAATGTAGAACTCAAACATGAATGTATAACCAATCCACTATCGTGGTATCAAACACTTTATCTAGCAACCTAATATTCTAAACTCTCGTTTCAATTTAGAATTCTAAACAAGCATTAACGAGCAAGTTTGATTTGTTCATGCTTTTAAAATACATTTTTGATGTGTTAAAGAACTTAAGATCAGAAACTAGGTAGCTAATCTAATTCTAACAATAAGATCAACAATATATAAAGAACCCTAAAACAATTTCCTATCTATGTTTGATTCAATGGTTCATAAATCTCTTTAAAACCCTAAACCTAACTAGGAGACGAAGCGATGTAGAGTCAGAAATTCGTCTTTCCAAAGCTTACAAATTGAAAAAGCCAGAAGTTTGAATAAAAATAAAGCGTTGCCTATAAAATGGCTAAAAACTCGAACTAAATAGGTTAAAACACGTCTTCAGTCGAAATTTCCTTTTCCTACGGTTTAGTCGGTTTAAGGCCAGATGGATCAATGTAAGGGTGGATCGATCAATCTTGACATGGAACGATCGATCTGGTCATGGAAGGATTGATCTGGAATCACACGACAAACTTGATCGATCGATCTGAGCTCAAAACAATCACCTCTTGCTATGTAGCTCCCATTCCTTGCTCCTTAGGCATTAGAATTTATTCCAAACGTGTTCCAACTTGGAAAGACTCTAAAAACACCAAAAATACTCTACAAACCATTGAAAACTATGGTTAGAAAGCGTCAAATACGCAATACATCAACTAGGCACTAATTAGATATGAAAACTTTTATGTTGCTATATTTTTAGTTACCATTTTGATTGAAAACATCTAATTTTTAATTATTATAAATTAAACAGAAATGAGAAGGAAGTTAATTCCAGCATGGTCATCATGCAGTAGACGAGATAATGCTTATTTTCGTGAACCAGATTGTCCTCCGTTCTCACCGTGATTTGGTATTTTCAGTCACGGCTTCGCATAAAATAGCTTCACTTCTCCCAAAATTATATGAAGCATTCATCGACAAAATAGTATTTTAATTGCAAATTTTCAGGTTTATCTATGCTTATCCAAATCCTGCGTTTTCTTCAAACTCATATGCATATGTAAGATACAATATTTACAATAGTTGATAAGGTGATATATGTAAAATAAGAGGTTGTTGAAAAAACAAAAAAAGTAAAATAAGAGGTGATATTTATTTTTGTACATCAATTTTATTAACCTTTAGAACAAATTTACATGATCGTACAATAAACACCGTCGTTAACAAATGGGAGGATAAAAGAAAGTTTGCGAAATAACTGATTGTTTAAACTAATATTTTGCTAATATATCAACAGTTTGATTAGATACTCTTGACATAAAAAAATCAAAATTCGAAGAATTTATCCACTCAACTGTAGATATCCATAATGATATTCTCTATTGTGACGATTTTTTAAATGGGAAGTAATAGCTTCACATTACTTTACCTAACATTATTTGACTTTAACCTCTACACTAATTTTACTTTCAGTCAGTCGTTAAAATTCTTAAGCGTCCTTTATTATCCAACCCGCTCCAGTGAACTGGCTATTAATTTGAAAGTTTCCGTCAACATAAACTTTTAAATTGGACCAGAAATTCTATCAAAATAATTAAAATCTAAGTTGGTACGCTAATTTAAGTTAATATTTAATACACTACTATATATGCTTGCTTTTGGAAAATATTTAACTTTTTCCATTATTAATTAAATATAGATAGGAAAATTCGGTAAAAAAATCTCTGACATTTTCAAAACTATGAAAAATCACTCATTTTTTTTATAGATTTTTAAACTCTTACGTTTTAAAAAATGGTGAATATGAGTTTATGTTAACAAATTTTTATTTGGTTGGTCAGACAAACTTATTAACATGAAAACAAATAAAAAAAATTTATTTAATGAATTTTATGTTATAAACCCTAGGTGTTAACATAAAATTTATTAAATAAATTTTATGTTAATTAATCGATAATACTATAATCGATAATTGAATATGACTTTATGTTAATAAATTTTTATTTGGTTGGTCACACAAACTTATTAACATGAAAACAAAAAAAATATATTTTTATTATTACGAAAGTACATAAATTTCCATACCAAAATATTTTAATTTAAATACATAAAATTAAATTATATTTAAAATATAACTTTAAAATATTTCAAAAATCAATTAATATTAATTACTTTTATCTATTTATTTAAGAGGAAAAGTTCGAACAAATTCAAATCAAAACATGAAATGTGCTAATCTACAATAATATTTTAGTTAAAAAACTAAATTTTTGGAAAATTTCACAAACTCAAATTTAAAAAAATAAATCATAAACCAAAATTTATTTATTTATTTTTATTTTAATATAATGATGTACTCAGTTTTTTTATAATACCAAAGTTTATTTCACTATTTATTAATATCTCGGGCGTGCTCTAACGCGGTATGCAATATGAGATCGGTGAGTTCTTCGATAGTAGCTGTTGGTTCCTGCAATTTTTCATGGATGATTTTACTGCAAAATCCATAATCTCGTTTTCTATGCAAATATTATTGATCAGTGCTTCTGTGGATCCATCGGATTCGAATGTTTCAGTCTGAAGGAGATAAATGTAGAGAACAAGAACGATTGTCATGAGAAAAAAACAGCGGATGAAGTCCATATTTTTGTATTTTAATTTTAGGAGAGATTGTGTTGTTTAGGTTCTTGAATGAACATGTATATATATAGTTGTGTATTAATATTAATACATTTCATATGTAAATTACGCAAAGTTCAATACTTTATTTTCAAGTTAAATTACCATCTTAGGTTTAGATGAGTTTTAAATTAGGTTGATTACAATGAGTCACCGAGAAAAGTCATATTTTGCGTTAATTGTCTTCGTTTTATATATTTTTCAAAAACTTTACCATACGCGTTTGTTAATGTCTTTTTTTTGACTAAATGAATCGCAGCTAAAAGTCACTGTTTTTTTTTTTTTTTTTCCAATTTCTGTTCATATTTAAATATGATTTTGTAGAATTATAACCATTCGCATGAAAATTTGTATTAGTAGATCAAGAGGTTTAGCAAAATTTAACAACGAGAGAAAGAGAGATGGCAAAAAAAGAATCTTTCGAATTTGGGAGTTGTGTTCTTTCTTCTAGTGATTATTTTGGTCTCATGCTCATCAAAAAGTCCACGAAGCCCTGTGTATTCACCTCCACCGAGGCCATTGTCATAACCACCACCGTCAAGTTGATTGGTAAGAAAATAATCCCTGCGAAATTAGAATATACACTGAATATCGATTTTAAGTGTGTACATATATTTGATAGCAACAAAACTAGCGTTCTTATTAAAAAAAAAAAATTGTTTTATTATACTTTTAGATGTTACCGTTTCGTTGCAACACTCTTTTCATATGAGTACTTAAAAAAACACAATTACAAATTAGTTGCTTTTAAATGTACCATTTTTTTTCTTTTCTTTTTTTCTCTTTGCTATACTTCTCTGTTGAATTTTAGGGATGATTGTTTAAGCCATTTCAACCAGAATTAGGTTTGCTTTTTTTTCTTTTTCTTTTTCAGAATTAGATTTGTTATTTTCTATGTAAACCTTTTTCTGTTGAATTGGATAACCGATCAAGTAGCCTTTTAAACAAAATTTTAAAAGTATGGTTAAAAAAAAAAATCATGTTCGTCGCTTTGTTAAATTTAGAACCAACTTTAGAGGTTGATCCAACGTTTTTTATTCCGCATATTGATCCGATGTTTTATATTTTTCTATTGTCCATATTAATGTATAAAATATATATTATTTTCTTAAGGAGGAGATCCATGAGAAAATTATGTGCTAAATGGAGACGTATATACAAGACCGTCAAGTAGTAGATATGGTAGTGGTCACATTCATCAACAAAATTCTCCTTCTTTTAGCTGATAAACAAAGTTATATTGTAGCTTATCTTATGTTTCACCAAAAATAATATATGACTGTCATTTGTATTTTATGTGATTTCAAGTAAGGATTTTTAAGGTCCCCATATATGCTTATCTTATGTTTGTGTGATTTAGTATTTTGGAAAATAATTAATTTTAATAAAAATTTTGAAAAACTCTTTCGTGGAAAAAATTATAGAAGAAGTTACATGAAGCGATATACCGTATTTCCGAAGGTGAGTGACACAAATGACCATACTACTAAGAAAAAACTAACAATCACCAAATATTGAAGTAAATGGTTTGACTTGCGGTTCTAGTCCTCTTTTACATGAACTTTATTGACCATTATCAAGAATAAATCAGTACCAACAATCACGATCTGCATGAAGTATATGTAAAAAGGTAAATCTATAAAGTCATATCCATTTACTCTTTGCTGATGATTCAATTTTTTTTGGTAATTCGGATCCTAAGCGTTGCTCATCCCTTATGGATATTTTAAAGAAGTATGGTAAGACCTCAGCCAAAGCATTCATGAGAAGAAATCCTCAACTATCTTCTCAAAGAAAACGTCACAAAGAGTCAAGATACAAGTTAGGCGTGACCTTCGAATATTTAAGGAGGGTCGTTCCGGCAACTATCTTGGATTGCCAGAAAAATTTGGAAGCCGGTAACGGGACATTTTCAGTGGTTGGGTGGATAACATACTTCAAAAATTTTAATTGTTGGGAAACTTGCGCTCTCTATCAACGGCTGAAAAATAAATCATGCTAAACGCAGTTTTTCGTCTATACCCTCTTACACTATTGTTTTAAAATACCTCTCTTTATGCAAGAAGCTCCAGTCTATATTGACTAGATTTTGGTGGGATAATCAAGTGGACAAGTGCATAAGAAGAAAATGAGTTGGGTAGCATCGAGAAAACTCACTCTCCCCTAAGAATCTAGGAGGAATATGATACGATTCTCCTAAGGACATTGCACTCTAGAGTTGGTAAGGGGATAAGCCTTGTATCCAAGAAACCGTGAAGTTTCAAAGATAATATGATGCGGAACGAATGGCGCCACAAAGGTTGCGGAAAGTCTTTGATAAGCCGGTTGAAAGTCTAGTTCAAAGGAATCACACACAATGAACCAAAACTCCAAAGGATGTGGAATGGATAGGCCTTTCTACAATGAAACCGTGAAGCTCCAATGACAACGGATGTGGAATGAATGGCGCCATAAAAGGTTGCGGAAAAACCTCTTGATAAGCCGGTTTGATTTACTTCGGATATACGCACCGAAGAAAATCAGTTTTGATTGTAATTGACATTTGATTAATGGATATATGAACCACTAACCGAATCAATCAATGGATGCGCACCATTGAAGGAAATGAAAATCACTCTCAAAAGTTCCAAAAATAATAAGAAAAGATGTCTGATTTTAGTCTATGGAAATGAGCCAAATCATTAATAAAAATAACTTAGCATGCAGCACAACTAGGGAAATGAAATACAAACAACAAGCTGCATGCAAAAGAGAGAAATAAGCATTTAAATGACACTTGATGCGGATTTTCGTCACTCTTCTTCATGAGAAAATAAGTCACTTTCTTGAGGCATCTTTGGATTGTAATTGAGCTTAAAATGGGCTGAGATTAATAGTTAACATTCACAAATTAATTATAAATGTTTTATCTTCTTCTCTGATGTGTTTGAATCCGACGTCCCTTCTTGCTGCTTCCCAATATCGCATCAGACTAGGTTTTCAGGATATTGAGTGCTTCAATGATTCCCTATTAGCTAAGATAGGATGGAGGTTAAACAAGGAACGAACTCCCTACTAGATCGCGTTCCTCTTGGCAAGGATTGCAATAAGGGGAATCAATGCCTGATTTCCCCCAGAAGGCTCGCAAGCAATCAAACTTCCCCGCCGAGCCTGAATGTGGCTTCTATGTATGCTTGGGTGCGCTGGTACATTTGTTAAGCTTGGAATAATCTTAATTCAATCATATATATTACTCTGTTGGGACACGGTATCAAAAGGTTATTCGTGAAGTGCAAGCTATTTGCCACAAAACCTCGAAAACTGCCAAAGTTAAATGCTGATATATCCCATGTATAACTACGGGACACTATTTATTTTTGGATGCAGCTTGGAAGGAACAACACTCATATGGAACACTATTCTTACGCCGGAATTTCACTCCCATCGGCCATTGCGGCTGAAGCTTGGGCAACCAAGTCAGATATTTCTGTCGCGGTAGAGCTGCAATGGCTAGATATCACAATCCTATCGGATTCTCAGTTGCTTGTTCGGATGCTTCAGAACAATGACTCATATTGTGAGCTTCATGGAGTTCTGACAGATATTCGTTATCTTATAATTTATAATTCAGTTTCATTTCACTACATTATAAGGCTAAACAATAGTAGTGTCGATACTCTTGCAAAACCGGCTTTGTGTAAGTTTGACGAGGTTTTCCTCAACAACTTTTAAGTTTCTAATGAAAATTAGTATGGGTTCGACCAAAAAAAAATATTAAAGTCACAACCAACACTATCTGGGAAAAATAAAATAATGTGATCTCTAGAACTACGAAAGAGATAGAGCCAATATATTTCAACACTTTGAATTCTACGCTGGCCAGACTACAGCATGTGAAATCGGATGAGATTTGGCACTAAAATATAAACTCTTAATCCTATGGACTAACACAGAACTGAACATCGAACTTTGATTTTAATTAATGTCTCCTTCTGCACCTAATGTGACAAAAAGTCTCCATACTACATAAATATCGGGTCCATCCTTTGCCTAATCAGTTGTCCAGACTCAGTCCGTTTATAATATTTAATACAGTTGTTTGAAAAATGCATTTTTTTTGTGAATACCAGGATGTTCTGGCCGAAGTTTGTAATCCTTCCAGACCCGAAACTACAGTATATACTATTAATTTCATCACAAATGTCACTCAAACCAGCAATCTCTAAGTTTCGTCTAAGATTTTTATTAATTGAACTAACAACACTTGGTTTGAAAAATGCATTTTAATATATACTAACATTTAAAAATGGATATTCAATCGAAGATATGGAGTGATCTTGAAGTGTATACATGGTGGTCGACGGTCGTGAAAATCATCGTGGAGAACTTTAGCTACTAATTCAGAAATGCATACTTTAAGTTGTATTAGAATTGCAAATTCGATATTTGTTTAAACTAAACTCTGGCGTATCAATTTATCAATAAAAAGTAAAGGTACACAACACTAGCTTGGAAATGAGAGTATTGACTTTTATTTAAAATGTTAACTGGTAATTGACAACAAAACTATTAAAGTTCTTTTGACTATCTGTTTTTATAATTTAGAGTATAGAAAGGTGCATTGAAATCTGAAGAAATAAAATAATTGGAAACAAAACAAATTAAAACATTATCTATATTGAAACAGATAATTTATTTTTAACATTTTTCACAAATATTAAGAAAATTATGTAATTTATTTTTTTACGTTTTCCAATTAATAAAGTAAAATAATGGGACCGATTGGTTAATAATGTTACTTTAGACTTTCGATGTAGGCTTTTGGTTATAAAAACTTTGAATGTAGAAGTTGTTGCTGTATAATAGTCAGATTGGTAACAAAACTGTATACACTATGACTTTAAATATTTTAAAAAGTTTGATTTATTGCTAACAATATTAATTTATTGATAAATATGTGCTAGTTAGTCATAATTTATTATTTATTTTGAATAGTAAATAATTTTATTGTTTAGAATAATTTTATTGTTTTTATGTATGGTTTTTAGTTTATTCTTGTCTATGTGTTTTTTTAATCAGATTTTGAGCATACATTTATTAATTGGCTGTAATTTATTATTTAATTAATTAACAAAACAAAAACTATATTTCAAAAAGTTTACATAAAAGTTTTCTACAATCTCAAAATTCTTATTTTTGAGACTTTAAAAATTTTAACTAGAAAAGGATCTAGTGACTTTAAGAAGAGCAATTAAACTTTTAAGGTTTACAAAACAAAAAAAAACTTTTAAAGTCTGATTGGTTAAAAATTAACTTTAAAAACTTTAAAATTTTCTATAGCTTTCAAATTGTCAATCCAATCGCTCCAATGTAGACAAATTTGATCGCTCCAATATGGACAAATTTGATATTTAAGTCAAAAGTATGTATAGGAAACAGAAAACAATATTTTTTATGAAATAAAAATTAAACATTTAAACAAAAGTCTCTGTGAAAGGGAGAGAGTAGATGTTAACACGATATCCCAAAGTTATTTTTCTACTAATTAGAATTCTAACTAAATCTCAATCCAATAACTTCCCCTTATATGACGTAAATTATCTATTCACCAGTGATTTTCAAAATTAGGATATTACAAGATAAATGTCAATCCTTTGTTTTGGTCTTCTCTGACTAGATTAAAGAATGTTTAAAAAGTCAAAGTTGGCTATTCAAATGGAGACAATAATATAAATAAGAATATAAAAAACAAATAATAAATAATATAAATAAGAGTATGAGATCAAGAGTTTTGGCAAACTAAGAAAGTGAGAAAGAGAGATGACGAAGAAGGCTTCTTTTAATTTGAGACTTGTGTTCTTGCTTCTCTTGGTTCTTGTGGTCTCATGCTCTAACGACGGTGCTCTTGCGTCTTCACAAGAGTTACACCCATCATCAGGTTAGTCTTGATATATATATATATATATATATATATATATCCTAATGATTGTCATAAATCTAGCACTAGCAAAAATTAATGAAATTATATGGGCAAATATTGTCCTCCCAAAATACCGATAAATTTTTTTGTATATTCTGTTAGTTTTAGTAAGTTATTACACCAAAAATGGAGCTCCCCCTATTCATAATAATCTAATTTTTTGTTCAGTTCAATTTTTGTATTGTCTTTTGGTTTATGAAAATCAATTAGAGACAAAATATATATGATTACATTAGTTGTGCATGGTTTCGATTTTATATAGGCGACTTATTTCTTCTCGTTCTAGTTTGATTTAAGTTAGCATTATTAGTTTGTAAATGGCCAAATAACCTCGCTTTATATCTTATTTTAATTTGTAAGTGGATTCGTCACTCTTATTATTGATAATATAAGATAATACTTGTATGTTAGTTTAAATATATGCATTTGCACCCTTTAACAAAAATAAGTATATACATTTATAGTAAAAACTTAATTCTTAATTTCTTTTTAATAGTAAATCAAGTAGGATGGAGAAGAAAGATGGGGCGAGTAGAAGCATCAAAGAGTGGAAGAGGTGGAATAGGTGGAGGTGGAGGTAGAGGTGGAGATAGAATACTTGGAACTCCATTGCCATTGCTGCCCCCTCCACCACCATCAGTACCATGAATTGAAAAGAAACAAACTTCCAAAAAAGAAAAATTTCGCATAGAGAACTTTTCAGATTCGAATGTTGCAGAGAGAACTTGTCCATCATAGGAGGATGTCGTATATGCAAAGCTGCTTGTCGAAGAGAATTTGTGTCTTGAAATCATTGTTTGGAGAAGATGTTTATCGTAATCATATATACTGTCATATAATTGTATCATAATAGTATGATTAGATAAATTATTTCTAATTATGTAATAGATGACAAAAAAAGCTATACTAACTAAAATAATATTTTCAAGCAAAATACACCAACCTTTTTGGTTTTATGAATAATAATTAATAATAATTAATAATACATGACTTTTATAGATTACTAAATTAGGATCTGTCCGATGGACGGATTTCTTATTTTTAAAATAAATTAAAATTTTAAATAAAATTAATTATTAAAGTAAATATGTGTGCTTAATGAGTTATCTTATAAAAATAAATTTAGGAGAAAAAGTATAAATCCTATTTCGTTAGAGAAAAGAGTTTGGTTATTAACATATTAAAAATATATACCACATCCATTAGTTTAGTCCATCTTGTCATTTATTTTTTCGGTCACTGTGTGAAATATGCATTTTAAAAATATCAGAAACCAAAAAACTAAACCGAATCTGATCCGACAAAAACCCGAAAGAATCATAAAATTCTCTGTTTGAAGAACCAAATCCAAACTAAACAGAGAACTGAATGGGTACCTGAAATATTCGAAATACAACTATATATTCAAAACCATTAATAATATATAAACTTGACATAACTCAATTATATACTCTACAGTTATAAATCCAAAAATATCAATTATTTTTAGATCAAAATAACCATCATACACAAAATTCAAAAATATTTGAAAGTTCTAAGTTATATTTGTGAAAATTTAACCAAATTTTATTTAAATTTATCCAATTTTTAATATTTTTTCTATTTTGTGTATTCAAACCTAACTCGAATGTAGATGGAACCAAACCAATCCTAATAAATCATAGGCCTCTAAACCCAAAAACCAGAGAAACATTAACTAATCCTAACACCCATATCTAGTACGAGATATAAAAAAAGATTCAATAACCGGTGGCTATGTTCTCATTCATATCTAGGTAATATGTTGTTCTTGTAAGATCCTAATTGTCCAATCTGATATTCTTTTGTTGCGATCGTATCTTAGTTCCCAAGATAATATTTTTTCTTTCTCGCAGCTTCACTTTGTGAAATCTTTCACTATTCCTTGTCTCATGGTTTTTTCTGACAACATCTTCTACTTATTTATTAGATAAATTAAAAAATTCTAGATTTTTTAAAAAATTATTTCTTAATTTTAGTTATTGATTAGATAAATTTAAAAATTATTAGTTTCTTTTTTTTTAATTAATTCTTTTATTTTCGTTTTTATATATTTTTTAAAAAATATTTTTTAATTTTAATTATTGATTAGATAAATTAAAAAATTATTGTTTTTTTTTTAATAATTGTATTTATGAATTTGACACGTGAAAAAATCTAAATTTTTTATGACACGTGTCATGATCTCATGAAGTATAATTTTTACACGTATCGGTTTCTCGTGAATGTAATCCAACTTTATATAATAAAATTTCTATTTAATATTCAAACTAACAAATTTTGAATTTTTTACACATACATTTTAACGGACAATTAACCTGGAAAACAGAATCATAGAAACGATTTTAAGTTGAAAAACACATAAATAATAAAAAGAAAAAAGTTTGAAAATTCCTTAAAATATACCACTGAATTATAACGTAAAATAAATTACTCCAAATTTTTTTGTTCCTCAGAACAATGCAAGAACTATTAAATTCTTGTTCTTTAATATTGAGATTAACAAATCATAAAAATTTGATTTTTGTATTTTAACGGATGTTAATCTGTTAATCTAAAACAAAAAAAAACGATGTTAAATTATAAAAGATTACTAATAAAATTTAGGAAACCCAGTGTTGATATCATCTATGTAAAGTTGAATTCTTGTTAGTATGTTGCTATGAATTGAACAATAAAGGGACATGACAAGTCATTGGATCTACTGAAAATTAAAAGAAGAAGAATGGTTCTGAATGTGGTAATTAATGTCTGTAAGGGGATGGTTGTTAATTGTTTTTTTTTTTTAAATGATACCAATTCTTAGACTTGAAACACACACATATATGATGTATGTGGATTTTGGAAGAATAAGAGTCGGATAAAGGATAGGAAACGGATGACGGGTATCAAGTCCTATGTTGACCACACACATAAATAGTTTCTAAGGTTTTTCTTAAGGTTTTTTCTACTATAAATTTTATTTAATAAATAGTTTTTTTTCTCCAATGTTACATTAAACACACATTTGATTAGTAAAGTGAAAATAATTTTTTAACTTAACTAACATTTTATGCATAATTTTTAAAGCTATAAATTAATTTATTGTATTTTGTTTATAAGTTTTCTCCACCTATTCATCTCCTCTTAGGGGTCGAGATAATTTTACAAAAAATATCAAAATCTTGTATGCATCTTTGGCTTCAGTCTTCACTATCTTTGTTTCTTTTGTCTATTAGTAGAAGTCAAACCATTTTCTAACTAGTTGTTCCTACGAAACGGCGAAACCCATTCATACATGCCACTAGACCCACTAAGCCTTACCATGGATACCACATTGCCTTATCTGAAGGCTATATAATAGATGCCTTTAGGAAGGGGAAGAGCATCTCAAATTCCAATACTTACTGCGACTTAAATTAGGCTAATTCTGTAAAGCAATCCTACATTTTCGAAAATCTTTAATTATTTCTGTAGAGACACACACACACATATATATATATATATATATATATATATATATAATAAGAGTATATATTAGATCAAGAAGTTTAGCAAGTTAACAAAGAGAGAGATGGCCAAGCTTAATGGTCCGTTGAATTTGAGAATAGTGTTCTTGTTTCTTGTTGTTATTTTGGTTCCATGCTTTATCAACTGTGCGCTGGCTTCTCCACAAGAGTTACTCCCACTAACCGGTAAGTGCTTGCTTATCAGAGCTTGGCTTTTAAATTTTAATTGTTTATGAATTATAAAAATTGAGTGGAGACATTTTGTAGAATTTATGTTTCAGGGTCTTAACTTTTAAGCAAAACTTATATTAGTTATTTGTATAAACTAATGTTAGATTAGGATTATTCTCTTCCGGATTTTTTTCTTTTTATACGGCTCTGGGTCACTTTAGAACATTTCCATTGGATTCATTTTTTGTAGATATGGTACGCTTTAACTTGTTGTATGCTAGTTTAATAAATATTTAATTTAATAAACTACGTATATACACGTTTAGTTTTCTGAAAGAGATAGTAATGAATCGGTGAAAAAGAAATAATTTACAACTCCATAATTACAAATTATATAGGTTGGAGAAGGAAGTTGATGCCAATGCGGTCATCAGTCAGTCGACGAGCTGGTTCCCTAGGTGCTCCACCATCGCCGTCGCCACCACCTTTTACGCCACCACCATCAGCGATTTCTATGAAACGTATAAAATATTTTGAACTCCCATAAGATGATTGAAATGTGTTATGATATTTGTCGTCAATTTCTTTACCCAAAAAAAAAATATATAAGAAATTTGCAATCAATTTTAAATAATGGAATGAAAGCTAAATGTAGAGTTCTGCGATGTTGTGTTACGTTATAGTAAATTACAAATAACGACTACAGTTTTCATTTGACCATTAGACTATATTGCTTATAATTTAAAACGGAGTCCTCTACATAGTAATGACCAGATGGTGTATAGATGTGCATGGGCACGCGAAGAAGGGGAGATGTATTGTTGCAAAGGTTCTATCATGAGAGCACCTTGTACTGTTGCAAAGGTTCTATCATTTGATTTGATAAATGTGAGGGGCGATGTGTTGCTCATATGCCTCAGAAGTCTGGAATTCTTTACTCGTTCATACTAGATTCACTCCTCCAAATCAGCTCAGTGTCACTGTATCTTGGATTAAGTCGCCTTCAAATTTGACAAAGCTCAATATCATTTGCAAGTTGCTTCTCCAAGCTTCGTTCTATGAGTTGTTGAAAGAGAGAAATGCGAGACTCCACCTCGGAGGTCCTCGACCTGCAGCTCTAATCATCAAACACATATGCCTTACCCTTCGAAGTAAGTTGATAAGCATGGATCTATTGAATATTATGAATTATATATATTATTGATATGTGCAGCTCTGCTTATATACAGAGATAATACATGTAGAAAAGGAAAAGAGATATACACGATTAATGAGAGAATATTTACTCCTTAACCTACGCTATTATGAGCTGTTCCTATCCTATATTTTCTATAATCTTATACACCCCCTCAAGATGGACGGGGGTTCCACAGTCCAATCTTGAAACATAACTTATCAAAGCGTGGTTTTGGTAGTGGTTTTGTGAGGGCATCGGCTAGTTGATCATCGGTTGAGACATGAGTTACACGGAGTTGACCAGACTGAATAAATTGACGAACAAAATGATAATCCAACGCAATGTGTTTCATTCGAGAGTGAAATACCGGATTGGCGGCTAGGTATGTGGCTCCCACATTATCACAATATATGACTGGTTGTGTTGGTAGCAGAACACCTAGTTCCATGAAAAGTGACTTGATCCAACATAATTCTGATGTTGTGGTTGCAAGTGATCGATATTCGGCTTCGGTAGACGACCTCGCCACGCCGGTTTGTTTCTTCGTAGACCAAGCGATTGGATGCTGTCCAAGATATACGATGTAAGCACTTGTGGATGTATAATCATCTTTATTTCCTCCCCAGTCAGCATCGGTAAAAGCATGAAGCATCATCTTGTTGTTGCGACGTAGCAAAATCCCTTTCGTCATCGTGCCTGCAAGATAGCGTAAAATACGTTTGACAGCAGTCCAATGATCAATAGTTGGGTGATGCATAAATTGAGATAATTTGTTAACAGGAAAATAAATATCAGGTCGAGTTAGAGATAGATATTGGAGACTCCCGACTACAGAACGATATTCTGTGGCATCAGCCAAGGTAGTGCCCGTGTGGAGCATGAGTGTCGAGTTTGGACACATTGGCGTGGAGATAGGCTTGCATGTGTCCATTTGCAGCCGATGTAAAAGATCTGCAATATAACGAGTTTGCGTGAGATGAAGACCTTCCTTGGTTCTAGTGACTTTCATGCCAAGAAAGAAAGATAATTCATCAAGATCTTTCAATGAGAAACGCTTAGATAGTAAATCAATAAATTTATTTGTATGAGGTGGATTATTTCCTGTAATAATCAAGTTATCAACATACACAAGCATATAAATAAGTACTCCCTGATTATTGTAGATGAAGAGTGATGCATCGGCCAAAGAGTTAGAGAAATCCAAGTGGAGAAGAAAATTACGGAGCTCATTGTACCATGCTCGGGGAGCTTGTTTGAGTCCGTAAATGGCTTTTCGCACTTTACAAACGGCAGTGGGATTATCCTTATCTATAAAACCCAGTGGTTGTGCCATATATACTTCGTCTTGAAGAGTCCCTTGAAGAAATGCATTGTTGACGTCGAGTTGCCAGAGAGGCCAATCGTAGGAGACCGCAACACTTAGAACTGAATGGATAGTGGCAGGTTTGACTACTGGGCTGAACGTGTCATGGTAATCAATACCGGGACGTTGAGTAAATCCCTTGGCAACGAGACGTACTTTGTAGCGAGCAATGGTTCCATCAGCATTTCTTTTGATAGTGAATATCCATCTGCAACCTATAACATTGACATTATTAGAAACATTAGTTAATTCAATAAGATTCCATGTTCGGTGTCCTGTTTGAGCATTGTACTCATCACTCATTGCCTTGCGCCAATGCGGGCTTTTAAGAGCTTGAGCTACGGTAGTAGGAGGTATCTCAGTTGCTTGTTTGACAGTGGTATGAAAGTTTAGTTTTTGAACTGGTTTGCGGGTCCTAGTACTTTGGCGATTAGGTACTGCAGGAGCTGGTGGTGGTAGCGGAGCTGGTGGTGCGGACGGTTGAGAAGAGAACGAAGACTCCAAAGATGAGGAAGAATTTGTGGTGTTGGTTCCGAGAGATGATGAGTGAGGTGTTGTTGTTTGACCCGGTGAGGGTTCAGCCGGTAGTGTAGTAGGTACCGGTGAGGCTTTAGCCAGTGGTGTAGTGGGTACCGGGGCAGATTCAGCCGGTGTTGGTATTAAAGTGGGAGTAAGAGTGGGTTGAGAAGGAGGGGGAGAAATTCTCGGTAAGATAGTAGTTATAGGAGATGGTTGATTTTGAAATCCCGAGACATCATCAGCATCATGTGTAGAAACATTTACGGAAAAGGGAAAAATATTTTCGTGAAACACAACATGACATGATGTATAAATTCGAGATGTCTCTCTATCAAAACAAAAATAGGCGCTTTGTGTCAAGGAGTATCCAAGAAAGACACATGGTGTCGATCTAGCATCAAGCTTATGCGACGCATATGGACATATCCAAGGAAAACATAAGCAACCAAATATTTTTAATTTTTCAAAATTCGGAGGATGACCATGGAACTTTTGAAAAGGATTGTTAAAATCTAAAACCGATGTCGGCATCCTATTAATTAAATAAACAGCCGTTGCAAACGCATAAGTCCAAAAGGACTTAGGTATAGACGCGTGAGATAGAAGGGAAAGACCCGTTTCTACAATATGTCGATGACGACGCTCAGCGATACCATTATGTTCAGGCGTATGCGGTGGACTCGTCATATGGGATATCCCATGAGATGCAAAAAAAGCGGCTAAGCCAATGTATTTACCCCCATTATCGGAGTATAGGGTTCTAAACTTGGTTTGAAATCGATTTTCAACCAATGCTTTAAACCGTGTGAATACATCAAAGACTTGTGATTTTTGTTTTAAGGGATACAACCATGTGTATCTAGTATAGTGGTCTACAAAAGTAACGTAGTATTTAAAACCATTGATTGAAATTAGTGGTGAAGTCCACACATCTGAAAAAACAATATCAAGAGGATGAGTGGATCGAAGAGTGGAATTTTGAAAGGGCAACTTGTGCATCTTATTAATCGAATAAGAAAAGCCATTAAAGCATTTGAAACAGTAGGTAAATTAAATTGAGAAATAACTTTGTGAAGAATAGAAGAAGCGGGATGACCCAAACGTGAATGCCAATCCGTTATAGAGGTTTTCACAGCATACGCAAAAGCAAGAGATGGAGGGTGCAATGAGGTTGTCTTCGGCCATTGATAGGTTCCACCCTTAGGCGTGCCCTCGAGATGAAGTATTCCCGTTTGCAGATCCCTCACCTGAAAATATGTGAGAGTAAATGTGACAGCAACGCGATTAGTTATACATAATTGAAAAACTGATAGTAAATTTTTCTCAAGTGATGGAACACATAGAACATTATTAAGAAAAAAAAGATTTAGTATAAGATGGTAAAGAGAGGGAACCCGAGTGTGAGATTTGCAAACCGGAACCATCACCCAGAAGTACATCATCTCCTCCACTATACAGATTATGCATGGCAAGATTTGTTAAGTCCGAGGTCATGTGGTGGGAGGCTCCGGAATCCAGAAGCCAGGTGGATGCGTCAAACATGATTGCATTATTTGCACTTGGTCGCCACTGTTGGTATTGAGGAGTAGGCTGCCAGTTTTGATTGGGCCGGTATTGTGGTTGCATAGGCTGATTGGGAACCGATCCTTGAACCATACGGAACTCAAGACAAAACTTTGCGCTATGGCCTTGAGTTCCACAAGCTTGACAATGGCCCATATACTGTTTAGAGAACCGACGTTGATTGTTGTTGTGGTTGTTGTTGGAACGCTGTGGTGTAGGATGATAGGTGTTGGTGGTTCTTCCTTGTTGCCTCGATCTAGTGTCAACCACATTAGCCACCATTGGAGTAACAGTTGGGGATTCGGAGCAAAGAATCATACCTTCACGATTAAGAAGCTGTTCGTGAAGCTCAGAGTAAGAGATAGGCGTGTCTCGTCCATTGATGGCATCAATCTCTGGCTTATAGTCTTCACTAAGCCCAGCAAGAATTTGTTCCATTAGATCATCGGGATCCATTGGTTTGCCCTAGAGTGCAAGATCATCGGCTTTTGATTTGATGGAGCGTAGATATTCACTAATAGACTTGTTACCTTTGACACACTGTTTGATCTGGAATTTTAGTTGACGTATGTGACCTCTAGTAGGATTACCAAAGGTCATCGCTAGCATGTCCCACACTTCTCTGGTGGTGGTCACACTGGAAACCACAGATTGAACGGGAAGTGAGATGGCTCCAATGATGGAACTGTATAGAAGGCGATCCTGTCTTCTCCATGGTGCATAGGCGGGATTGGGGGCTGAAACGCCATTGGTCTGAACGGTCTCTGGTTGTGCTGAGTTGGTTGGTTCTATGAAGTGCTGCAGTTCATGACCCTCTAGGAGAGCTCTAACCTATCTACTCCACATCAAATAGTTGAGAGTGGTGAGTTTTGTCACACTTGACATGTTTACTAATAAAAGCGTGCTCTGTGGATCCTGTGTATTGAAAACAGAGGTCCTTTCAGCAGTAGAGTCAGACATCTTGATGAGATCAAAAGCGAGAAACAGAGAAAACGAAACCAAAAAAAAGTAGGGAGAGAGGCGGCGGAAGAAGAAAGAAAAGAATAGAAGAAAAAAAATAGGTAAACCCTATTTGTGCTCTGATACCATATTGAATATTATGAATTATATATATTATTGATATGTGCAGCTCTGTTTATATACTCAGATAATACATGTAGAAAAGGAAAAGAGATATACACGATTAATGAGAGAATATATACTCCTTAACCTACGCTATTATGAGCTGTTCCTATCCTATGTTTTCTATAATCCTATAGGATCTTCCCATCTCTCCAAGCTTCTCAACCATCGCTGGCCAGGGAACATCTTTCATCTCTACATGGTGTCAGTTTATTCAGCCATAATCGCTTGCCCATCGCACACTCCATCTATTCGTTCTCACATGTGTTGTAATATTGGTTCCATTAACAAAATCTATCTTCTCTCAGCTTTCCATCTATTTAATTTGTAAGAACCCTAAAATGTAATCCTTTCAGGGAGACACAAAAAGAATGAATATAAGGAAAGTTAAAGGAAACAAAAAAGAAGGGGAGATGTTCTGTGGCCTTTTGTAGCCTTGCTCATTTCCCTCTAAGGCTTTCTACTAAAACAACTATCTACTTTGGCTTGTCATTTCAGATTGGAAAATTGTAGTCTTTTTTTTCTGTCAACAATTATAATTTAAATAAAAAGGTTCAAAAATCTGGAAGGGTGGTACAAAATGTAGTGTTTTTACAACTAAATTATTGCTCTTGGAATTTAAAATTCGAAGAATGTAAGAAAAAGAAAAAAAAATCTCTAAGCTTTATGAATTCATCTAAATCCGTCGAAAAGGCATGTCTCAATCTCTCATATTTTATGTCATCTTCACCAATTCATTCTAAATACCACTATCGTCATTTGGTTTGCAATCATGCAAGTCATGCTGGAACATTGTATTTTCATACCAATTGTAAGAGGAGATTAGATTCCGAGGAAAAAAGATGAAAGAAGAAAGAGAGAACGCCAAGGGAGAGACATACACGACCAAGAAGGAGACGAGAGGAGAGGAGGAGAGAAATGATCCACCAAAACTCTATCTGTCCATTTTGATATCGCCAAGGTGAAAATGTGATTTGTTGATTCTTAGCTTCTTCTAGATGTTCATGTTAGCACTATGCAGTCATGGCATAGGGTTGGTGTGGTGATGTAACTATAACATGCTATGGTGCTATATTCATAATTATTTGAATATATAATAAGGGGAAAGGTAGAAAAGGTGCCCCATACTAATTATAAAATACCTCTAATCTACAATTATCCATGTTTGTTAGATTGGTCAAATGGCTTCAACTGCCTCACTCAGATTTAGAGGTCTATAGTTCGATGTTGTACGCATGTTTTTTTTTTATTTTATGGTTTAGTTATTTAGTTTAAATAGCCATGTAATGTATTCACAAATCAATACAAGAGAGAAATTTCTAAACAAAAATTGATTCTTAACATTGATGCTTAAGATCACGTGAGAAAACAAAATCATCTTCACTAAACATTTTGTTACTCAAATGATTTTTTATAGATGATTGTGGGAACTAGGAACAAAGTTAACCCCATGTTTCTCTTTATTTAAGACAATGGATTTCCCTCGAATATTATTCATCTACAACGCAATTATGTTCTTTAATTTCTTAAGGTTTTAAGACAGCTATTTAATTGGAATGAGAATATGAGATATTCAATACATGAAACAGGTGTGACAGAGAAGGCGGCTAGGTGAAAATTTTCTTGAACATAAGAGTCGGTTCTAAAATTTTCGGGACCTCAAGCAAATAATGATAAAAAGTTTAAATCGTAAAATATATTTAAAATGTAATATTTTATGACTAATATTATAAAAACCATGATAAATCTTCACTTTATTTTTAAAAAAAATTAGGAATTTACTAGTTTAAATGATAATTTTTAAAAATCATAAAATATAATTTAAATAAAGTATTTTAGTGATAAGTATCATAAAAGTTATAATAAATCTTCACTAATAAAAAACATTTTAACACTTTTAAAATAGTTTTCTAGCAATAATATTATAGCTAAAAAAATTCTGAATATATTTTCAATTATTTTAGTTTTTCCTATTACAGTTAATATCTTTAAAAGCAATGATTTCATAATTTAACTATTAGTTTGTTTCAAGTGGGATTCTATGCAAATGTTTCATGGTCATGTGGTCAGAACCAGCTCTGATATCAAATATTATTCATTTCTAAAAAACAAAATTTAAATATCTTAGAAGTTTCATAATTGTACCCTCGATACCTCTTACACAACAAAATATAAAGAGTTGACTTAATTCATACCAACCCCAACGTGATCATAATATTCATATTTGGAGGTTCATGAAAAAGTTGAAACAAATAAAGTAAAACAAGAGGATCATTTTAAAAAAATAGTACTATGATTCTAGAATAATAAAGTCATATGTACCTTCGTATTTTCTTAATAATTTAATATTCATAGGAATTACTTGGAAATTTCCTCTACATACATTTAAATATGGCCAGGAATACTAAAATAGTAACTCAGGAAAATAGGAGAAGTTTCTCCTCCCAAAACAAAGGTCCCAGAAAATTGAGTGTTTGGCTATTTTCCTGAGTCAGATACATTTCTATTTTTCAAAAAGAAAAATCTAGAATCTAAGAGACGGAGATCGATGAAAGGCAAACCTTCTTCACAATTGGTTCACGTGCTCATGCTTCTTCTTCTTCTTCTTCTTCTTAGCACCCTTCTTTGCCATACCGAATCTGTTTTGCCTTCTCAACAACTCTCAATAACCGGTTAGTGTTTTCATTACATAACCACACATATATGCATATAACATATAATAAACACATACATACACATATTCACACACACACATATATATATAACCTTAGAATTATAAAACTGATTGTAGGTTTTTGTTTAAAAGATAGTTAAAGGGTACTACACTTAAATATGAATCTGGATTTTGATATAGAATTTCCGGTTAAGAAACTGTATATTCTGTTTGAAGAAAAAAACAGATATTGCCAGAACAATGTAACTAATGGGAAACAAAAAAAAAACATGCAAGCAATCAACAATACGGGAAACTTGTTTATCAAAAAAAAAAAAAAACAAATATAGGAAACTTAAACATATTGTCCTGTATCTTTAACATTTCTTTGACCTATTGTCATTAATGGGGTCAGATGATAACATTTCTTTGACCTATCGATAATATATTTTAATTTCTTTTTAAATTGACGCCATCTAAATACTTTATTTGACCCCTACAAAACTAATCGAAACACACAAATAAAATTAATGTTTTTAAACCCAAACCGGATTAGTGGGTCGACTGTGATGCTTTATGATTAATTGCCCATCATATTTTCTTTTGTTTAAATTATTTGGAGAAAGATATGATTTGGGATGGGACACTTTTTTCTTTTGTTTAAATATCATCGTTGAGCGTTCGCTAAAGGTGATGACATCTACGATCTAGAAAACTATCGTTGGTTTATCGGAAAGCTTATCTATCTTGGTGTTACTCGTCCCGACTTGACTGTGACACTTTTTTCGTTTCCTTAATTTACGTTCAAAGGATTTTATAAATCTAAAATTTTACTTTAGAAAAAAATAAAAGATATGTGAGGGCACGTTTCTACCCTTAGCTCCATGTACGTTCGCCCCTGAATATATCACATAAACTAATTTTGCTTATCTAGTGAAATATTTGAAAAAATCTTTAAAAATCATAAATAACATACTTTACCCAAACTATTATATATAATAAAAAGATAAATTGAAAATTTTGATCAATAGTTTTATACATGAGCGCTTCAACAAGCAATACCGAATCGCCGGTTTTACCGGATTTGCCGGGTTTTACCAGATTTTCTGGATTTTTGCAAATTTATAATTAACGAATTTTACAATAATCTCAAACTAGTGTAGTGATCGTAGGTGGGTCCGGGTCAGGTCTGAAAATATAGACCGAAAGAGAAAACTTATGTTGTCCACTTAGGCTCATATCAAAAATTAATCTTACCGTATCTTTGATTAAAATATAAGCTAAGCTTGATCCATATTTACCAATATACATGATTAAGAGTGCAAAACCCACCAAATTACTTTTAACATAAATAAATACATCCCACCAAAATATATATATAGATTCTGTCTCTATTTTTCTATAACTTTTTCGTACAGCAAATTTTCTTCTTTCAACAACACAAATATTTAAAGTGTTATACATCCTGAACAAATTTTTGAGTTGAATTTTAGGTAAAAGTTTTTTTTTTTACTACGATACATGCATGAGTTGATAATTTATATATATCTTTAAAATTAAAAACTATATAAATTGAATATGGTTATATCTTGTTTGTTTCACACACATCTGAAAGATATAGAATTAGTGTATACTGTATATACTCATCAACAAGTGCTTGGGATATGACTCATCAAGTTTTCCAAACTTTTGTAAAATTTGGGCTCAAACATCGTTAAAACCAGCCAAATAGTTTACTTTCAGGATTTTTTCAGTCAGTTTCTTTTTACACTTTTGTACATAATTAAACATTCTGTTATTGATTAATAAATTTAACATTTCAACAAAAAGAGAATAAATATTATATAAGTAATTGACGTTACACGATTTGCCTACTCTAAAAACTACAAATGGCACTAAGTCCTTTTTTTTTTTGGTAGCGAAACTATGTCATTTATCTAAACCAATTTACAATTGGTGTTAAGTGACTCGTTCAAGTTTGAGTGGAAATTTTAGCTCAACAATAGATGTTTAACAACATATATATTCATTGTTAAAAATTTTCACAAATTTTTATTATTATAACCATTGATATAACTAATTAATGTTGTTGATATTTTCTATTTCTGATAAATATTTTGAAGTTCTATACGTTAAATACACAAGTTACAAATTTTAGTTAATTCTTAAATTTTAAATTAATTTAAAAGGGTCGAGAAGGAATATGAGAAGAGTGCGGTCATCACGCAGCCCACCGAGTCCTCATTATTTCAAATACTCACCGCCGCCGCCACAGATGTCACATGCACCACCACCACCGATGCCGCATACACCACCACCGTCGCCAAGGATGTCGCATGTGGCACCACCACTACCACCACAGCCGCCAGTGTTGTTATCACCATCATCACCTTAAAATTGACTGGTAAAAAATATACTAATTTTCAAATTAGCTTGGATAGAAATCCACTTTAACTAACATATATACATTTTTAACGAATATTATATTAATAACTAGCTATAGTTAAAATCAAGATTTGATCAAAAACTAAAATGGTTTTTTTTCTTGTGATTGACATGTTAACATATTTGGAACTACCAATAAACTAATTGATTGATTTTTGAGAATTTTGCATGGAATAGGACTTAAATGTTCAACAATTTTTCCAACTGGCACTATTTCAGATATTTGTCCATTTAGCATTTTCTAACAAGCTAAGTTTACGTCTTTCTTCACCATATATTTTTTCATGAAACTGTTTAATTATCATATGAAATGCATGGAGATAGATTCGATGGATTGATCATCATTTATAGTACATTATATCAAATACTTTTAAGGTTTAGGGCTTAATTTTTTTTTTTGTTTTCAGTTCTAATTTTTAAGTTACTAAAACATGTCGATCTTCCTAGCTCCCGTGACTTTGCATCAGACATCATTTAGAGTTTTGTGAAAAAACATCCGAAACTATGATTTTATTTATTGATATACACTAATTTTTGTATCCTTGCTTTAATTTCAAATGGAGTTATTTTTGGTAGTTTTATCAACTTTCTAATACAATCTTTTTAAATGTAGGGAGGAGATTGATGACCATATATTTTCCAAATGGAGCAGGAGTGAATGCAGGAACTTCGAAAGTTGGCGTAATAAAAAGCGGTCGTAATCCCTAGCTGTGTCGAAGCTTTTAATTTGGCTTTGACCATATAACAAATTTTTTTATTTTCTGCAGTCATAAGTATGACCATATTATTATTGTTTCACAAAAAACATCGTTTTGGTTAATATTTCGGTGTTTTATTAAGATTTTCTTAATACTTCGTTTCTTTCACAAACATTATCATTTTGAAATATTATTTTTGTTTTACAAAAAATCATTGTTTTATATTTTTAATGCGACTTTCGAACCAAATTTTCTAATTTACTCTAAGTTCAAAACTTTCTTTTTACTTTAAATCATTAGTCACTAATTAAATATGTCAACTGTGTGAAAATAAAATTTTATTAATTTATATGAAATGTGTCAAAACAATATTTTTGTGAAATGGAAGAAGTATGTATATTTGAATGAAAAGTTGTTTACACCAACTGCTACACAAAGAAATTTAGGTTCCTGAGAAAATATATCTATTAAAAGAAAATAATTATGTTTCTGCCACAAAAAAGGAAAAGATATGGAGGTGACTGAATTGTAATCTGGTTTGTTTGTTTATTTAATACAATCTGTATGTGTATCAGTGTATCCAAATTTGTGTTATATTAAAAAAACTTGTGAGAGATCGAGGAGGTCAGATTGGTTGCAGGCTTGCAGCCACATATAGAAAGATAAAAGAGAAGGTAAGAATAGAAAAGAGAATACTTCAATATGTTTTAATGCATTTACAAATTACGAATTAATCATTCCATATTATTTTTTTTATATAATTTTTGATGCAATTTAAGAAGATAATATCATATATTTTTGATATTTTAAGAAAAAATAGAGATAAACTCCAGCAAAATTATAAATTTACGAATAAATAAACAACACTATAATCATATACCACTAAAACATCTTATATATACAATAAATTTATCTGATTAATAATTTATGTTATTAATAGGACCATATATTTACATAGAGGTTTCAAAAAAATTATTATCTTATTATCTTATCGAAATGTGTTAATTATTACACCGATCCAACTTAGGACCGAGATAATTTATTAGTTTAGAGAAGTTATTAATTTATCGACTATTAATTTATAGAGCTTCTACTGTATACATAACATGATATTTTTTATACGTGTCCAAATCTCATCGAATAATTATTATTTTCATTCAAATAATTTAAAACGGGTAAATAAAAAATCATTGCAGTTTAAACAATATAAAAATCTAAAAATCTAAATTTGAAAATAAAATATTAAACTTTATGGAGATAATAAAATTTAATCTATATTAGCAAAATAGAAAGCAAAATTTATTTATTTTATTATTTATTTTTTTGTTGGTTTTTATTTTTCTATTATGGAAAATAAAAATAATATAATATTTTTTATACAGTGTAAAAATCTCATCGAATAAGTGACACGTGTCATAATCTTGTTAATTATAATTTTGAGATGCATAAAACTATCGTGAGTGCAACCAAACTTTATATTACGATTTAATATATCATATCGATTAGCGTCACTCACCCGCATAACTTTGCAGCTGACATATCAAATTTCTGCGGCCAAGTGAAGCAAGTCGAAAGAACGCAAAGTGGTTGATATTCAGATATTTTAAAATCTAATGGTTGACTCTTGTGCGGGTATACTAGTATTTCTGATACACGGTCGGTCAGCTGTTCTAGATCATTATTTAAATATATTTTAAATCTTGAAGATGTTACATTACCCTTTTAAATATTCATATCATTTTTACTAACACTTTAAAGCTTAAAAATACCTTCTACATTTTTTCCATCATAAAATTCACAAAATATAGTTACAAAAAAACTAAAGAAAATTTCGACGGTAATCCGATGGAATTCTGACAAAATAGTTTTATTGGGATATTCAAAATCTAAATGGTTATATCAACTACATATTTTCTAATGGATTTCTGATGATTACTCAAAAATCCATTCGAAAGTTTTAGAAAAATTACCCACGTAACTTTTAGTTTTTGAAAAAATTCAACGTGCATATTTTCCAACAAAACTATTTTGTCAGAAATCCATTGGATTATCGTCAGAAATTTCTATGGATTAAGATCCCATCATAACTTCTGTTAGTTTTTCCGTAACTTTTTTGTAGTGATTTTTTTGTCTTAAAAGTGAAGGATATAGTTTTAAAGTTTAAAATGTTAGTAAAAATAATTTTGAAGGTTTAAGTGTTAGTATGTGACACTTTTAAAATGTGATTTTTCCATATTAAAACAAATAATGTAGGTATTTAAAGTTTGAAACCTCTATGAGTTTAAGTAACAAACAGTAAGTGAGAAATGAGTGATTTTAGTTGAATGTCGAAACGTCTCTAAAATACCATATGAATAAAGAGTCAAACTTGGGGTCCTCCCTAAAGTATAAAATATAAATAGCCACTAAGTAACAAGAGAAAAAGAAGACCAAACTTAATGTTTGACCAAAATTTCAACGGAATATATCAATATTTAGAGTCTAATGTTGGACTATTCTGGTGGGGGTATGCTAGTATTTGAGTTTTGAGTATTTAAAACCAAATAATTTAGGTATTTAAAAATTGATGTCTCTACGCGTTTTTTTAAAGGAACAAACAATACGTGAGAAATGATTGAATGACTGATTTTAGTTTGACATCGAAACACCTCTAAAAACCATATGAATAAAGAGTCAAACTTTGGGTCCTCTCCTAAATTTTAAAATATAAATGTGCACTAAGATACAAGAGGAAAAGAAGACCAATAATTCAAATAAGTGATAGGCAAAATCAGTACTTTTGTTCTTCTTATTTGCTGTTCTTACCTTTTTGATTTTGTTTCTTGCACTGTAAATTTTTATCGTTGGAAATTACCGATGACTTACCAACATTTTTTCCGATGGTGTAATTTGTCTGCAATTTATTGGTATTTTTTTTTTTAATCGACAAAGGTCTTTTCCTCTTTTTCTTCTATTTTTTTTGTAGAAGTATCAGAACCGGTTCAAATTTGCGAGATAAATCCAATCTAGTTTGTCATGGGATGGATATGAACATAAAACTTTAGGTTCGCTAAAAAACGGGCCTTGCAAATAAATATAAATTAAAATAGACCATAGATTTAGCAGATTTTTTCGGGGATTGACATGTCAGTATGAGGATTACCAATTTTTAATATAAATTAATAAATAATTTTGCATAGTTGATTAGTATAATCTATGAAATATGAGATGATGTAAAAAGTTTTTATGAATAAAATTAGAATATTTAGAAAATATTAAATAAAGTTTTTATGAATAAAATTAGAATATTTTATTTAAAAGTTAATTTTAATTATTTGAAGTATAAGCAGACATAGATGTTATTATTCATAATTCTAGCAGGCTGGCTTATTACGATCAAGAAAAAAGTTTATTAGTAGCAGGATGAACCTGATGGAGACAGACTACCCTTTGACATCTCTATTTGCTACAAATGACTATGTCAGTTAGTTCACCAATCTCCTCATCCTGCTAAAATCATAGGAAATAAAGAAACGATACATGCATGTAAAATAAAACGATTTTATAAAATTAAGAATAATGATCTCCTTGAGTTTTTGTTGACACAAGATGAGAAATAGTTTTAATAGCAATGCAAAAACAGTAATTAAATCGGTTTGATGTAAATCAGATGAGGAAACATTACATTCAAGAAATCTGTTAGGAAATCAAGTAATGATGTTCAATAAATTATATTATAATCGAATTAAGTGCAAGTTCTAGAATTCAAATAACTAGTGTAAAATTAACCAACTTCCGTTGTGAAAATTAACTATGTTTAAAATCCAGAAAACCAAATTCTTTTGTGAATCCTAAGATGTAAACAAGCATTAGGTGTAGGTTCAATATGCTCAAAAATTATCTAATCTAAATTCCTTTGTAATTATCCAATTTGTTGATTATAAATCACGGTTATGCGCCATTTTAACAACCTAAAATCAAGTTTCTAGGTGACCAATCTAGAACAAACTTTAAACACAACTTAGGTGACGAACTATCAAATTTGAATCCTATTAAATCAATTAATACATCATTCCATGAAATCCCTTATGAGAATCCCCAAACCTAATTAGAAATCTACTCACACATATTAATTGAAATCAAATACATGATTGAAATAGATATCATATAGAAAGTAAAACGAAATAATAAAAAACAAGGGTTCAAAATCTTCTCTCAAGTAATACAAGTAGCAGATCAGCCTCAAACTCTAAAACTCTATGTTCCTCGTCAAAAGCAAGATAATCCAAAATAAAGTCTAAACCCCTAATTATAAGCCTAAAAACACAGTTTGGGATTGTTTTGTAAATCTATGAAACTTCTGGGCAAAGTTCCAAACTTCTTAAGTTGTTATCTTCACTAGGCATATTAAAATCGAACTGTGTTGGTCGACACAAAAAGTTGTGTTGCTTGACATAAGTAACTTCCAAAAAACACCAACTTCGACTTCTCAGCTACAATACTCCATAATGTCGAAACGATCCCAATTGTGTGCAAATCTGTATAAGACTCAATAGAGACTCAAAAGACATATAAAAACTCGATTATATACATATATCATGGCCTAAAAACTGGTAAAAACCATGATATATCACGAACCCGATCCGAAGATATGAAATACTCAAATCATATCTTATATCCCTACACCCGAAAACCCAAAATATTCGATCCAAACTCGAAAAATACCCAAATGCCCACCCTACGTACAACGATGGAATGGTTGTAGTACAAAAAAGTTTGCAATATTGGAGCAAGGGAATTCGGTTAAAAACTAAGAACAAGATGTCAAGTCAATATCTTCTCATATAACCTTGTGGGATAAACCATTCAAACCACTTCAAAAGATGCATGAAGAGTGATTAACATTAGTGGTTGCGGAGGCTGAGGCGGTCGTAGAAAATTTTACTAGTCATTTCTAAAGAGCTAGTTCTTCACTCGGACTTCTCTTTTTTCCTATTAAACATGCATATGTTTGTTTAAAAGTATTCTTAATCTCTTTTCTCTCAAAGCTGTATGATTCAAAAAAGTCATAGCCATGTATTATTAATATTTTTTGTCAAAAAAACAAAAAATACTAATACACACACACACACACACATATATATATATATATATATAAACATTCATGGTGTACTGTAGACAAGAATTCAAAACAAAATGTGTACACGTGGAATTGTAAATAATTTGTACTGAAATATTTGCTCAAAACCGATTAATGTAAATTTTGTGGTCCATAAAAGATATAGATTCAATCTTAAATTATAAATGAAAACCCTAAACCGATTAATATACAGTCAGTAGTAAAAAAATACTTATAAATAAGAAAACTAAAGTTTAAATTGTAAATAAAGACGTCAAACCGATTAATGTACAATCAGTCTTCCATAAAATACATTCAAATAAGAAAAATAAACACTAATTATAAATAAATAACTCAAACCCATTAATCTACAGTCTGACCATAAAAAAAATTCTTAAATAAAATGAAACCCTAAATTGTAAATGAAGAATCCAAACCGATTAATTTAAAGTCGCTCATCCATAAAATATATTAAAAACAAAAACTGAATCATAAATTTTAAATGAGAAACTCAAGCTGATTCAAGTACATTTGGTAATCCATTAAATTAAATACAATTTAAAAACACAGACGAAACTATAAATTATAAATGAGAAACTCAAACCGATTAATATATAGTCCGTCGTCAATAAAAAATATTAAAAGAAAACTAAACTAATTGTAAATAAGGAACCCAAACTAAATAATGTACATTCTTTCGTCTATAGAAAACATTAAAAAACTAAACTATAAATTATAAATAAAAAACTTAAACCGATTAATGTATAGTCAGTCATCTTTAAAAGACATTTAAGAATAAAAAAAGTTAAAAATTAATTGAGTTTGTGTATTTGAATCCACACCACTCCTTCAAACAAGAGAAAACCAAACAATAAAGGATGTGTTATGTACTTAAAAATTAAAATATTTGAGTATAAGCGGCAAATTTGATATTATTAGGTTTGAATCAATTACCAAAATTTATATTCTAATAAAATGTAACCCTATATTATAAATAGAGAACTCAAACATAAGTTTTTGACTAACCAAACAAAACTTTCTCAGAGACAAAGTATATAGCATAAATTTGACTATGAACCCTCGTTGACAAAATAAAATAGATAAGAAAAAAAAAACTGTCTATGAACCCTCTGACTAAATATCTTCGAATTTAAATAATTATATAAAAATATTAAGAAAAATGTTTCAGAGTAGAGATGCATTTTTGATAATTTTTGGTATAATTATTTTAGATTAAAACTTTGTTACCCATCACCAATTTGTTCCAAATCAATTTTAGTATGAATTTTGTTTGGTTTATGAGGAATATTTTTGATTTTTATGTTACAAATGAATCATAATTAGATGTGCCATATCAGAAGGAAACGTGTGTGTATACATATTAATTGTTCGCGTCTAATTACATGTATCAAATTCGAATATCATGGGCGATTCATCAAATGGCAACTCTATCTCGCAACACACATATGACATATCCATGCTGATTAGGTCTATCTGCACCACATTTAAAATTGATTCAAGCATAACAAATGGTGCAGAACAGAAAACTTTATACTCACAATACGGTGGAATCTCAATGGAAGACATGGGTTCGATTCCACTTAGCCACCTAACTCATAGCAAAGGTATACGAAAAAGAAGTTGGGCATTAATGAGATTAGTTTGGATCGAAAGCCCGGATGAACTTCTGGATTATACAATAAAAAAAATAAAAAAATAAAAACAATTGATCAACTATTGGCCTAAAGGACTTCTAGCTGTTTGGATCTATAGAGTCCAATAGATTGGAAATTTGGCTAACTTTTACTGGTTGTAAAAGTATATGAGTTTTTAAAACCAAAAATTTTAAGCTATTGAAATATTTAAAGCCACATACTTTGGTACTTTTATTCTGGTTGAAACTAAAAAAAACAAAAAAAAATTGAATAATGAAACAATTAATGATCTGTACATGCGCCCGTTTGTTTAATTTAGCGTATTTGAAAACATACAATATCTTTCAGTTTCATACCTATCTGTAGTCGAGTGGGCCTGAGACTACGTTGATATTTTATTTGCATGTTGATATATAATATGTTAATAAGTTTATACTCTCCACATATTTGCATAGTGTGATATATATTCGAAGTCGTCGGCACTACCATAGACTACATAGTTCAATGGTCCAAACAAATTTCAAAGTCAATCTGATCAAACATTCAACGCCATTTGTTTTTATGTAACTAAAATTCAAAGATTTCTGTCTAAAAAGTCCAACAAGTTTGAAACTTCAATAAATAAGATCGTTGGATGTAGACAACTCTAGATTTTAATATGGTAAAATAGGTACGGATATTTTTTTTTTTTCTGTTAATTAGGAGGCATTCGAACTTTGGACTTTAATTTCTTTCACGACTTGGGACCAATTTTTATTAATACCTGATAATATGGCGTAAAGCATTTCTCCCTGGAAAAGGTATACAAGCATATGACTATTTAAAATAAAATAAATTAGGTCTTTATATAACTTCCACCTTCATGAATGTAAACCCCTCGGAGTTTTTAAAGTAACAATAGATGAGAAATGAATCATTTCAAACCATATGAACAAAGTAGTCAAACCTGTAAATATCGTTAAAATTTAAAATACAGAAGGAATGAGGACAAAATTTGGCTCCCTAAGATATTTGAGAAAGGACCAAATCACATAAGATAGTATGGTCCCTGGTTTGTGAATGTATATACAGAATCTTCTAGTCATAAAAGAAATACAAACCGAGAAGCTTAATCATTTAAATAAATTAAAGATTCAGAATATTATTATTTTTATTATTCTTTTGTGTTTATATCTCTTTGATTGGTTCTTTGCTACTTTTACTTTCCCCTCTACTCGGTTATATAAATATATGTCTCTATGAACCAAAAGAAAGAGTTATAAGAGAGAGATATGGGGAAAAAGTGTTCTTCACTATTACGTCATGTTCTCGTTTTGCTTCTGCTACTTTGCGTTCTCCCTTGCCTTAGCCAATCGGCTCCATTCTCAGTTACTGGTTAGTGTTTCGATACACATAACACTACTGTCATTATATTACATATTTACATATATGTAAATCTATCGTATTGTTTTTTTTAAAGTTATGTTTACGTTTCATTCTTATCAAAGCATCACATTTAGTTTTTTTTTTTAATATTTGAAAATTAATATTTAACATATTAACTTAAATAATATTTTAGTTATGTAGTTAGATAAATATTGGTAATAAATTTAAAATAGCTATATAATTAAAACTGTAAAATATAACAACAACTTTTATTTATTAGAAACACAATAACATAATCAAATTACATTATAAAATACCAAAATTAAAAAAACAACAAAAAATAAACTCAGCACAAAAAGCTAGTAATTTTATTTATGTAATAAATCATAATTTTATTGAATTTGGATTAAAATAAAACATGTGGGTTAAATTTATAATTTTGATAAATAACTTATGTTTAAAAAAAATTAATTATTAAGAATCTATTTGGAATACTCTTTTTAGAGTTAAAATTAGAGAAATTGGTTGAAGTAAAACTCATCTCTATTATAGAGTAAAATATAGAAGAACGGGTTGGAGATACTCTAAGCCCTAAGTTTTACTCAGAGCAATAGTTCAATATTTCTAATTCCTCAATAGATTTTGTTTTGCGGCCTTGTCAAATTAAATTGAATTAATGTAGCCTTATATACATAAATTACTGTAGGAAGGAAATTGATGTGGAGCGAAGCAGGACCTTCAAAAAGTGGACAAGCTCCAAAGAGAAATGATAGTTATCACGGTAATAATCATATTCTTTTCAATTTTCTATACCCATTACATAATTAGCCTATAAATAATATTTTCTACCTGTTACTTAATTGAATTAAATTTAATATGCAATAATAATATATATATTATGAAATGTAGGGAGGAGACTGATGATGATCATAGGAACTGGCCCTTCAAAGAGTGGAAAGGGTGGTGGTCGCAATCCCAGCTCTTCCCCATAGTACTTCGATTCCATAATTATCAAAAGCTTTTAATTGGGCTTTAACCATAATATTATATTTGTATGATCGTTATTTTTATTTTCTGCAATCATAAGTAAAACCCTCTAGACGTTTGATTTATGCATTACTATATATTAGTGTAATGTAATCTGTAATGTATCAATGTTTCGGTGTTTTTAATAAAAATTCTATACATATTATATTTCATTTGTGCAATTGAAATCATTGGTTCACATCCAATATCAATACAAAAATTGATTACGAAAGTAGGTAGCATAGAAGTTTTGTTCAACATTCGCTTCCCACTTCGAAGTCAGAATCAGAATCGGAATCGGAAGCTTCCTGAACCTTTCATAATCTCGCTTTCATGGCGCTCCCAAAAATACCTTTATAAAATTGTGTTGTAAGTTTACCCTTCCGGTTTAGTAACTATTTTTTTTATATATTTTTAAAAAAATCAAGAACTAATATAGTAATTTTGTGTTTATGCAGAATTTTACTTAAAAGAATTATTTGAATCATATGTAAGATGTTGAAAGTGATTAGTTTGATTAGTTGAATAAGATTATTTCAAAAAAATTGAGTAAGACGCTTTTTCTTTTGAAAACATAAAACTGTAACGAATATGATGATTTTAAATTAAAATAATTTTAATTGAGTTGTGTAAAACTGAAGCAATGAATTTATGTTATTCATAGCAAAATTTTAATATATTATATGTTTAATAATATATCATATAAATGTATTGAATTTATGTTATTAATAATAATTTTTAATATTTTACAATGTTTAAGTATACATATATATATATATATGTGTGTGTACGTATATGCTTCCAATACGTACTCACTTTTTAATTTTTTTTAAAAAGTCACTTTTACGCTTCTAAACGCTTCCGTTTCTGCGTATCTGTTTCTGATTCCATGCAACCTAGACGCAAACATAATATACATAAAAAAAAACTTAAAGTTCTCGAAAATCTATTTATTACAAGAAAAATATTTTTGTATCGACCGAAGGAGAAAAAAGAAAAAGAAAAAGTATCATGTGTATCCAATTTTTTTTTTTTTTTGGATAAAGTCCAATTTGTTTTTTAATAATGACAAAATGAATTATATGTAACTATGCCTATCCTTATTTTAAGTGCATTTAAAAAGGTAGACTTAACAAATTGTGGAATGGTCAATAATACCTATCCATCCATTTTTCAGTGGGTCACAAATTACGTTGATATTCAATTTGGATGTTAATATATAATAACCTGTGAATATATTTTGTTGTACAGATATATTTACACAGTCTGAAATATACTCGAAGTCGTTGGTACTAGACTACATAGTTCAATTGTTGATATAAAATATGTAACATATTTTTTTATCCACATATATTTGCTCTGATATACTTACATATTTGAAGCCATTGGCACGAGACTACATAGTTCAATGGTCCCAACAAATTCAAAGTCCATTGAATAAAACATTCATAGCCATTATTTTTTTCTGCCTAAAAAGTCCAACAAGTTTGACACTTCAATAAATAAGAGAGTTCGATGTAGACAACTTAATCTGAATTTAATTATTACCAATAAGGTATTTTAGAATTATTTGGACCCGGATTCGTTGCTTCTATATATAGGGCATTTGTATATATGAATATAAATACGAAAATTCTAAAAGATCTACTGATTTTTTTGAAAAATAGAAAATAATCTGATAAATCAGAAATAAATTAATTTTTATTCATATTTATATTAAAATCACACATATATATATATTATTTAATATTTTCTATATATTTAAACAATATAGGGTGTCAAAATGGGTTAAATGAACCTAACTCATTAGTCAATTACCCATTGAATATAAGAGCCAAATTTCCTATATTACGTGGATCTTTATCCAACTTTTATCTGATTTAGTAATACTTTAAGAATATATTATACCAAATATTTATTTGGTTTTGCCTCACAAACTTATTAAGAGGAAAAAAAAACAAAAATATTTTTATTATTACGAAAGAACATAAATTTTCACATCAAAATATTCTTAACGTAAATACATAAAATTAATATATATTTAAGATATAACTTAAAAATATTTTAAAAAGTGACTAATTTTAATTACTTTTAGTTAGTTATTCAAAAAAAATTCGAATCAAAACACGAAATGTGCTAATATATAATAATAGAGGAATGTTAGTTAAAAACTCAATTTTGAGAAAAATATATCACAAAATCAAATTTAGAAAAATAAATCATATACCAAATTTTATTTTTATATTTCTAATTTAATATAATAAAATACTTATTTTTTTAATAATACATAGGGTTTATTTCACCATTTATTAAAAAGTGAGGGTTTAAAAACTCATAATAAAGATGAGGGTTTTTTTATGGTTTTTGAAAAGGTGAGGGTTATTACCCATTTTTCTGATCGAATGCAATACCCAAATTATACGTCCAATTATTTTATAAATATCGTTCAGATAGTATATCTAGTTCCAGAACTACCCATTAATTCATGATCTTTAACCCTAATTTCCTGTTCTATTACCCGTAATGCAGTCCATTATCTACTTATACGTGTTCAAGAGTTTACAATCCATTAATATGCCTTATGATCAAGAAAGGCATAGTTAGGGCTACAAGATCTTATCCGATTTCCCCTGGTTAGGAGTTTTGAGTACTTTTCTGTGTCATGGGAATTTTCAGGTTGAAAACACTTGCTAGAGAAAAATAGATTAGAAATTCTGACACTGGAGTTCAAGTTCATTGGTAATGTAGATTGTAGCTACTTCAGGTAATGGTAGTTTTACTTCTTGATTATCAAAAACAAAAAGTATGTAACAAAAGGTATCAAAAACATTATCACAGAGCTATTACACGAATTCTGGAAATTGAATCAAGCAACAAATGCTTGACTACCACTGCCAGTCATATTGTCTGTCCTCAGGAGACTGAAGTCTCCACACCAAAGCCACCATTAGACGTTCTTGTCTTTTCTAGTGGGGCAACATCACATATACACATGTGTGCTTTTCATAGAAAAACTCTAGCAGTGCAACCTTTCTCTATTGCAACTACGCCGTATTTATATGCTCCTCAAGAGCAAAAACCCTAGACTCTTCAAGCTTGGGCTTCTCTCTGAAACAGAGCTCATGTGGCTTCTTTAATGATCTCAAAGCCCACACGTGACACTTTCCTTATTGGATCTTCTTTATGTATCAACTTTTCAACATCACTTGTGTATCAAAAATAAATGGTTGTGTTACACACACATTCACCTTTATTGCAATGCTATTTGTATCATCACTTGTATCACATACACGCTCTTTTGACACAAACACAATCATTCATGTTCCATTGGAGTCTGTATCATCACTACAAGAAAACACGCTAGAACTGACGGAAATATCCGTCGGAAATCCGTCGGAATAGACTTATTCCGACGGATTTCCGATGGATATTTCCATCGGTTCTAGCTTGTCGGAATTGAAAATTCGTCAGAAATCCATCGGTATTTCCGACGGCTTTCTGACGGATTTCCGACAGCCATATACCCGTCGAAAATCCGTCGGAAATAATCTGACGGATTTCCGACGGACTGTTTCCGACGGATTTCCGACGGATATATTAATTTATTAGTGATATTAATAATATTTAATTTATTGTAATTAATATTAATTAATTATAATTAATATGTAAACTAATTGAAAATGTAATATGAATTAATATTTAAAATTTCTATTAAAAATTAAAATTAAAATTAAAATAATTCTTCTTCTTCTTCTTCTTCTTCTTCTTCTTCTTCTTCTTCTTCTTCTTCTTCTTCTTCTTCTTCTTCTTCTTCTCCTTCTCCGTCAGAAAACCGTCAGAAATGGCCGACGGATTTCTGACCGCTGCGAATGCCCGGTGATCTCCATCGGTTTCACCTAGACCGCGATGGCTCACCAATGACTTCCACCGACTGCTCCATTGCCGCGATGTCTGACCGCTGCACTCTCTAGGAATTCTTCAGCGACTACGTCGCAACCAAGTCTTGGCCGCTACGGCCGCCCGGTGAGCTCCATCGGTTTGCATCATGCCGCTATCCGAATTCCGTGATTCACTTTCTTCATCAAATCCACTCAAATGATCTTTTTCGCTCCTTTGGTCATTATTTTGTCCATTTCTCTTCATAATCTACAAAGTACCAATGCATATGCAAATGTGCAACTAAATCCCTACATGAGTTATGAAAATGATTCAAAAATGAGGTAAAAGATGACTATAAAGATGGTGAAATCGATAGATATCATAATGTCCAATTAATCTAATTTATTCAAAACAATTTAAGCTAAATCTAATTCTATGTATTGAAAGTTTTCCATTTAATTGACTACACTAAAAATGAGCTTGGATCAACCCATGTATCTCAATTTGTTGTAAAATCCTATCACATGCCTCAAGAATTTAGACAAAATAATTAAAGGGGATAGAGGAACACCCAACTAACTGATGCGATTGGAAAAAAGAGAAATTTAAAAAGATATACAGATAAGCAAATAAATTAAAGGAAATAGAGGAATATCAAACGGTAGTCAGGTTTTCATGGGAATACATATCATATGTACTATTTAATTAGTGGGGTAACATCCATCAAAGAAATTAAAAGGGGTAGAGGAATCTCAAACGATAATCAGGTTATCAGGGGATACAAATATGAGGTAACTATTTATTTGGCGGCGGTATTTGTACAGGTAAATTAATACCCTGCCGACTACGTGTGAAACGTGACAACATGGGTAACACACAAGTAGACTGATACGAAGGAAAAATGACCCCAAAGAAAAATCAAAAGTCTTGCAAGTCTAACAAACTATAGCCTCCACAGTATTTATTACCTATGAATATAGGTGTCAGAACATGTGTTATAGCTTCTTGGGTTAAGATGGTTAAAAGCGTAAGAGCATCTACAACCATAAGAATCTCTCATGGGATTCTTAGTATTTTTTAATAATAAACTTAAGAACTTCTGTTAAGAACCGGTTCTTAAAGAATGGATTTTTAATGCGCGTTTACCAATATAATTTATAATTTTTTAATGCTAAGAACCTCTTCTAAGAATCCCTCATTCTCACCATTGGAGGTGCTCTAAGAGCATGATTAGGTGCTCTAGAGGTTCTAAAAAGATTTTTAGGATTAAAAAAATATAAATTCCATAGGTAAATGTGTTTTAAGAATCCCTTCTTACGAGTCGATTCTTAAATAAGAATTTTTAGAATCAATTTCTTAATTTTAAAAACTACCTCGATTTGCACAAAATTTAAGAACTCTTCCCAATAATCATGCTTTAATGTATTAAATGTACTGCATATGAGAGATAATATGATGAGAGAGGTTTAATTTTCTAGTTGTGAGATGATATGATGAGAGAAGTTTAATTTAATTTTCTAGTTATGAGATGATACGATGAGAGAAGTTTAATTCCCCTAGTTATCCCTCCATCCTATTTTAATAGATCTTTAAAGTATTTTTATTTTTTTTATTTTATTAGATTTTTCCAAAAATCTATACAGGTTTTTTATTTATTTTAATCTATTTAAAAAAAGCTTTTGGTCATAGTATTGGAAACAAGAAAAAAAATTTAAATGATGATTTTGATTAAAAGCCAATTTTCTTAAAAACTGTGTTTTTAAGCAAAATTTTTTATTAAAATGGGAGAGAGAGAGTACCATATATTGATAAAACTCTCTCAGTAATCAATTAATTAATGATTTAAAGTTAAAAGTATATATATCCAATAGGTGGTGGAAAAATCAATGTAATATATATATATATATATACTTATGACATGCATATAATAATTGACACAAATATATTAAATTATGCCAATTATTAGTAAAATTATGACATGCATCAATAAAATTATTAGTATATGAAAATTTTCAATTTTGTAATGGTGAACTCTTAAGCTCTGATTAGATATCAACCCTAGCGCACAAACAGTGGAGTAAATGAGCGTACATTATTCAGCCACTTAGTAGTGGAGTAGATTTTTACGCTCGAAAAAAAATTTTCACCTGATAACAAAAAACTTTATTACTCTAATTTGGTGGATACCATTTTTCAGCTGAGTTACGCTAGAGTTTACCAATCAGAGCCTTATTCTTGTGTCAGGAAATGATTATGTGTGTAGGGGCTACGTACAACTAGGACTGGACCAAAAAACTTGACTCGAAACCCAAATCTAAACCCAACCCAAAATATCTGAATCAAATCCAATTCAAAGTTTTAAAATACCCGAATACCCTAATTCGAATCTCACCCAACCGATGATCGATTGTGTGTCCAAAATACATAAAATCTAATTATATATATATAATTATTTTAAAACCAAAATAATAAAAATATATAAAACAACTAAATTATCTAAAAGTTCTTAGTTATATTTGCGAAAATATAACCAAATTTTATTTAAATTTAATATATTTTTTATTTTTTATTTTTTTATATTTTGGATACCCGAACCTAATCCGAGCCTGAATTGATCCAAACCGAACTGATATGCTCAAATTATCCCCTTTAGAGCTACTCTTTCAAATTAAGAGATCAAAGTAATACTTAAGAGTCGAATCCACAAGAATTCAAAGGCTTCATGATAGATATTTTCGTTTCAAATTCAGCTAAGAAAGATGAGAAATAATTTAAATAGCAATGCAAAAACAGTAATTAAATCGGTTTGCTGTAAATCAGATGAGGAAACATTAGGTTCAAGAAATCTCTCAGGAAATCAAGTAATGATGTTCAATAAATTATATTAGGATCGAATTAAGTGCAAGTTCTAGAACTCAAATAACTAGTGTAAAATTAACCAACTTCCGTTACGAAAATTAACTATGTTTAAAATCCAGAAAACCAAATTCTTTTGTGAATCCTAAGATGTAAACAAGCATTAGTTGCAAGTTCGATATGTTCAAAAATTATCTAATCTAAATCCCTTTGTAATTATCCAATTTGCTGATTATAAATCACGCTTCTGCGCCAATTTAACAACCTAAGATCAAGTTTCTACGTGACCAATCTAGAACAAAGTTTAAACACAACCTAGGTGAAGAACTCTCAAGTTTGAATCCTATTAAATTGATTAATACATCATTCCATGAAATCTCTTATGAGAATCTCCAAACCTAATTAGAAATCTACTCACAGATATTAATTAAGATCATATACATGATTGAAATAGATATCATATAGAAAGTAATCCAAAGTAATAAAAAAACAAGGGTTCAAAATCTTCTCTCAAGTGGTACAAGTAGCACGATCAGCCCCAAGCTCTAAAACTTTATGCTCCTCGTCAAAAGCAAGATAATCCAAAATAAAGTCTAAAACCCTAATTATAAGCCTAAACACGAGTTGGGATTGTTTTGTAAATATATGAAACTTCGGGCAAAGTTCCAAATCTTCTTAAGTTGTTATCTTCACGTGGGATATTAAAATCAAACTGTGTTGGTCGACACAAAAAGTTGTGTTGCTTGACACAAGTAACTTCCAAAAAACACCAACTTCGACTTCCCAACTACAATGCTTCATAATTGCTCCATAATGTCCAAACGATCTCAGTTGTGTTTAAATCTGTATAAGACTCGATAAAGAATCAAAAGACACATAAAAGACTCGATTATATACATATATCATAACTTAAAACTGGTAAAAACCATGATATATCATGAACCCGATCCGAAGCCATGAAATACTCAAACATATCTTATATCCCTACATCTGAAAACCCGAAATATTCGATCCAAACTCGATAGATCCCCAAATGCCCACCCTACGTACAACAATGGAATGGTTGTAGTACAAAAAAGTTTGCAATATTGGAGCAAGGGAATTCGGTTAAAAAGTAAGAGCAAGATGTGAAGTCAATATCTTCTCATATAACCTTGTGGGATAGACCCTTCAAACCACTTCAAAAGATGCATGAAGAGTGATTAACATTAGTGGTTGCAGACGCCGTCGTCGTAGAGGCTGAGGCGGTCGTAGAAATTTTTACTAGTCATTTCTAAAGAGCTAGTTCTTCACTCGGACTTATCTTTTTTTCCTATTAAACATGCATATGTGTTGTTTAAAAGTATTCTTAATCTCTTTTCTCTCAAAGCTGTATGATTCAAAAAAGTCATGGCCATGTATTATTATTATTTTTTGTCAAAAAAACAGAAAATACTAATACACACACACACACACACATATATATATATATATAGTAACATTCATGGTGCACTATAGAAGAAAATTCAAAATGTGTACACGTGGAATTGAAAATTATTTGTACCAAAACATTTGCTCAGAACCGATTAATGTAAATTTTGTAGTCCATAAAAGATATAAATTAAATCTTAAATTATAAATAAAAATCCTAAACCGATTAATATACAGTCGATCGTCCAAAAAATACTTATAAATAAGAAAACTAAACTTTAAATTGTAAACGAGGACGCCAAACCAATTAATGTACAATCAGTCTTCCATAAAATACATACAAATAAGAAAACTAAACACTAAATTATAAATAAATAATTCAAAATGATTAATGTACAGTCCCACCATAAAAAAAAATTCTTAAAGAAAATTAAACCCTAAATTGTAAATGAAGAATCTAAACCGATTAATTTAAAGTCGCTCATCCATAAAATATATTAAAAACAAAAACTGAACTATAAATTGTAAATGAGAAAATCAAGCTGATTAATGTACATTTGGTCATCCATTAAATTAAATACAATTTAAAAACACAAACAAAACTATAAATTATAAATGAAAAACTCAAACCGATTAATGTATAGTCTGTTTTCAATGAAAAAATATATAAAAAGAAAACTAAACTAATTGTAAATAAAGAATCCAAACCAAATAATGTACATTCTTTCGTCTATAGAAAAAATTAAAAAACTAAACCATAAATTATAAATAAAAAACTCAAACCGATTATGTATAATTAATCATCCTTAAAAGACATTTAAGAATAAAAAAAGCTAAAGATTAATCGAGTTTGTATATTTGAATCCATACCACTCCTTTGAACAAGAGAAACCAAACAATAAAGGATGTGTTATGTACTTGAAAATAAAAATATTTGAGTATAAGTGGCAAAGTTGATATTATTAGGTTTGAATCAATTACCAAAATTTATATCCTAATAAAATGTAACCCTATATTATAAATAGAGAACGCAAACATAAGTTTTTGACTAACTCAAACAAAAGTATATAGCAAAAATTTGACTACGAACCCTCGTTGACAAAATAAAATAGATAAGAAAAAAAAAACTGTCTAGAATCCTTTGACTAAATATCTTCGAATTTAAATAATTATATAAAAATATTAAGAAAAATGTTTCAGAGTAGAAATGCATTTTTGATAATTTTTGGTATAATTATTTTAGATTAAAACTTTGTTACCCATCACCAATTTGTTCCAAATCAATTTTAGGATGAATTTTGTTTGGTTTATGAAGAATATTTTTGATTTTTATGTTACAAATGAATCATAAGATGTGCCATATCAGAAGGAAACGTGTGTGCATATATATATATATATATATATATATTTTTCGTATGTGATATTGTTTTTTTTTTTGGATAAAATGTTTATATTGTTATCAACTTATCATAGATATTTGATTGTAACCTATTACAAAAGAGGATTTACCGTCTAATTAAAATGGATTGTTCGCATCTAATTACAATATATATCAAATTCGAATATCATGGGCGATTCATCAAATGGCAACTCTATCTCGCAACACACATATGACATATCCATGCTGATTATGTCTATCTGCACCACATTTAAAATTGATTCAAGCATAACAAATGGGGCAGAAACAGAAAACTTTATACTTAGAGTCTCAATGTAAAAGCATTAAACAATTGATCAACTAAACCAAGTGGTAGGATTTCAATAGTTTGGGGTTGAGTATATACCTGCCTCAAGATTCGGATTCGATTTCATTTGGTTATCCAACTTACAGCAAAGTTATGCGAAAATAAAGCTGGACTTAAAAGAGATTAGTTTGGATCGAAAACCCAGATAAACCTTTTAATTACAAAAAAAAAAAAAACATTTGATCAACTATTGGCCTAAGGGACTTCTAGCTGTTTGGATCTATAGAGTCCAATAGATTGGAAATTTGGCTAACTTTTACTGGTTGTAAAAGTATATGAGTTTGTAAAACCAAAAATTTTAAGCTATTGAAATATTTAAAGCCACATACTTTGGTACTTTTATTCTGGTTGAAACAAAAAAACAAAAAAAAATTGAATAATGAAAAAATTAACGATCTGTATATGTGCCCATTTGTTTTTTGTAGCGTACATATTTGAAAACATACAATATCTTTCAGTTTCATATCTATCTGTAGTCGAGTGGGCCTGAGACTACGTTGATATTTTATTTGCATGTTGATATATAATATGTTAATAAGTTTATACGCTCCACATATTTGCATAGTGTAATATATATTCGAAGTCGTCGGCACTACCATAGACCACATAGTTCAATGGTCCAAACAAATTTCAAAGTCAATCTGATCAAACATTCAACGCCATTTGTTTTTACGTAACTAAAATTCAAAGATTTCTGTCTAAAAAGTCCAACAAGTTTGAAACTTCAATAAATAAGATCGTTGGATGTAGACAACTCTAGATTTTAATATGGTAAAATAGGTACGGATATGTTTGTTTTTTTGGTTAATTAACCGATTGCAAGTTCTTACGGATTACAAGTGAATGTTAACAAAATTTTCTAAACGGTTAAACCTCTATGAACTTTTCTTAACTATCATTGAATTGTTAGATCGTCAGAATCCCCAAACTTATTCTAGAATGAACAAATTTTTTTCCTAAAGTGATTTTGGCAACGCCAACTTTATATCAAATAGATGGAAAGGAAAGTTGAAATAGTCGGTACAGATGATTGACATATTTGGTTAAAACAGATGATTGAGATATTTGGTTGAAAATTCAAAGAAACGATTAAAGCAGTAAATTGACAAGAAGCGGTTATGAACTCAAGAGAGAAAAATATATGACTTACATGCATCCACATCTTTATCAAATGAATTTATTTAAAATATTTTATGTTTCTCCTTATTTCTTAAATAGAAATTTCTTTTAGTTGTTCTTTCAAAAATATATGTTTAGCTAGCTTTTAATATTCAACTAATCCCCAATCATTACTATCGTTTAACCATCCATTTCAATCAAACAACTTTCTGTCTGAAATATATCTTTTATCATCTCTACCCGTTTTATATCAGTTTTTTAGTAATAAAACCATACAAGTAAAGATAAATCATAAAATAGCTCTTTAACTATATATAAAATGAACAACTCCTCCGTCTATATTTTTGTTCAAATTTAAAACACATTATTTTATAAAATAAAAAATAATATTTTTAGTAATAAAACCCTTCGACTACCGATTAATCATATAAAAAAATTTCAATTATATTTTTTATGAAAAAATCCTTCAATTTTAAATCCATTAGTAAAAAAAATTCATACATGCATGTGTTATTTTTATTTTGTGAATTAGCATAAACGATTTGCGGGAAATAAGTCCTGATCACATGACGGTATGACAAACAAAAGTTCTTCATTTTTATTTTCTTGTGTTTTGGTTATTTCCTGACACTTTAGAGTATTATTATAAATAGGTGATTCGTATAAACAAATTGAACATATTATCAAAGAGGCGAGAGAAATAGAGAGATAGAGAGAGAAAGATGGAAAATAAGAGTGCTTCACAATTGGGACTTGTGTTGTTTCTTGTGGTTGTTCTTTTGGTCCCAACCCATTCGGAGTGTGCACTTCCCTCTCAACAAGAATCACTCCCAATAATCGGTTAGTGTTTCTTTCAAATATTCATATACATAAACAAATAAACATCAAAATGGGAAACATATGAGTATCTAATAAAGGAAAAAAAAACTATTGAAGTTCTTTCTTTCTGGTTAATTAACCTTGTTTTTCAGATGAAATAATCCAAACAAATTTCCGGACTACAATTACCATATGAATTCGAAGTGGTGAAATTGATGTGGCTACTAATAAAATTACTACATGGGGGTTTTTTTTTTATAACCAAAATTACTTTATGGGGTAACTGATCTTATGGAAAGAGTTATCCCAAATTGAAAGCTATTTTTTCTTAAGTTAATCTTCTTTTTCAAATTCTGTAAGTTTGAAAATCCAGAAACTTGAATTTAAAGTTTAATATATCTTAAAGGCTGAAAACCAGACTTTAGATATTTCTACTTCATTGAGATAATTTGCAGACACTTCTACAAAAAAAATTTGATTCAGTTTTTTTCTATATTATTATTCTTTGAGTAAGCTTAAACCATCAAAATATATTTAGATTTCTGTGAAAATTATACCATGCATTTTAAAATATACTTTTTATCAAGCGACATTCACTACTCTCTCTATTTTATTTTATATGTAGTTTTAGGTTTTTTCACACGTATTAAGAAAATAATTAATTTTTCTGTTTTACCCTCAATTAATGTATGTTTGGTTTTATTTCATTGATCATAATATTAAAATAATAGGGGTAAAAATAGAATTTTCATCAAATATTTGCATTGAAAATTTAAAACAACACTGAAAATGAAACAAATTTAAAAACCTAAAACTACAAATAAATTAAAACAGAGGGAGTATTAAAATTTATAAAATCTGTTTAAGTTAGTTTTCAATCATAAACTTTTAAAAATGATATACATCTTTAATTCTAATATACTATTTGGATTGCACACTTGATTCTTTTTTGCAGGATCCAGGAGGTTGATGAGTAACTATAAGACCAATAGTAACATAGATTTTGGGGGATCAATCAGTGGACGTGCTGGTGGTGGTATAAGCAATCCGTAGTTTCCGTTCTACCATCCTCTTTCCCAAATTATATCGAAGCTAGGCTTCAACTATGTGTATCATGTCAAATACAATATATGAATAAATTTTTCCATTTTTTCTGGAAAACTTAAAAAAATATTTGAGGCATTTCTAAAAAGCATTAATAAATAAAACGTGATCTACATTTTTTAAAATTAGAAGTAAAATTTACAAGAAAATAACACTTATTCTAAATCTGAACTTTTGAGGGCCAGCACACAAATTCATATATACCAGTTTTACTTTTACATATAAACAAGGCGGATATCAAATTCTCGTGGAGTCATACAATATAAGATTAATCTCATATAAAAAAACCCAGGTTATGCGCAAACGAATTTTATGTTATTTATTGAAAACTTCGCTCAAATTAAGGTTTTTATCATGAAAATGATCAAATGATATTATTAATTTGTGACAAAATATCTACGAAAATTATATAATATATATAACTTGCTAGGAATATGTCCAAGAGTGTTGCAAATTAGTGATATATTTACAAAAGTATAGGTCTACAATTCATTAATGTATAATTAAAGTCCAAACTTCGAATAATATTTATAAAAAAAAAGGAGTCCAACAAAACACCTCTGAAAATTTAAACACCACATATATCAAAGAGTCAAACTTGGAATCATCGCTAAACTTTAAAATATAAGATAGGCACTAAGGTACAAGAAGAGATCAGGAGAAGGTCAATAATTCAAATAAGGGACTGAGAAACTACTAATTTCTGTGTGTGTGTATGTTCTTATCTCTTTGGTTTGACTTCTTGGTACTTCACTATTTCTCTCTACTCGAATGTATAAATAAATGTGTCTACAAACCAAAAGAAAGAGAGCGAATTAAAAAAATATAAGAGCAAAAAAAAGATGGGAAAGAAGTGCTCTTCACAATTACGTCATGTACTCGTTTTGGTTCTGCTGCTTTTGGTCTTCCTTTGCCTTAGCCAATCGGCTCCATTTTCACTAACCGGTTAGTATTTCAACATATTGCATAACCTTACATAAATATACCAAGTTCTTTTCTTTTTATTGTTAAAATATATACACAATTTTCTTTCAATAAATATTTTATAAATGAAACTAAAGGTTTCGTTCCATCATACAGGGAAAATAGAGCATACAAACGAAAATTCACATCGGCGATTTCTATATCAACCTGCCAAACCTGCTGCTTTTAAAGTAAAAGCACGTGGAATAGAAGACAAAGAAAAAGAACGAACGCACTTAGAAGGTAAATATTTATTTTCAATTTTCAAGTCCTATTACATAACTATTTTTGCTGCCTTATATCACTAAAAAAAAATTATTTTACATCATTTATATTTAATATTTCTATTAGTTATAAATGATGTAAACAAATTTTGCATCACTTAAATAAATAACATAGATTTTGATGATAAAAATCATTTACATCGTTTTGTTAACAACTTATGCAATTATACATAATATTTACATCGGTTATTGTAATTGATGTTAATTTGTGTTAATTATATAAAATGATGTAAAAAGATATCATTATTTTATATATGTGATTTTAATAACTGATGTTATATTTATGTCGGTTTATAATTGATTCTAAAATATTAACATAATTTTTAGCAGATTTTATTTAATCTAAAATATTTATGTCAAGTTTTATACCAATTTATTATAAAACTTAGGCATATGTATATTTCATTGGTTAAAATTAATTTATATATTTTTCATAATAAATTATGAGATGTAGCACGAAGATTGAGCGTTTACTTTCCAAATGCGGGCATACGAACAAAACCTTCAAAAAGTGGACAAGGTGGTGGTCGCATTCCCGGAGCCGACCCATAGTACTTCTAATACTATCAAAGCTTTTAATTAGGCTTCGACCATATATTATAAATGGATGTAAAATTTATTTTCTGCAGTCATAACTTTTTGCGTTTTATAAGTTTCAGTCTTGTGCATTGTAACGTTATGTTGGTGTTATGTTTCGGTGTTTTTTAATAAGGTTTTCTAAGCATGATAAAGTTCAATTGTTAAAATCTGTTCAATCCATTGTATCGCTATAAGTGCTAATACAAAAGTTGATTACTCAAAAATAAATACATATATATATATATATATATAATAATTTAGGGATCCAGAAGAAGCTATCTATTACCCACACACACAAAAAAATGTTATGTATCGACTTAAAATGAAATAGAAATAAAGATCACGAATTATGGATTGTGGAAACTGTTAGATAATGACGGGTGAATCGGACTGTGTACTTGGTTTTGAGAAAAATCTCAATCACAGAACCAAAGATAATTGTAGTTTATGTGTTTCAATTACCTCTCAAATTTTCTAAGAGATTGGATATTAAAAATTAAAATGTGGAAACAATTAAATAATAAAATAATAATAAAATAATAAGAGATTTAACAAATCGGTTCTCGTAAACATATACTCTTTTTATTTATAAATAAGTGTTGTTTTAAATGATTTCACACATATTAAGAAATTATTAAATTTTATATTTTATCTCTTATTAATGTAATTTATCAATTTTTTCATTGGTCAAAATATATTAATATATAAAAGACAAAATTGTAACTATTAACTAATATTTACCTTAAAAATATAAAATATCACTTAATTTTAAACAAAAAATAACTATAAAACGTCATTTATTTCTAAACTGTCATTTATTCCTTCTGCTTTAAATTTTTTTTATTCTAGCATTAACTTTTATAAAAAAATATTATTTTATATTTTCAATACGGCTTTTAACCTAAATCTTAGTTTTTTTCTATTATTTCAGATAATTAATTAGGATAATTCCATTTTCCACTTTCTCTTTTTACTCTGGGTCACTTTTCCCTTCAAAACGGTGCGTCATGATCTCCAAATTTGACTCAGTTGTTGTTAATGGAGTTTTGATCATCTGAATTCGATTTTGTTAGGTTGCCTATGGGGTTCTGAGTTTTAGGCATTTCAAACGCTTCTAATCCCCATGTTGATCAGCGAATTTGTTAATTATTGTTCTTGGAGTTTTATCTTTAGTTTCTTGATCGAATCTGTTTCTTGTTATGCGATTGGATTTTGGTGTTTATATACTGAATTATTTGCAATTGTTCTGAGTTTTGACTTAATTTTTAAGAAATAGCTGATTAATCTCAGTTTTTGAGATGCAGATCTTCGTTAAGACTCTCACTGGAAAGCTCTGACACCATCGACAATGTTAAGGCCTAGATCCAGGATTAGGCGAGTATAAGGAAGACGCACGTGTCCACGTGGACAGTAACAATTCATAATCATTTTTTATTGTCAAAATATTGTGTTCATCTCTTGTTTGTTTCTTTGTTCGAAATTATTTATTTTCCACATAGTTAAGTCTATGTGGACAAATTATTAATCACAAATTATATTTTGTTGATAAATTATGTTATTGACAAATTAATATGGACATATCATCATGGACACTGTTTCAAAGATCATGCTAAGGTTTAGTTTTTTTCCAATTTGTTTTATGCTTTTATTTCATAAACTCAGGGTTCCATGGTATTAATGGCACTATGTGGTGTTGAATCTGTGAATGGAAACAGAGATATTGCTGAAATCAACAGACTGTAGTTGAAAATCCTTTGTTTTACTTATAGATTTTTTTTAAGCTTTGGTTGTTGCTTGATAAATTGATGTTTACTCTTTGAAAATATATCTCATATGGTCGAATTTAACGAGTTTAGGTTCACAATCCTGCTTACTGTTCTTGTTTCAAATCATGAACCTAATTGGTAAAGGTAATGCTTATCTATTAGTAAAGAGTTTCTTTGAGATATTTTGAACAAAAGAGAATGGTAATCAACAAACTGTTATATTTAAATCCCCCGGAGATCAACAAAAAATAATGGTAATAAACTTTCTTTGAGATCTTTTGAACAAAATATAATGGTTTCATGCACTACAAGAAAACAGCCAGAATCTGACGGCGATATCCGTTGGAAAATCGTCGGAATAAGCCAATTCCGACGGATATCGCCGTCAGTTCTATCTCGTCGGAATTAAAAACCGCGTCGGAAATTCGTCAATATTTTCGACAGATTTTCAAATTCGGAAAGCCGTCGAAAATCCCTCGGAAATCCGTCGGAAACTTTCCGACGGTATACCGACGGTGTTCCGATCACCCAAAACCGACAGTAAACCGACAGAATTCCGATTATATGATTCTGACAGATTCCCGACGGTATTAGACCGACGGTATACTGACGGATTTAACTCGGACGGATTACCGACGGATTACCGACAGACTGCATACCGACGGTTGCTTTTTTTTTTTTAAATAATAATTTGAAAAATCGAAAATATATAAATTCAAAATAATATAAAATTTAAATTTAAAAATAGAAATTAAAATTAATATTTAATATTATTGATAATTAAAAAAATCAAATTAAAAAAAAACATAAATATTGTTTTCAAATAATTAAAACTACATCTACGGTGGTGGTGGTGGGTATCGAGACATGAAAGCGTCCATCCGAGCAACCATCGCCTGGTGATCCGCCTCTAATTTTCTTGTTCTCTCCCGTTCCGCCTCGTGATCTTCCTCCCATTTTCGAGTTCTCTCTCGTTCCACTTCTTGCTGCAACCTATTCGCTTCATGGGCTTCTTCCATGCGTTGCATCTTGATCCTCATTTGTTCCATTTCAAAGTTCCTTTGTGCGAGCTGGGTCCGAAGATCGGAAGAATCTCCGTAGAAACGTGAAGTTGCCGAAGATGATACATCGTCCGGAAGACCAAAAACTCGACCTTTGGTCTTCGGAGTACACTGCGGTAACAAACAAAAAGTTGAGTTAAAATACGAAATGAAATTTTTTTTTATTAAAATATAAAATTTACTTACCTCATAGACGAACTCGTTAATTTTGTCGAAAGAAACTTCGGTGAGGGGCGGAGTTCCTTCAGTGAGAGGTTGAGAAATCAGGAACTCATCACCCATCTTCTTGACGTTGTCAATGATCTCCCGAGCCACCGCATCATGGATTTCATTGTCCTTCCTGCTGGTGTGCGCATCCTCGAGCAATCTAAGGGCAGAAGGTTGGACACCTTCTTTTTGAAACTACAAAATTAACAAATTGAGTAAATTTTATGAATCTAAAACTGAAAAAACAACATATTGAGTAAACAAAAAACTTACAAGTTGTTTTGCCCTTGTGACCAAGCTAACTGCTCCTAGATTGTGTGTCGCCTTCCCCTTTCCTTTGCGGTCGTTGTTCCGGCATGTAGAGTGGGTTGTGGAGCTTGTCTTCGTAGCGTCTTCACTCCAGTAAGCGTATAACCCGTTCCATAGGCCTGGGTTCGTAACCAACTCCCGTGGAACATCATTCTTGTTCCACTTCTCCTTCCACTCGTTCAGCTTCCAAGAATACATTCTCGATGCTTTTTTATCAAAGCATCGTCTAACCTCAGCGGTCATGTGACTGTCCTAAGTAAATTCTTGCTGAAAAATATAAAAGTAAATTAAAATAAACAATTTAAATTCAAATTAAACAATCAAAAAATGAATAACTTACAGCAAATTGGCGAAACCACATATCCTGATCCGCCATCGGCATTTGGCTGTACGTCGGATATGGATGCTGAAGGAATCCATTAAGCATCCGGTTGATAGACTTGGAAATCCCATTTCCGGAATCTCCAAACCTACAAAACAAAATAATTTTGAAGAATTTGAATAGTAAAATAAAAATTTGTAATAAAATTAAAAATTCTTAAAATGAAAAATTAAACTTACCATGTATCTCTTCCAATGCAATCCGGATGAAGACGAGTCAATCTATCTCGTCCTGGCAGAGCAACGAAGTCCTCGACGCTCATTTGCGTCGGTGCGGCAGCGGATGGTGTCGGTGCAGGAGCCAATGGTGTCGGTGTAGCAGTGGGTAGTGGTGATTCGGTCTCGGGGATATGTGTCGACTGCGTAGGAGTAGTCGTCAGACCTCTACTCCTACCAGAACGACCACGTACTCGGCCCGTAGAATGGTGGTATACTCCGTAATTCCTAAAAAAATTTAAATCCAAAATAAATCATTAATAATTTCTAAAAGTAATTATAAAATACTAAAATAACAATTAATTTCAAAAATCAATTATAATTTCTAAAAATAGATATAAATTTAAAAATCATAATAAATTTCTTAAAATCATAACGATTAATTTCCGATGGATTTAACTCCGACGGATTTCTGACGGTTGTAAACGGCTACTGCAACGGTTATATTAACGTTCATATATTCCGACGGATTTAAAGCCGTCTGAAATCCACCGACGGTTTTCCAACGGATTTCCGATGGATTTCCGATGGAATGTAATCCGTCGGAAAATACCGACTTATAACTAACGGATTTTCGACGGATTTATCAATTTTCATGTTCGACGGAAACTCGTCGGGACGCCGTCGATTTTTTCGACGGAATATATTTCCATCGGAAACTCCATCGGTTTGGCGGTAGATTTCTTGTAGTGATGGACCTATTATCATTTAGATTGAAGTCACGTGGATATCATTTAATAGACAGATCTATGTGGACATGAAGAATGAACTCACAAAAAATGGTTTTTTTTTTGTTGATTTCAGTTATTTGCAAGAGGCAAATGGACGTGTCCATGTGGATAGCATTTTTGTCTAAAAATTGTGACAAACTAGTATGAGAACGAACATAAGATATGAAAAAAATTTACTTGTGCTTTGGTTTGAAATTGCTGCTCACTTACAGATGGTTGAATCTAACTTCATATTGGCTCATCTAGTTAATAACAAGTTTTTTTACATATCCAAATCAATCTTATCGACTAAACATTGTCCACATATACTTATACAAAAAGCATTTTATCATTGCTTACATCAAAATTGGAAACCAAAGAAGATTTTATCATTGCACAAAAAAAGAATCCACGTATACTTGTACAAAAAGAATCCATTGTTTCATTTTATCATTGTACACGTTGAATAATTAATTAAATATGTTATAAGTTTGAGATTGTTGTGATTCTCAGATGATTGGTGTTTGGACTCTGTGTGTTCAAAGTTTCTCAAAGCCACATCAAGAAGGTGACTGGGATAGACAGGGAACCTCGTCCTAATGGAAAACACTCTAGAATCTTTTTGATGGACATTTGTGATGAAAACATGAGAGCACTTGACCAGAGTTGGTCGATGTGTCGTCCATTTCCATCCATGTTGGCAAAGTTTTGTGGATATGGTTTGGTGGTCGGTAGCTAGAAACGGTGGTTTGGTAGGTTTGATGCAAGCAACAATAAATCGAGTTTCATTTGTTGATTCGGATAAAGAGTCTTTAATTATTTTTAAGGATAGTGTCTTGTCTGTGGTCTTTTCAAGTCATGTTACTTTTAAATTTGTCATTGTTGCTTCTACTTCCTTTGTGTCCACTTAGACGTGAACAAATGTTCATAAGCAAATGGATAGTGTGCGAGGTAATACTGATTCAGCCAAATAAATTCTAAATATAAATCAGACAAACCAACTCCACAAATACTAAACCTATGAACGAAAGTGAAAGGGAAAGCAGAAAAAAAAAAGCAATTAAGAAGGAAAAGACTTAACTAATTGCTTTGAACAAAAAAAAATTAGCTTTTAAATCCATAGCAAAAACTTTCTTGTTGTCATGGGTAGAAGAAGAAAACAATTCATAGACAACATAGTACTATTTTACTTTTAATCCAACGAACACAAATAAAAAGGAATAAATGAACAACTTTCAAAATAAACCGTCATATGTGCTTTTCTCTTTTTTAATCTAACGTCCCACAATCACTCATGTTAATTACACCAAAAGTGGTTTCATTTCCCACAAAACAGCTTCTTGTTTATATTATCTCACATGGTCAAAGGTATTTTGGTCTATTTATCTCGGTAAAAAGAGAAAAAGTGACTCACTTCAACTCCAAAACATGAAAAGTGACTCATTATGCAATAAGCTCTAATTAATTAACAAGAAAAATATTAATAAATAATTTAAATTTTGTTTACATACTTTTTAATTTGTGTTCAAAAATATATGACATTCTTTAAGAATTAGGGAGATTATTATTATTGTTATTATTTAATAATTAGGGAGTAGTTTGAACTTTTAACATTTGATTAATTTCTCTAGGTTAAGTATAGTCATCGAATAGTTCACTCACCATTTTAACTAATTAAATGAAAATAATTTATATAGTTTTGTGCTTGAGAAGAATCGATCTCTTATCTAGATTAATAGAACAATTTTTCTTCAAGTAAAAATTATTATACCACTACTACTTAGTTAATTTGAGAGATTATTGATTATCAATATCTTTAGAATATTTAAAATATGTTAAAATTCAACCAAACATGACTCGTGACTCGTTAGTACCTTCGTTATTTTGTGACTCGTGAGTCGGCCACAGACACCGACAAAATATACAGACTTAGCTAGTTGACTTCTTTTGTTTTGTTTTTGTTGCCAGCTGACTAGTTGACTTAATAGTTACAAACAAACAATGGTGGATTTATCAAAAAGTTTGTCTTTTCTTCCAAAGATGTAACGCCAGTGAAAAACAAAAGGGTCATCGTTATCTTAAAAAACATCGCGCTTGGTCACCTTTCGTAATAATATGTTTGATTATTTCGTTACAGTTAGAACTCTTAAATTTTAATCTTTTAAGTTTAAACTTTTGTGTCGCTTAACAAAATGCCAATTGCCAAACGCGTTAATGTGTTTGTTTCCCACTATTGTCTCTTTAAAAATAAAAATAAATAAATAATGGAAATCCAAACTGTAAAGTTTATCTTAATTAATTAAAGCGTTTATATCATAAATTTAATAACTATTTCAAACCAGATTTAAATATTGCTAATTATTACTTCTTTGTTTCATTTTATGTGTAGTTAGAGTTTAAGATTTGATTCATTATAAGTGTTGTTTTATATTTTTAATACAATTTTTTGGGTAAAATTTTAACTTATATCTCTATTATTTTAATATAATAACCAATGTAATTGATCAATAAAAATTGTATAATATATTAAGGAAAGATAAAAAGAAGAAGATAAATTCATTTTTTAAATTATTGTGTAAAAAACTTAAATTACATATAAAGAAACAGATGAAATATACATTTTTTTTTTATAAAATTTTAAATCAACATTAATTCGTTTCTCCAGCTAGTGCGCTTGTTTGACAATAACTACTTATGCCTATTTTATGTATAGTTTTATTATTTTACAACTTTTTGAGCCTATATAAGTCAAACGCTTTGAGTCAAAATGGAGATAAAGAACCCAAAACTAGTAAGCGAAGAGAGAGATGGCGATGGGAAAGAAAACTTCATCAAATTTGAGTCAAGTATTCATTGTAGTTCTTCTTCTTTGCAACCTCATTTATCATACAGAATCAGCTATTCCTTCTCATGAACAACTTTCAATAACTGGTAAGTATGATAGTAAACGTATATAAATAAAATTAACTTGGTTAATTGTTTAAAATATTTACTATAACAACGAAAATATTGATTAACATTTACTATATTAAATGTTTTTGGGAAAATATTGCATTCGCCTTTCTAAATACTTTTTTGAATAAATATATCCTTTAGACATATTTTTTGTTAGTCTACAATATCTAATTTAAAAAAATAAAAATGAAGGGAGGAGAATGTTGGCCTATAATCCAAATGCTGGCATAGAACCACCACCGTCGAAAAGTAAAGATAATCAGAGAGGTATTCATATAACCAACTATCAATCTCGGTTTATATATGTAAATTAATTATCCATGTTTCTTTTCTTGTCAAAAAATTATCAACTTATTTTTCTTTTCTTTTTGATAATAAATTATCCACTTCTTCACTTTTGATATTTCTTATAATTCTAATTTATATATAATTATGCGTGCATCGTCAAATAACGTCAATGTATATATTTGTAGGAAGGAGATTGGAGAATTATTATAAGCCAAATAGTGAAATATTTACAGGACCATCACATAGTGGACATGGTGGTGGCAGCATTAATCAAGTTTCTTCTCCTTAGTTTTCCGGCCATTGTTGTTTTTTTCCAATAATTCGAGGCCATTAGGCTTTGAAAATAATAATAATATATATATAGCTATAAATGTAATCTTTTAAGTTGATGTTTTTTCAGGTAAGGGTTTTTGAAGTCTCAAATATGTGTAATATATATATGTGTGTCTAGCTATATAATGTATCGAGTGTTTTAAGAAAAAAAATTCATAATAAAAATTAAATTTTCTTCGGTACATACTCTTGCTTGAAACCAACGAGATTCATAAAAGATACAGCTCTTCTGTATTGAAACTGGTCGCGACTTGTCTTTACACTTGTCGTCAAACAATCATGACACCTTAATTTGTGATTTTAATATATCGACTATTTATTTTTGTTGTTAAAGGTTGTCTATTTGACTATTTTTGTTTAAGGTTAATTAGGTAGATAACCTAATTTTGATAATTACATGAAAAATATGTGGTGATAAATTTTAAATAACGTGATACTCCCTTTCATTTCATATTAATTATTATTTTATCTTTTCAATGCATATGTTTGATAAAATTTATAATTTTGTCCCTCATGTTTTAATGTCTTGACCAATGAAATAAAATCAAATAAACATTAATTAGAGGTAAAACAGAAAAATTAAATGTTTTCTTAATATGTGTGAACAATCTTAAATGACAACTAATTTGAAATGGAGGGAGTATAATATAACAATAACATGCCACTAAATAAAATAACATGTTATTTGTTTAAATCACAGACAAAAATATGACATTTAAAAAAATAATTCGCAAATAAATATCAATAACTGACTAATAGATGTGAAAGGACACACAACATGAGTGGCTAGTGCTATACATATACCATTTTTATTGTTTTCACGCCTCACCCGATCTGCCCGATCCGACCAGTTAATCTAGAATTCGGATACTATTCCGGTTCGGATTTAGTATTAAAACCCGATAATAATAAAACTAAAAAAAATCCAAAAAAGAAATAATTTATTTATTTAAAAGATGTTAAGTATTTTAAAAAAATAATAAAAAAGAAACCAAAGTAGTTACTTCATTCATTATTACTTTCTAAAAAGAAATTCAATGAGAGCCAAGAGTTTCAGTTGTCATTGTTTTTCCACAAGAGTGTCAAATTAATCAAGAAAAATTATTAACCAAAAAAAATTAATCAAGAAAAATGAGTGGTGGAGAAAAGTTAACATTTTCTTCATGATATTTTTGTTTTTCGGGTTTTCTTATCTCTTTTACACTTCTTAGAACGTTTTCCTCTTCTCATTCAGATATATAAATAGTAATCTTGAATCAAGTACGAAAAGAGAGAGAAATAGAGATGGAAAATAATACTTTTTCTTCAAAATCAATTCATTTGCTAAATGTGCTTTTGCTTCTTTGCATCTTTCTCTGCCGTACCGAATCTGCTCTTCCAAGTTCTAATCATGAACTCCTCTCAGTCACCGGTTAGTGTTTTAACATGTATAAGGTTGTCTAAGTAATGATCTTTTTTCATGAAAGAGTATATTCACATGTATAAGATCTTGGAAAAGTATATATATTGACATATTGTTGCAGTCCACTATAAGCTGTAAATAGAGTTTAATCGTTCGAGTTAATTGTGTTAAAGATATAATATTCTTTAAAATAAATATAGGGAGGAGAATGATGAATTATTATAAACCCAATACACAAATAGAAGCAACACCATCAACCAGTACCCCAGCTCCAGGAGGTAAATGGTATGTTCATCCTCTCTTTACTTATTTTACATTTTTTAATTATCGATTTTTTTCCAAAAAATTATCCTAAAATTATATATATTTCTATCCAAAAATTCAAGAAAGCGCTAGATGCTAATTTGTTTTTTATTTTTTATCTGAAGATTGGAATATATAAGAGTATACTGTGGGGAGAAAATTGATTAGTTTATAGTTTATTGTTCTTAATCGTCATCTCTTTCAAATAATTTGAATATATTAGTTTTTCTCTGTGACTACAAAAGATTATGTTTTTTCAAGTCTCAATTATGTAGTACTTATGTTTTAAATAGAAATTTCATCTCCTATATAATTTACAAGTTCTTGGTGGAAAAAGTATCATGATCTCCCATTGGTTGATGAATTTTCTCATGTGGTGTATAATTTAGTGTTTTTCTTAGATGGAAACAAATGAGTTTTTGTTTTTGTTTTCTTACATACTTTACAGACTTACAGTTAATTGTAAACACTAGCTGGAAAAAAAAACTGTGAATACGCTTTAGTTAAAATAAAAAAAAATATTAGCCTCTTTAGTATTTTATTTTTGGAATTAGATATAACTATTGGGAACCCATATCTTTTACACATCACTTAAAGATTTTTATCCATATATGATGGGAGACATGATTCCTAATAGTAACTTCAGCTTTTGATATAATTTGTAGGGAGAAGAATGATTAGTTGAAACAGGTGAGGAGCATCAAGCAAATATATGATTCAGTTTCGCCTATTAGTCTTCAACTAAATATATGTGTTTAAAAAATATTAAGAATCTCTCCGGTATCCTTCGAAATAGTATAAACATTTTATCCTCATTATTGCTACTTTTTCTTTTATCTCAAGAAATATAAACTTTGTGGCTGATTCTATTGCTAAGCAAACTTACGTGAGTTTGAGCCTGATAACCTAAGTATTCTTCTCCAATGAATGGAATCTGATGTTGCAAAAATAATAATAATAATAATCGTATTATGTAATTTTATTAAATGATCAGATTCTTTTTTAAAAGCTATTTTATGTCTTTCATTATTATTTTAAAATGTAATTGGCTTAAAAATCATTATTTTCAGTTTTAGTTGTTCAGCTTGACTTTAACAATGTCTTCACGATTTTGATATACGTCAAATTTGATCATTTAATAAACTGACCTTCCTCTAGACCCACCTCGAGAGCTTGGCCAAGAAGTGGGGAAGAGCAGAGCAGCCACCGAGCACCTTTACCTACTTTGTGGTGAAGCACTCCGGCAAAGGTTAGAGGAAACACAGAAGAAAAGATCGACACAATCGAAATAGACAATATTAGACGTACCAAATGGACGTGTATAGCCCATTTTCACACATCTATACATTAGTCATCAGTATTTTCTAGGAAAAAAAAAGTCATTATGAGTTTTTTTTTGTGTGTGTGCATATAATCAATAAAAGAATAGTAGAGGAAATTAATAATTTTGTTTGTCATCTTTTCTACATTTCTTGAAACGTTCCTCTCCATTGGAATATATAGTTCCCTCTCCATTCTATGTATATATAATAATCATAGAAAGGAATACTTTTTCAATCATTGTGCTTTTTCACACCATGAATTACTCTCAATCACCGGTTAATGTTTTAACAACTAGAAAACATCAACATATGTATAAGGTTTCTAAGTGTTAATTTATGGAAAAAAAATCAAATAATTTGAAAGAAAAATATCCCTAAACATCTTGCGAAAGTGTTTTTTTTTTAGTCTGCTACGAGCTGTAAATACAGTTTGATAGTTTTGAGTGATATAAAATAAATGAAGGGAGAAGAATGATGGGTTATTAATTATAAGCCGAATACAGACATAGGAACACAATCATCAACCAGTGACCCGGTGGAGGAATGGTATGTCCCTGCTCTTTACTTTTTGAGATTAGCATCACTTATTTTACACTGTTTTTAATTATCCACTTTCTTTTGGAAAATTTATAGAATTATATATTCCTCTCTTATATAAGTTATAATGTTTTGCTCCAGTTCTTTTTTTTTTTTTCTAAATAGGGAGGAGATATATTAGTTTACTTTCAGCCATCATCTCTTTTAAATAATTTGAATCTATTTGTTTTTTTTTTCTTCTGTAAATTCAAATGATTATGCGTTTATAAAAAGCCTCAGCTAGCTAAATGATTAGAGGGCTTTAAAATAATGTTTTCTCCTATATGATCTCCGTTTCATACTAAATATTGTTTGAAAACTTAATTTTTTTTCAAAATAAGTATCATTTTATATTTTCAATGCAATTTTTTAAAATAAAATTTCCAGTTTGTTACATAATCCTTTAATGTATTAATCAATTTTTTATCAAAAAAAAAATATATTAATCAATAAAAAACATTATATAGTATATAAATAAAAGGTAAAAATGAAAAGTTTATAGTAAATTTTCACAAAACAGACGTACCTAGTTGTAAAATCGATTTTTTTTTGGAATAAATTTAACATTCAATTAAAAAAAAATTGAAATTTAAAAAAAACCTTGAATGATATTTATAATAAAAACAGGAGTATCATTTAACTTAGATCTTGGTGAAGAGGTACAATGATCTCTCATTGGTAGATGACTTGTCTCATGCTGTGTAAGGTTTGGTGTTTATCTTGGATGGAGTATATATGATTGTTTTTGTCTTAAATATTATAACAGTTGAATTTAAAGACTAGTTGGAAAACAAAAAACTATAAATAAGATTTTTCCTTAAAAAATAAATACCTTTATGTCTTTATGTATTGTCTAAAACCTTTTGAATTACAGATAACTTCAATTTGTAGTATAATATGTAGGGAGAAGACTGATGTAGGAGTCAAGCAGTGGACATGGTGGTAGTCGCGAACACTAATTTAATTCAGCTTCGATTATTAGTGTTTAACTATATATATATATATATATATACTGTATTGCATGTGTGTCTGTAGTGTTCTATTTTCTACCACTAATGTCTTTCATAATGATGTTTCACGTTCTATATTTTTTTCATTTCAGTACAATAATATAATATTTTATTTTCTACTTTTATATGTATAAATAAGGAATATTTTGTTGTCGTCGTGTCTATCATTAATTTTTAGTTACATCAAACGGGCAGTAAGTACTGTGTTACAATAACTAAAAACAATAATTGTAGGAGAAACACTAAAAAGTTTTCCCCATACTATTTGGCCGAAATCAATAATACTATAAATACATTTGTTTTTAAAATATTTAAAATAAACTTTTGTTATTGCAAGGAAAAAAAAGAGATCTCTTATTACGTAAATGATTTATAAATTATGACATTATAAAACTTGGAATCAAATTTAGAGTTTAAATGTAGAAAACTTACATAAATTTTCAGTATTTTTCTGTTCTATACATAATCTATCTATTATTATATTTTCTTTTCTAAACGTGCAAGGTTTAGTTAATACTAGTACTTTCTTCCAAATAGTTTATTTGTGTTCCTTATATTTAAAGTAGGCTTTTCTTTCGTGAAACGATCCTTCTCCATTCGGATACATAGAAATTGGGTCTAAAATCAAAGAAAAACAAAGATAGAGAGATGGGAAAGAATATTTCTTCCAAATTGGGTCAACTTCTGATTGTGCTTCTTCTTCTTCTTTGCACCATCCTTTCCTGTACCGAGGCAGCTCTTCTTTCTAGTCAACAACCATTCCTCCAAACTGGTTTGTGTTCCTACATAATATTCACAGACAAATATATTTATATATAAATCAGTATATGTATTACTTGGATGAAGAAGTTCCATGAAACATGCCTAATCACATGGAATATATGTAGGACATATCCAAACATTTTAAAGCTTTACTTGTAATTTGTAAACTATATTAGATGAATTGAAGTACACAAAGGTGTAAACTTTAGTTCAATGATTTTTTTTCAACCAGTTATAGCTCACTGATTTAGTTACGTTAGTTTCATTGATATATGCATATTTTGAAACAGTAGAATCTATTAAGTGTTGTTAGTCGTGATCGTTGAAGTAGTTTGATTTCCGGCTTTGAATTAGGGTGGATCCAGCCAGTTTTTTTACTGGGTGCAAAATATCAAAAATAAGGTTTTGATTCAATGACCTCATGATATTAGTGGGTGCAAGCTTGACCATTAATGTACCACTTTAGTTGATTAGTGTATAAAAGTAAGATTTTATATTTTAGTGTGTGGACTTGCACCCATACCCATCACTGTGGTTCCGTCCCTTTGAAAAATCACCTAAATAACTTATAAGTGCGTAAAACGAGATTTGAGTTGTTTATATGTGTTATTTACAAAGATATATATATGCATTACACCAAAGAAAATTGAAATCTAAAATTACCGGTCAATTTTGAATTATAAGTTTTCTAAAACTTAAATGATAGTAGAACCAACATTGTTGATCCAAAGTAAGATGACGACCCAAATAAAGTTTAGTGAGGGGTTCGAAATTGTGATTCAATTCAAAATTGACCGGTAAGAAGCACCATATTGAAAAAGCTTGTTAGGATCTTACGTTTTTAAAAAATTAATAAAAGAATAAATTAGTTTAGGCATTTTTAATTGGTTTTCCAAAATCTATAAATCTATAATATCATATGAAATCCATTTGTAAAAGTCATAATTTTTGTTTCTTTCTATCCTTTAAGTTCCTTGCATAATATTTAGTTTTAGTATTTGTTTCTTTTTGTATTTTACTTGTTTATAAATACGACGAGTAATTAATCAATAATCTACTATAGCTAATTATATTAAAATAAAATAAAAATGAAGGTAGGAGAATGATGGGTTATACTAAGCAGAGTGAGGGACCAGTTAGATCATCGCAAAGTGGACGTGATCATGGTGATGATCCTCCCAGCGACTAGTTTTCGACTTTCCAATTTAACAAACTGTTAGATTTATGTTTTGCTGCTTTTGATTCAACTCACAATTATACGAGACATTTTCGTTGTTTTTTTTTAAGTGATGAACATTTCATGTATCGCCTCTATATTTTCTCTCCTGTGTTTTTAATCGGTTTGATTGTTTAGAACATATTTATTTTCTCAAACTATTTGAATGTAATTTTTTTTTTTTTTGGTTAAAAAGGCTAAAATGTTACATGACACAATTAACATTTTGATTCTGAGTTCTCATACAAAATGACGAAAAAGAGGAGAAAATAACACTAATTGCAACCAAATTTCAAGAGTCTCTTAATCATGTGTAAACCCCAAAAACCAAACAAATAGAAGCAAGAACAAAAGCTTTGCTTGTGGACATCAGAGGATTTGTGGAGGCTCCCGGTTGGCTCCTTCGTGTATCTGGTCAGAGAGTTGCCTTGGAAATTCTTTTCCACTTACTCTTTGATCGATTTGCTCGGAGATGCTTCTGGAACTCGTCAAGTTGTGATCGTGGTGGGTGGGTGTGGTTGAAGTTTCGAGTCCTTGGTCGTCTTTGATCAAGTGTGTGACTGTGTCGACGGGCTTAGCTGCTTTGGGGTCTTCTCCCTTCTCGTGCTTCAGCGATCCTGCTCTTGGTTTGCTCTTACATTCCCTGCTTCTCCGCTTTATTGTCCAACCCTCTTGTTATTGCAATGCTTTGGTTTTGTTGAGTTTCAAATGGTTTTGTCTTTTTGAGGAGCCGGTCTTGTGTTGGCTTGTGCTTTGGTTTGTGGAGTAGCTAACATGGTGATTGGAGGAGGTAGTAAGACCTTGTAGATGTTAAGCGCTATTCTTTTTTGTTGGATTTTTCTCTGTGCTAGCTGACCTCGGGGAATGAGCTTGGTAGAGTGAGCTTGCGTTTTCCGTTTCCTTGGTTCGTGTAGTTCCGCCTCTGAGATAGCTCTTGGATAGTTCGAAGTTCCACTCTCACGTCTAGCTGACCTCGGGGAAAGAGCTTGGTAGAATGTGTTTGCACTTCTTGTTGTTAGTCGTTGACGGCTCAATATTCTCAGACTACAGGTGAAAATGCTTCCTTACGCTTGGTTTTCGATGATTCGATCATCGCCATTTGACAACATATAACTTCTCCCTTGGGGTATCTTCTATTAGAAAGTCTCAGAATCGGTTTACCACTTCATTGATTCTGAAAGCGTCATTGCTCTCGTTGATGCCAATGGACTGGTTGTTCTTTGCTTCCATGCTTTTTTCTCTTGTTTTTGACATGGAACCAACCTATAGGAAGTGCCTTGTGTAATTCCTGTAACTTTTCATTATTAATTAAACATTTACGTTTTTATAAAAAAACTTATCAAACAAGAATTCTTATAAAAAAAGCTTTTCTATTGCGAAAGCTCATTCGACTGAATCACTCAAGCACCAACAGTATTTCTACCTTCTCGAATAGCAAACCTCATCCTTTGTGCACAAGCAACAAGCACAATAAGCTCAACAACAATCTTAACCAGGCATAACCATCTTCGAATTCATCTTTATCATTCATAATCTTAGTAACTTTACCAGTAACATCAGTAGTCCTCATATAAAACTGAGGTCTATAACCCGCGAAAAACGGTGAATGTCTTCCACCTTCTTCTTCTCCAACACATAAACAATCGCTTCAAATTTTGGTATGTGGAGTAATCGAACCGGGTTTAGCTAGAACCATACCTCTTTGAATATCAGCTTTTTTGTAAGTAACTAACCAACATTATCACCAGCCATAGCTTCATCAAGAATCTTCTGAAACATTTCAACACCAACTACTTTATAATTCCTAGTTTCTCTTAACCTAACTAAATCAACACTCACCAACTTTAACAGTATCTCTTTTGACATGACCTGTAGCAACCATACCACAACTAGTAATCAAAAAAATATCCTCAACAGCTAATAAAAACTGTAACTCGGTTTGTCAGTCAGAATCGGAATATAACTATCAACAGAATCCGTCAATTCATAAATCTTATCAACCCAGTCAAAATCTCTACATCCAACAAAGCAGAACCTGAAATAATCAATTTATTAAGATCCAAAACCATATCTGGAACACCAACTTGTTTCACAAGTAATATATGTTCTTTAGTTTGTGGCATAGGACCATCAGCTCCAGAAACAACGAGAATAGCACCACCCATTTAAGCAGCACCAGTGGTCATATTCTTAACGTAATCAGCATTACCAGGATAATCAATATGAGCGTAATGACAATTCTCTGTTTTCGTTACGCTGTCTCCTACTGAAGCTAATGTCATTGTTAGAGTTGCGGTTAGAGTTGTTTTGCTACGACTCTACGCGACCTATTGTTTCTATGTTTCATATCTTGATGACATTGCATTGATCGGACACATGTAATTTCTTTTTCTCTTTCCTTGCTTTGAGTTTTGATCACTCGCCAAGGTTCCTTGGTTGATTCTCTTTTCCCTGTGAATTTCACATCTCGAAATCCAAATCTTTTGTATTTTAGCTCTTGGTTCTTCTTCTCAGTTTCCTTCGTTTTCTCTACATCTCTTTTGCAGATTTATTCTTTAATCAGTTTCTGATTCTTTTCATTTTCAAATGAAGTCTTCTCTTTTTGGTTGGTGCTTTCTTTGATCACCCTTACCTTTTGCTGACCCTTTGAGTCGGTTTTTGAATCGACATACTCAATTTTCTTAATGGTAACTGAACTCTAGTTCTTGTTGTCTTCAGCTCCATTTTTTTTTATCAGGTACTTCTCAACCTTGATCTCAATCTTAAGATTTTTCTTAGAGTCTTCACCTGTCTTAACTTCTTATTTGTAATTTTGCAGTTTTTCCAGATTTGAGTCTTCAGCATGAACCGTATTTTGTTGCAACTTCTTTGCTTTTACCCTTTGTGCCAGCATAGAAGGTTCTTCAATTGAAGACAGCTTGAGATGAAAACTATTCTTGATCATTTGGACTTCAGCAATTCTTCTTCCGGCTTGATCATGAATGGTGCTGCAGCTTTGTTTGAAGGTAACCTCATATCCATTCTCAATCATCTGAGAAACACTCAGCAGGTTTTTGGTAATCTCAGAGACCAAGAAGACACTTTGAATGACTTTTTTTCCTTTCTTTGTCATAATCTCAACATCATCTTTGCCTTTTGACATTAGTACAACTCCATTTCCAATTAGAATTGGTACCTTGACATTTCTGTTGATGTTGATGAACATGTTTTTATTTGATGTCATGTGGTTTGTGCAGCCGCTGTCAATGAGCCAGGTGTTCTCTTCAAAGGATTCTTGATCTGTCAGTCTTGCAATGAACATGTGGTAGTTTTCTTTTTTTTTTATATTCTTTATCCTCTTCTTAATTGACATGTGCTTGCTCAGGTTTCTTGGCTTTGCAGTCTCTTGCAAAGTGACCAGAGTTGCCACAAGCACGATAGGTTCTCAAATGGCTATTTTTTTCAATGCACCTCTCCTCACTATGATTGTCCCTTTTGCAGTAACCGCACCACCATCTCCTTCTGTAGCTTGACTTTCCTTGAACTGGTCTGCCATTATTTCTTGTGCTTAGGTTTTTGAAGTGGGTATGAAAGGCACCTTCAAAGTCTTCTTCTTCTTCAGGGAAGAACTTTTTTCGTGTGCTTCCAAGGAGCCAATTAGTTCAACGTAAGTGACAATCTTTACATCTTTGGTTTCTTCCATTAGAGAAGATAGGGAGGTATAGCTTTTAGGCATAGATACAAGCATTTTGACAACTAAGTCAAAGTTAGATTTGCCTTCTTCTAATGCTCTCATTTGATTTGCTACAGCTTGGATTCTGTCAGAATACACTTTGACTTTTTCTCCTTCTTTCATTTTCAGATTTTCAAACTCTCTTCTTAGATATTGAAGTTTAACAGTTTTTACCTTTTCATTTCCTTGGTAGGAATACTCCAAGAGTTTCCAACCTTGATGTGCTGAGGTTGCAGAAAGGATTTTATCAAAGATAACATCAGCTACAACATGTTGGATGATCTGGAGAGCTGTTGTGTCTTTGATCTTGAGAGCCTTCAGGTTTGTTGCCTCCTTGGTCTGTTATGGTCCAGGTGTCTCTAGAGATTTGTTTGCAGGTTCTGGAATTCCTTCATCAACCACTTCCCACAGTTGCTTGCTCCTTAGAGTTGTCCGCATTCTTACTGTCCAGAACTAATAGTTCTATCCATCAAAGACAGCCACAAGTTGTGAAGATTGAATGTTAATCGCCATGAAAATTCTTGACTTGCTTTTCTTTAACTTTCTTTCTTCTTCTTTGCTTCTAACAGGCTCCAAAATCATACAAGCTCTGATACCATGTTGAAATCACTCTTACCTTAGGTTTGTTTCTGTCTCAAGCTTTTGTTTGATCTATTTCTTAAAACTCATTCTTCTTTTTCTTGCTTATTTTCAGAATTACACACACATACTTATACTAGATTTTACTTCCTACAATACAGTCACTTGGACTCTAAACATAACAACTTTTACTAGACCATATTTTTAGGTACTAGTTTACAAGCAACCCTTAAGTACTTTGTTCTAGACTACAACCACTTTGTAACAACTCTTAATAACTACTACTGCGGTGTTTAGCTAAACACTTAGAATTCAAAAGACACACTTATTCATTTGGGCTTTACTTATTTTGTAAGCCCATTAGACTCTTTTTAACAACACAACAGCTTAGCCCATAAAGACTTATCTTCTTCTTCAACCTCTCCTGTGTACTATGACTTCTTCTGCTTCTTTTACTTCAGAATTTCATTTTTCTTCATCATCATTTTTTTACCTTTTGTCTTTCTCTTTTGCAGGACCAATCAAAGGAGTCAATCTCAACAAGGATCCATAAAAAGTCTAAGATGTGAAGTCCATTAGCCCATGTAACTAAATCTTACAAATCAAGTATTATTGTAGCTCAAATGAGTTTAAAGAGAAAACAATATAAAACTGAAATTAAGATAGCTCAATGGAGCTTTATTAGGTGCAATAAAAGATAATTAGTTCAGATATATTAACTATAGTTAGTTTATATTTACCAACCACTCATATTATTATTATGACTTCTTTATTATGTTAGTTTTACTTTTATTCAATATGTTAAACACTATAAAATAGTTAAATGAATATATTATTATGTTTTCAACAATCTAAATTTACAAAACTATAAATATGTATGATAAAATCGAACACAACAACTTTGTTACTTGTAAAATTTATAGTATTTCAATCAGAATATTTATTTTTACTATAAATAGCATAACACTTATCGGTGCATGCAGCATGCCACGGGCTCCTACCTAATCTATTTCAAAATCAAAGCATTATTATTAATTAACTGCTAGGTAGATGATGGATCATAAATGATATCGTCCAACCAATGAACCATAAAATTATCAGACTCTCTTTTATCATTAAACTCCAGACTATCACAACCGTGCCCCTTAGTGGCCCCGTCCATGGCCAGCATGTTCACTTGTTGATCCTCCAGTATCTATTTGAACATCTATTTCAACACCATTGGTCTTATATTTACTCATCAATTTTCTGCCTGCAAAAATTGAAAAGTTATATGTATGTATTTATTCAAATAAAATGTTTTATTAAGTGAAATTTATCGTGCTGGGTGATAGAAGATTTGAAGATTACATGGTCACATGGTTTAGTACAAAAAAAAAATATTTTAATGTTTCAATGTTCCTACATGAGGAAAGTTTGGAAAGCCCTAACTAAGAAGTTGCTTGGTGTGTGGTTCTCCTGTTGCTGGGAAAAAAGTTTGAAATTCATAGTCGACACAATTTTAGAGAAAAAAGTTATATTCTTTTTACGTTATGTTTTCCAAATGACCATTCATTCCGTATGGATGGAACGTAATGGAAAAAGATATGGAAAGCCATCAAATACCACGAGCCAGCTAATCAAAGTTCTTGATAAAAATGTTCGGAACAGATTATCCTCTATTCACATAATAGGTGATACAAAATTTGAAGATTACATGCTTACATGGTTTGGTACAAGATAAAAAAAAAAAGAATTTGTTGTTAAATTTTTATTTCTTATTCTTTTATTTATTTTAACTAAGTAAAAAACTATGTTGTAAAAAAAGTTTTTTGGTTGAATATAATTTTATATTCATTAAAAAAAATTATCATGCTTTCAACATTTAATAAAAATGAAAAGCTATACATTTATTTATACGGTGCCAATGGTGGTGGTATGTCACAGTGACTGTTGGTGATGGTTCATTTATGTATCATTTAGGCATAGTCGGTTTTTATGGATAATTTTTTTCTCTCTCTTATGTAGATTTTTTTTACGGTTCATTCTCTTTTTAAGTTGAATTGTTTACAATACCAATAATATTTTATCTCAAACTTTTCGAATATGGGGACTTAGAATCCCTTCCATGATAAGAGAAATTTTAGCCACTAATCGGAATCCATATATAAGTAGAGATCAAAGATTGGGTTACCGAACAAGGTATCATGGGAGTAAAAACATAGCTTTTGGCAAAATAATGTCAGTTTTACATGCGATAATATTTGTGGAGTTTTCATAGATTTAAAGATTATCAAGAATTAAATTCGTATATGTTTGAGTTTAAGTATGAAGAAAGAATATAACGGATTATCAATTTGTTAGCGAGTAAGTCTTTCGGTGAAAGCATCATCAGAATGTTTTAGATAATAAACTAGGTGTTATTCCGCGCTACGCGCGGATGGTTGTATACAAAGAAGATTGTTTGGAGGATAGGAAAAGAGTATTTTGTGGTAGCATTATGTCTTATAAGTTGATCACATAACATGTTAGTAAGAGTAGTTTAACTTTTGGATTTGCAGAAAACTTATTTTAGTAGAGTATCAAATGTTTGTAAAGATCTCGAGTCTTCGTAGGTGAGGATAGGAGCTACATATGTTTTGACATGCGCTCCTTGGAAGCTTAGCTTCAGTTTCACTACTATGCCCATTCTTGCTATAAAATTACAGTTTCACTTAAGTCTTTTATTGGAACCAGTTGGTTGGTACTTTGACCGTAGAAATGAGAAAAAAAATTTGGTCTAACCTTGTCATGAAATTTTAGACTAATTGTGCTGATACTTGTCAACTTTTATTTTTTGCTCTTAGACAAATCAATGGTATTATTAGACTCTAAATGAGATATATGTCTTACATGTAAATAGGAAGAAAGACAATGTTATTAAGAGGACAACATCCTGATGTTTAGATAAGCTACGTCACCACCATCACTGTTTAAAAACACTGTTCTGATTCCCTTTTTGGGGTTAATTTACTAATACTACATCTGAGGTTACAGCAACTATGATTTGAGATTTTTGTATCTTCCTTAGATGTTAAAATGGTGTAAGAGTTAATTAAACACAGACCAACATATGCAAGTGATGAAGAAAATAGCAAGTGTAAAATAAACAGTGATGACTCCATCATACACTCAACAATAAAACAATATAAGAAAAACGAACATGAGTAGTTTTAAAGTTATATTGGTTTGATATCCAAGTAGCATGACGATATGCATAACGGACCTAAAATCAAAATACTTACCATTTAAATAAAAAGTATAATACAAGATAAAATTCCAGAGCCTAAGAGAATGAATTGAAGAAGGTTTGTCACTAACATGGCGAAAGGCAAGTCTATTAGATACATACCGCAAAAGCTCGTAAGGGCTATAAAATAGAAGACAATGACATGCCTTAGAAAGATAAAACAATGTTAGATTTGTAAGTGCATCAGAGTATGTTATATTGTCTTCCTAAATTGGTTGAAACAAATCCAGTCGTGCATATAAATACAGAAACAAAGAAAGGAATCTGTTTTTTAGTTGGTGTCTGCTTAACTAAATAATTAGTAAGGACGATATAAAAAGAGATTAGATTTTTTCTGACTTGTTGTACCACTCATATGATGATACTAAATTCACTCTTAAGCCAGCCATGCGATGCTAAGTGTGAAAAGTTGCATTCTTCTGTTAAGCTGGTTTCTCAGTATCCTCTTCCTTACCGTTCTTGTACTTGGTTTCATCTATCTGCTTTCAACTTTGTAAGGTTAGACTTAGACAATCTTATTGTATGAAGAAAAACTATTATAATCCATCTTTTAGATTTATGAGTTCCATTCAAAGAAAGGACAAATGATCCAATGTTTTCTTAAGAATTATATCATTTAAGCCAAAACATGCAAGATTTCATTGACAAAGTATTGGAAGATGCAAATTTTTGTTCCTCAGAGAAGAATCAAATGGTTCTCACTAACCGCACATGCCAAATTAAGTCGTTAAAACTTAAATTATAGATTTTTTTTAGTTACAGTCTTAACTAAAGTCCTTGATGAGACATTGTCAAACCACTCTATTACTATAAATGTATGTTTTTGAAAACCAATTGTTCCACTGGAAAATCAAATGAGATTATGTTGTATAACTCTCCAAATAAACTTTTACTTCCATCATTTCACATAGCATGCACAAATTAATAAAGGTAATACCAAAAAAGCCTGCAGAAAGGTAATAAGATATTAATATTATCTTAGGCAAACCATTTGAGTTCTCAAACTATTTCGTAATGATTTTCCAAACTATTTGAAAGATTAAGTGATGTCAAACTATTTCGTAATAATTTTCCTTGGTCGTTCATATTTAAATACCAGTTGTAATTTCGTAGATCAAATAGATATCAAGATATTTGAGAAAATTTTGAGAAATAAAGATAAGCTTAATGGAATATAGGGGGCATGGAAACAGAGCAAATACCTAAACTTTCTTGAGCCAATTCATGACCTGTAATGCCAGAGAAACACTAATCTGCAATGATAAGTTTTGCTTCATTTTTTAGGGAAGATCATAAACAAACAAAGCTAAGGCATGAAAACTCTATGATTTTATTTCCTTACTACATTTTTCACACCCATTTACCTTGAGAGGATTCTTTTACCTGCTTCAAAATAAAGGAACCCCGCACACAAAATTCGCAAAACCTAGACAAACTGAGAAAGCATTGTTTTTTTTATTATTTTCAATTGGCAGGCCACTAATTATGGCATAAAAATTTGAGTTCTCATTCATCTCCTTTACCCCTAGTGTTGGAATGCAAGATTTTGAGTATGGTGGAGCTCTTCTTTTGTTCTTCTTAGATCCAACACTCATCTGTTTGGCTTATCTTTCTTTAGAGAAAGATCATGTAGTAGATATTTTATGTGGTTTCACTACATGGAATCGACTCTGACGATGGAGTCGTTGCCATCTCTTCCTTGAGACTTTTCATGGATTCTGACGTTGATTAAATGAGCACCTTCAAAACACAATAAATTGATACTTCACGCAATTTCTTACAAAGTATGGATAGAACGCAACACACATTTACAATCTGCCTCCTAAAGAACCACAACTCACATCATTAGACAAACACTCCTCATAGATAGTTTTACTACCTTCATTGCCGACACAAAACCTCGTGAGTCGTGACTGTTTTCTTTCCCTTTCTCTGGTGTTCCCTTACTGTCCTTCCTTGTCACTCAACCTTAAATCTGTAATAAATCTCCTAACAAACATCTCGCGATTAGAAACAACTGAACATGGGAAAAGGCACATATATTTAAACAGAATTTTATTCCTTCTTGATCCAATATAACTTACCGTAAAGGCTATGGCAACGATCGCTTCTACTCCTGCTTCTCCACAAATCTGATTACTGCGTATCAGACAAAAGATTAAATTATAGAAGAACGAAAGCGGAAGAAACAGAGCATTTGTTAAATGGTAAATCTGATCTTAAATCGTGAAACCAACGCCTCTTTTATATGGTAGGTAATTTCAAGAGCCAAGAAGAAGATAGACGAAACGGTTGGGTTTTTTTCTTTTTTTCTTTTTTATAGTTTACAAAAGCTAATGTGTATACATGGAGTGGTGGAGATAATGTAATTAGGAGGGTTAATGGTGATTATTGATAACGGTTTGCCGTTGCTGGTGTTTGGGAGGCAAAGCGTTGTGAGAAGCTTGGAACAGTGGCGTCGATGAAGACGATGCCGTCGAAGAAGGTCTAGTGGGCTGTTCTCCCTAATCTTATATCTATTAGTGGGATTCTAATATATTTGGGCTGTATAAATATTGTTTTTGGGTCATTAGATGAAATATGTTTATCGGTTTAGCTTTGTTTTTTTGTTGTTGTTTTTTAAGTTGACGCGTGGCAGGTGGAGAGGTCTTTTGGGAGTTGTTTTTTATGCTGAGTTGGACACATGAAAAAGCCCCAAAATCTTTCTTTTATATATAAGAGATAACAGATGTTAAAAAAATATGAAATGCTCTATATAAAAATATAATGTTTTATTATAAAACTTAATCGTGCTTTTATTTGATAAAACAAAGAATATTTTAAAATATTTAAGGATGTCCCACTAATTTTTATTTTTATTTTACAAAATATATGATGGACAACAACAACAAAAACCTTGTATAAGTAGTTGCAAATTTTTAACGAACCCATTAGTATTTTAAAGAAATTTTGAGCATCAAATTCAAGTTAAACCCAGATTTTCAACTTATAAATTTTGAATATGATGAATAATAAAGAAAAAACTAAGAGAAATAAGTATTATAATTGAAACAACGATCCAAAACTATTATCCCATATAGTAATAGTTATTAGTTGCCAGATTCTATTGGCCACTTTGAATTCATTTGGTAATTGTAGACTTGTAGTCCTGAAATTAGTTTGAAGAAAACATGGTTATTAATTAACCAAAAAGATTAAATTCAATAGTTTTTTCTTATTTTTTATTATAGATTAGCGAATCATTTATTTCTTATGTTGTTTTATAACTTAGGTTTATGTTAAGGATTAAATACAAAAAATAAATTATTTTGAAAATTTATTTTCAAACGGAAATTTTTAATACTTCAAAAATCTTTTTGAACCCCGTTTGCAAATAAATTTTTGAAAAATGTCTATTTTAGACAATCGTTCTTATGTTAATGAATATATGAGAGACACACTAACCGACAATTAGAAGTGGTTCTTGTTGAAAGGGAAGAGCATTCACGGTTTGGGTTGGGACCAAAAGAACCAATAGAAGAAACAACACAAGTCTCAATTGTAAAGCACTCTTCTTTTCCATCTTTGATTATTTCCTTAATCTCTTCAGTACCTATTTATAATCCCTAAGATTAATCTATATTCCACAAAATAACCAAAACACAATTTTGTTTTGATGACTACATTTTAGTATTCGAATGCTAAAATGCATGGTTTTCCATAGAGTTTGGCAAGTCATATAATGATTGACGACTAGCTTCCAGCCGCCTAAGTTTTATGAAAATTAACTATAATATAAAATTAAAATATTAAGATACATCATGTGCCTTTTGTGGCTCATAATACATCTCTTGATTCTTAATGACAATTAAGAAATATAAAAAAAAATCCGATTAAAAACCGTTTTGGGGTTGGTAATACTTCAAGAAAATCGAAAATCTATTGTTAAAAAAAGATTCCTATATTCTAAGTTCCCTCCATTTCAACAATGGCTCCTAATTTTAAATAAGGTTTAATAATCTACATGGTTTAGAAACGGTTTATGATAATCAGACCAATTTGTAGATTGAACCGAGAACTCTCTACTATATAAAGAGAGTCTCGTTGTAACAGATGTGTTAAGAGAAATAACAGATTTTTTCGATTTCTTCTTCAATCTTTCATTTGCTATTAAGGTTTATAAGCTTTTTTTTTGGCTTGACATGCTGTCACTATCCGTGTTGACAAGTCTAATACCCAAAAGGGAAACATAAATTTTGACTTTTTAGAGACACAAATCATGCCATTCGTACGGTCAATAAACTGCAAGACACTAACCTTTGCAAAAGCCTGTAATGCTGCCGACTAGTTGGAAACACACAATCCAAAAGTCACTTTTGAAGCTGAGACTGTATTAAAGACAGATACTTGAAGGTAGAAGAAAGGATAAGATTTCGGATGCAAAAATATCACTGAAAAAAAAACACAAAAATGGCAGCTTTGAGTTCTATGGCTATCTCATGTCTATATTCACATTCTTGTAACAAAAGTTGCTTTCTTTCACCTCAAGTTTCAAAACCCCTGTTGATAAAACCATCTCAAAAGAAACCCAGATCCTCAATTTCGTTTTGCATCAAGAAAAGTGATCATGATGAGATGCAAATTCAACAAGAACCTGTCAAAGAAGAAGAGGAAGAAGAAGAGGAAGATTCTTGGGTTGTGACAGCTGTAAGAAGCAGATACAATGAGATTGTTATAGTGGATACTGTTTCTTCAAGATATCTTCTCCTTGATTCAACTAGTGAGATTTTTATTTAAAACCCTAATTCCTCTGTTTTTTGGATATCAGATCCTCTGTTTGTAACCTAGTTTTTTTTTTTCATTATGTAGGGAATGTGCATAGTGTTGTCAATAAAGGAGGTCAGAATTGGACTGGTTCTTATTGGGTATGTTAGCTGCAAAAAATCATAGCTTCGATTGTTTCTTTTTTCGGAGGTCAATGAGGTTTTGTCAAAGATAAAACAGAATATATTTTTTTGCAGGATGAGTCTGTGAGTTTACCACCTATTATTCCTAATGGTCCCATTGCAATCTATGGTTTGGTGAGCACAACGCGATGAATCTCATATAAACATAGGCTTCTGACTATAAGTCAATGATTTGTTTCATGTGTTTGTTTAGGGTGGTGGAACATCTGCAAGATTGATTCTTGAGTTGTGGCCTTCAATACAGCTTGAAGGTTGGGAAATCGATGAAATTGTAAGTAAGCTATCTTCTTGACTCAATCAGATTAATATCTTTCTTGAGTTCACTGTGATTTTATTTTTGAACAGTAGTTGATTCAGAAAGCAAGAGACTATCTTGGGTTGTCTGAGCTAGAGATACCAACATCAAAAGGTGGTAGGCTTTGTATTCATGTAGATGATGCTCTCTTGCCATCTCAAGATGATTCTGGAAAATATGCTGGTGAGGTTTTACAAGTTAATTTGTATGTTGCTTATTCTGTTGTTCTTGTTTTGATTTCTTGAATTCTTATTTTCGAATTAGGGATCATTGTTGATTTGTTTGCTGATGGAAAAGTCTTAGATCAGCTGCAACAGGTACTGTAACCGGTTGGTATCTACCATACTAACTCTTTTTTTTTTTTTTTTTTTTTTTTTTTTTTTTTTTTTTAACTTTTATGATCTTCTATGTTATAAGATCATGTACATCTCAAATTAATCATAATAAAAATTCATTAATTTAAAATGTAAATAAAATATACACACATGATATCTAATTATTTTTATACATTAAAAAATTAACAAAAATCGTAAATTGTAAATTTTTAGTAATTAATTTTTTTTTGCGTACATCATGTGATATCATCTTGTTAGTGTTCCCTCAGTTTCGATATATAAGATGTTTTAGTTAAAAACACGAGATTTAAAAATCTACATTGATTATTTATTCCGAAGGTTTGTACACTAAAACAAAATATTAAATGGTGACAAAAAAAAACCAAGATATTAAATAAGATTCATAGAATTATAAATACACGACAAAATATAAATAATCATCAAAAATAAATAGATTAAAACTTTTGCATAAAAATGTGAAAATATCTAATAAGTTGAAACAAAAATAAATCTCTAAAACATCTTATATATTAAAATATAAATAATATTATTTAGTTAACTTTGTTACACCGAGTATTTTAAATTTGAGTTTGTGTAGGTTCCAATGTGGCTTGAACTGGCTAGTAGGTTAATGCCTAACGGTCGCTTTATGGTGAATTGTGCCACATATTTTGAATTTGAGTTTGTTGCAGGTTCCAATGTGGTTGGAACTAGCTAGTAGGCTAATGCCTAATGGTCGCATTATGGTGAATTGTGCCGGAATCGAAACAGAAGTACAAAATGGAAAACCAAAATTGTTGTTAGATGATTCAGCTTGGATGTTGAATTCTACCATTAAGATTTTGTCAGAAGCATTTCCTGGACAAGTAAGTAACACATTTCATCATCATCATTTTGTTAACTGCTCGTTTAAAATGAAAAGAAACCAAACGATTAAACCCCGCTTGCGCGATTATTTGATGTTTGCAGGTTAGCTGGAAGAGAACACCAGATTCAAAAGGTCTCAACTTTGTTGCCTTAACCGGAGGCTTACCTGATCTTAGTGACTGGTCTAATAAGGTTCCAGTTCGTTTGAGTGAAACAGTCAAGTTATGGAAGCTTTGCAACACCCTTAACAAATCGGTGCTTTTGAATGCCACTTAACATCAAGAATCAAAGAGTTTAAAGGATATCTCAGCTAAATGTGCAAAAAGATTTTTATCAGAAACTCACATGTGAATAGTGAAATACTGAATTGAAATCTGTGTATGATTTGTTTTGCCAATTAAGTAGAGAGATACAAAAATAGACAAAAGTAAGAAGCAAATGAAAGGAATTAAAAAAAAAAAAGTAAATGAATTTCACATTCGAACACAAGGATTTTAAATCCTAAATTCAGTTAACCCTCTTAAAAAATATTTTTATGTTGAGTTTGATAAACAAAATGAGATCATTAAGGGTAAATTCGTCTTTTTATACACAAATGATATTACTGATTAAACTTTCTCAAATAGTAGCATTACATAAATGAATTCTACAGTAAAACCTCTATAAATTAATAATAATATGACCATGATATTTTATTAATTTATAGTATAAACTAATATTTATTAATTTATAGAGATTTTTGTTAAAAAAATAAAAATAGATAAATTAAAAAATTTTGATCTAAATAAAATTAATGGATTGGATGTTATAAATTTTAATAATTTTGGACTTGAAAGTTTAAAATTTAAAAAAAAAAAATTATTTTTATAATAAATAACAAATATTATAGATGAAATTCACCTATATAAATAATTAACATAAATTTAAATTTGTGATTAGTAACATCAATTGTTGTATTTAAACAGCTTATACGACTATTGAAATAAAAATTATGCATATTTAGAATTTAAAAATTTATAGAAAAGTTTGTTTTATTTTATGACAAATTTATTTATGCTATAACAATAAAATAGTTTAAAATACAACATAATATTTTCTTATATAAGAAAAATTATTTATAAGTTCTAACAGAAATTCATAAATACAAAATTATATTATCTTTGCATATATATATATATATGTAAATTTATATGATTATTAATTTATGTTATTAATGGAACCATATATTTACATAGAGATTCTGAAAAAATTATTATCTTATTATCTTATCAAAATTTGTTCATTTTTACACCGTTCTGACTTGAGACGAGCAAATTTTATTAATTTATAGTGTTTATTAATTTATCGAATATTAATTTATAGAGCTCTACTGTATATTTGTAATGGATTGAGATTTATAAAAAGATACATCAGCTTAATGCTATAGTTTATTGGTTAATGAAACCTTTAATCCCACGTTCAATTCTCATATTGACCCTTCTAATTATTGACAAAAAACACGTCTTTTTCTCTTATTCTTTCGAAAATCAAGAGAATATTTACCTTAGTATATTCTTTTTTTTTTAGATTATGAGTTTTTTAATTTTTTAAAAAGTTTTATTAGTGTTTACATAATGGTTAACGTATATTTAAAATTTTAAAAACAAATTTAACCACCTTATTTATCAGTTTTCGAGACTGTCGTTTGAGGCTTTGAGCTGTAAAAAAACGCACCAAAGTCTGTACTTTCTAGATATACAAATCGTGCCGTTTGTACAGTCAATAAACGGCAAGACACTTACCGTTGCAAAAAATGTCACTTCTTGCGTCTGAGTTGAGATGGTAAACTGAAGGTAGGAGATAAGACTTTGGACGCAAAGAGATCACTAAACAAACAAAAAAAATGGCAGCTTTAAGTTCTTCCATGGCTATCTCATGTCTACGTTCACATTCTCGATACAACAGTTGTTTCCTTTCATCCCAATTTCCAAAACCCTTGTTCATAAACCCATCTCAAAAGAAACCCAGATTCTCAATTCCGTTTTGCCTCAAGCAAAGTGATCGTGACGAGAGGCAAATTGAACAAGAATTAGGCAGAGAAGAAGAAGAAGAAGAGTATTGGATTGTGACAGCCATAAGAAGCAGATACAATGAGATTGTTATAGTTGATACTGTTGCTTCCAGATATCTTCTCCTTGATTCAACTAGTGAGCTTTTACTAAACCCTAATTCCTCTGTTTTTGGATAAGAATGTTTGTGTTATCAATTCCTCTGATTTTGTAAACCTCATTATGTAGAGAATGTGCATAGTGTTATCAATAAAGGTGGTCAGAATTGGACTGGATCCTATTGGGTATGTTAAGATATTTCCATCACATAGCTGTAAAAATCATAGCTTTGTTTGTTTCTCTTTTGAGAGGTTAATGTAGTTTTTTTTTTAATTTTGAATCCTATGAACATTTTGTTTGCAGGATGAGTTTGCTAGTTTGCCACCTATTATCCCTAATGGCCCCATTGCAATCTACGGCTTGGTGAGAACTATTCTATGAATCTCATTTCCATTATCTTCTTAAAATGTCTGAGATGTGATTACTTTTGTTTCATGTGTGTGTTTTAAGGGTGGTGGAACAGCTGCAAGATTGATTCTTGAGTTGTGGCCTTCATTGCAGCTTGAAGGTTGGGAAATTGATGATATTGTATGTAAGCTATCTTCTTGATAACACAATCAGATTTTTCTTGTGGCATTTCCTTTGTCCATATTGGACTCTTTGAGTTCACTGTGAGTTCTTTAATGGACAGTAGTTGATTGAGAAAGCAAGAGAGTATCTTGGGCTTTCTGAGTTAGAGAAACCGACATCAAAAGGCGGTAGACTTTGTGTTCGTGTAGATGATGCTCTATCTCCTTCTCAAGATGCTTCAGGAAGATATGCTGGTGAAGTTTCCAGATTAATCTATTGTTGCCAATTCTAGTTCTTGTCTGATTTCTTTCTTGAATTCTTGATTTAGGGATCATTGTTGATTTGTTTGCTGATGGAAAAGTCTTAGATCAACTGCAACAGGTACTTTCAACGGATATGGTATTAGTCACATTTGCGCCACGTATTTTGAATTTGAGTTTGTTGCAGGTTCCAATGTGGCTGGAGCTAGCTAGTAGGCTAATGCCTAATGGTCGTATTATGGTGAATTGTGCTGGAATCGAAGCAGAACTGCAGAATGGAAAACCGCGGTTGTTGTTAGATGATTCAGCTTGGATGTTGAATTCTACTGTCAAGATTTTGTCAGAAGCATTTCCTGGACAAGTAAGTTACACATTTCATCTTCATCCTTATGTTATAATTGCTCGTTTAAATGAAGGATTAAACACGGCTTGCGGGATTATTCGTTGTTTGCAGGTTAGCTGGAAGAGAACACCAGATTCAAAAGGTCTCAACTTTGTTGCCTTAACCGGAGGCTTACCTGATCTTAGTGACTGGTCTAATAAGGTTCCAGTCCGTTTGAGTGAAACAGTGAAGCAATGGAAGCTCTGTGAGACCCTTTAACAAATCGATGTTTTCGAGAATTTTACCATCAAGATTTTTAAGGATCTCACATGTGGATAGTGAAAGCTGTGTATGATTTGTTCTGCCAAATGAGGAAAGGTACACAAATGGATCAAAAAGAGGTAAAATTTATGAAATTTACATTTTATGTTTTGGATTTTATTAAATCCTAAATTCTTTGAAGTTCAAAATGTTCCTTTTGTTGAGTTTGACAGACAACTTTGACTTTGATTGAGCTGTTACTTTCAGTTTTAGTCTTTTAGATCTTCTCTTAGCTAACTTTTTTTCAGTTACTGCTTTGAGTCAAACAAATGTTTTGGACCTTCTCTCCGGTTCGGAACTAGGTAGACAATTATTTGAGAATTTGAGATGGGACTTTTTGGTTCTCTGGTTTAGCTATTTAAACCGGCCATTAAAGAGTCCGATTAATTTTATTTTTCGGTGAGTAAAGAAATAAATAATTCAATTTTTTTTGATATTTTATTGTTATCATCTACTTTATTTGCTTTAATTTAAAAACCTTAGTCTAATATAGTTAGACAGTATATTAATGTTGTGTATATGTGTCCGATTTCTTCTGTCTATTGTTTTTTTTTTATTTCTTTTTCCTTCTTAATATTTCACTTTTTTATAAATTATGAAAATGATGCAAGTAAACCAAAATTATTTAATGCTATTCTTCTTTTCTTTTCTTTTTCCATCTGAGAAGACTTACCAAGACGCTGCTTCGCCTATCTTTTTTGTACACGAGAAGAGTAGGACAAAAACAAAAGAAAATTTTCGGAACACGTAAAAGAAAAATAATTATTATATAGATAAACAAAAATGAGAGAAAAAAAAAAAAAGAAACTCGCTTTCGCACGTGCGTCATTTGTGGCTCACACGTGCTTACTCCGAGTCAGAATCCAAGGTCTCCATGCCTTTCAATCCTCTTCGTTTCTGCTGCTGAAATTAAAAATCACCACAAAACACCAATTTTAATCCGAGTCAAAAAGTGAATTAGTATTAGGGTAATAATTACACTAACTAATACTCTGTTTTTTCCCCTATAAATAACACTCAATGAGTCATTTACTTAATATGGTCATAAACCTAATTGACCTTTATGATTACTTGTAAACTATACTTAATATGTGATCATGATTCTCAGCTTTATCTTTGCACAAATTAGTTCCCATGTTCTTATCTTCATTAACATACACATAAAAGGTTTTGATAAAATCTCACTCAAATTTATCTACACCAAGATCAATATGAATATAGATCTATTTGACAAAAACTTGCAATAAAGTTACCTTCTTCACACTTTTCTTCTCTTTAACTTCATACCGACTCTTGCTCAAATCAGACAACCACATCCCTGGAAAACAAAACTGCCAAGAAAACAAACAAAAAAAGACGATTATAAATCATTTTCTACTTTTCATAAATTTGGATTCAAAGAAATGAACAAACCTGAAGGCCTTTATCGATGTTCTTGGCTCGTTTTCTAGGTCGATGAGGGAGTTTAGTTCCCTTCATAGCCAAGAAATCTTCTTCTTTCTCTTTTCTAGACAAAGCAATGTATATTCTTGGCCACTCTTTAACTTCCACTTGTGTTATTGTTTTATCACCATTATTCGTCTCAATCTCTAAGTGAACCTGAGCCGTTGATTCTAATCTACTCATCCTTTGGTTATGATGATGATTATGATCTGATCCGTTCTGTCTCTGATGATGATGATGATCCTTACCGTTTGATCTAGTCTCAGTCTTGTCTGGAGACGGAGGAGATCGCTTAGAACCACCGTTGGCGGATCTAGACACCATCCGACTACCACCACCACCACAACCACCGATGTTTCTTGACGGTGAACCGGTGACTGATCTATCTTCTAGATGCCTAGGCATGATCAAAATTAGAAATTTCTTTTTTTTAGATTACACAACTAACAAGTAAAAAAATAAACACAAAGATGATTTGTAGAAGTTAAAAAGTTTCAGACTTTGAAAGAGTTGATGAATTTTTTATTTCTTTTTTGGAAATATTTTAAGAAAGAAATATAATACCCATTAAAGATTTATCAAAAAAAAAAACGCAAATCAAAAATAAAACCCAGAGAGATTTGATTTCCAAATTTTATATTTTCAAAGAGAGAAAGGCAACAAATTTTGAAGACTGAGTCAAAGAAAGGCAAAGAGAAAATTTGAAATCTCTTTTAAAGATTAATTAACCATAAATCATAAACCAATAAAAATGCTACCCACAAAGCAAAAACAAAGAGAACAAAAAAAAAATAAACCAGAGATTTTTGGAGGAAACGAAAGCACATAAAAACATTATTCTCTGTTTATTGTCTTTCCAAGGGTAATATTGTAAATTCACAAAAAGAGATTATTGGATCAACGAAACTTTGATGACATGATGAACCAAATACACCAAATACACTTGGATCTCAAATAACATAAGAAAAAAAGTAAATTTCACACAACTTATCCACACAGCAAAAAAAATAGTAATAATAATTCCTCCAAATAATAGTAAAGTTACAGTTAGAAAAAATAATAATAATTTTGTTAGAAATAGAAAATAAATTTTAAAGTAGAAACAAATCAAAAAGAATTTAATTTGTAAGCTCTGTAAAAAGAAAAATTTCTCAAAGTGGAGAGATTTTTGATAAAAACCTGGTAGGAACGAATCTAGAGGATTCCTTGCCGATGACGAAACCGTTTCTTTGGTTACTACTCCTTCTTCCTCCTCCGCCGCAGAGAGACGACGGTGACGGCGTCGGCGGTTGCATAGTTGATTTTCTCTGAAACTTATTCGATTGAATCAAACTTTGTCCAGAAGAAGAAGACGAATCATCAGCAGCGACGGTGGTGGTGGTGGTGGCAACGACGGAGACGGATCTGATCTCAGCTCTAGAAGCGCGTGATCGTTTCCGTTGTCCCCACTGTAACAATCCATCTCCTCCTCCTCCTCTAGTGTTTGAGGTTGAATCATGAGAGAGATCTTGTTGTTGTTGTTGTTGTGTTGTGGATCTGAATCGGAATCCTTTGGGGATTCCGTCAATAGTTGAATTGGTGATGGTTCCTCCGCCGCCGCCGCCGCCGTTGTTGAATCTTGTTCCTCCGTTGGTGGTTCTAATGTTATCGTTGGATCTGGATGGTGAAGGTCTTAAGTAAGGCTTTTTGGTATTTGTTAAAGGAAGATAATCTGGGCTTACTCTCTGATACCTACTTCAAAATTCGAAACAAACACAATCAGAGAAATCAGAAGAGGTTTTTGATAAATCTGATCATACAATTTCAATTAAAAGTTATCAAATAAACCAAAATCAGAAATGAATCTCAAGTTTTCAAATCAAACACAAGACGATGAAAAAACTCTACAAAAACAAAGGAATCACAAAAAAAAAAAAAACAAACAATAAGTGTGAATTCGAATGGTTTTGGGAAGATCACAGAAGAAAGATGAATCGAAGAAGAAAGAGAGGAACCTCATCATTATTATTATTATATATACCCAAGAGAAAGCGTTTAGTTTTCCGATTCCGATCTGCGTTTAGGTATCAGATTCGTTTAGTTCTTCACCTCCATTGATTTATCTCCAATAGAACGAGGAAGAACAGAGAAAAAAAAAACTCCTCTGAACGAAGATCGGATAAAAGAAAAATACGAATCTGTGTAGAGAGAAAAAAGAAGAGAGAAATGGAGGCTCTGTGTGTTTTTAACAGTGAGGAAGAAGAAGAAGAAGAAGAAGAAGATGATGAACGGAAGCAGAAATAGTGGGTGCGTTATTGTGCCAGATTTTGTTTTTATTGTTTTTTTGTCTATTAAAGATATTATATTGCATTTTAAGTCCTTTGATTTTGTTTACGCTTCCGTTTGTGACTCAAATATGTTATTTTCCTACATAATTAGCCAACGCACTGCTTTTGTATTCGGCCCACCAAGGCCCACTTAATTTCCAATTATTGTCGAGATTACAAAAGTGGATTTCGTTTGTAAAAGACTACTTGAACTTTATTACGTCTTTGATTTGTGACCGAGTATTTTCCTTTTCTACATATTTGTCTTTGAACTGATTTTATATTCGGGCTATTACTTGACGGCCCATTAAGGCTCATGTTCAGGTCGTACTACTTTTTATTCTTTTTACAAAACGTCCAAATCCTTATTTATTTTTTTGCAATTATTGTTGAGTGCAAAACAATGATTGTGAAGACTTCGATATGACCATGTCTACATTTAAGGGTTATCTTGTATCGAACGAAAGCTTGTTGGAAAGATTCAGAATATAAAACATCCACAACCTTAAGTATTTGAACAATTTTGTCTTATATTATAAACGTAAAAGCCAAACACAAACATAATTATATATATATATATATGTTTAACAAATAATAATCTATCATTGATTTTTCGGTTTACTCTAGTTTTTCAAACATTTCATATTAATAATTAAGGGTGGACATTTTAACCGAACCGAAGCAACCAAACTCAACCCGATCCAAACCGAATCAAAGTTTACATCCAACCTATTTGGTTAGGTTTCTTCTTAACCCAAATGGTTTGGTTTAAACCGAATCGAACCAATAAACCAATGTGCTTGTTTTATTAATTAATTAAAATTATTTTTGTAATCTTAATTCCTTAAGTAAAGTAATACTTTTAGTTTGGTTTCTAAATTTGTTAGTTTATTTTTCATGGGTTATTGGCTTGATCTCTTAGGAATTTTATTTTAACTTTGAACTTTGATGTATTGACTTTTTAATTTCTGATTGCTTATTGTTTCGATATATTAGTGACAATAACTTTAATTTTGTAATTAATTTTTTTTTTCAACCAAACTAAAACCGAACGAAACAGAAGATAAACCAAACCAAGGTATATTTGGTCGAGTTTAGTTAGAGTATTCTTAAAACCAAATTAATTGAACCGAGCCAAACCTGAACTTAAACCGAAATATCCATCCCTATTAATAATCTTACATGCGATTGAAATCTCGCTCGAAATAACATTTAAATTGATTTGGTCAATCAAATTTACCGACTACAGTTAAGAAAACAAGAGTGAAATGCCTAGACAAGAAACAAGATATTTCAGGATGCATCCTATACTGAGTGGAAAGCATTACCACATATGGCATACATTTTGTAAACGTTTAAACAAGCTTCTTTGAAAAGAAGAATAAACAGTTGTAGTGGGATGAGATTCGACTTTAACAAACAAAAAAAAATAAGATCAAGGTAGGAGGAAGCTGCTTCGGATGTCCGCCCAGGATTAATTTTCCTGTCGACTTTAATATTTTCAAAGGGATGAGAGTCGAGGGTTCCAAAGATAGATCTGTTTCACCAACTAATAACCACTTTTGAGATGGACGATCAACTTTATGGGCATACACTTTCTGCATTTGTCCACAACCATTTAAAGTTGCTGTAACTATTTCTGCTCCTAAATGATGACACTTCTGCAAATCATTTATCGATACATTTTTAAATTTAGTCACCTAAATAATAAGTTATTAAGTCCAAAAATCTAATAGACTTGCAATTAGGGGTGGATTTAGACGAAAATTTTGTATGAGGAAAAAATAAAAAGATAAAAAATATCATATATTCTTCTAAACTCTTACTTATTCTAATTCGGCCCCTAAGACAATACTAATATTTTTAAGTCACTTTGAACACCAGCATTGAATATGTTGTTCTTCAATGGGATGATCCCCATGTTTAGATACATAATGATCCAAAATCATAATAGTAAATCTATTTTGACTCATTTGTAAATGTGATATAAGTATATGATCCCCAAGTAATAAAATTGTAGCACAATCCGACATTGATATGTGTTCCTTCACTTATGTTTCATATGCTTAAAATTATTCATGTTGGCGCACAAATGATGATATTAAACTTAGTATTATTACATGAGGTAGCATCACTTGTTTGTTTCTATTCGTGACATAGATGATGTAACATCTTCAGTTCTTGAACCATTTTATCTTATGTCGTATCGCAGAGCTTCTTACGCTTCAAATTTTGTCTTCATCATAAACATTGTTATGAGTGACATCCTTGTCTTAAAAAACTGAATTCCTACAGAAAAGTGACAATAATGCTTATAATCTTCTTGCTCTTGAAGCTTTTTTTGCAATCTCTCTTCCTACAGCTGAATGGTTCAGACACCTACCAACAATCAACACAATATACCTTCAGTTTGAGTTTTGAATTCAATTGTTCAGTGTTAAAGATTCATATAATGATTTTTACCGGAGTTCTTTTTTTATCGAACCACATATAATTTTTGTTAGTACTTAAATAGTTTAACCTGAATAAACTAATTTCTTGGTTCTGCATCCGGTTAATTATTTCCATGTGATATTGGTTTAACCTAATTTTTTCGCCGGATTAACCTATTGTATTAAACGAAAATGAATTGAATTAGTCAATAGCAAAAAACGATGTTATTGAAAATTATGTTTTCCTAATAATCTTATCGTGGAAGATTACGCAGCTATTGTTGTAAAAGAAAAAACGAATTTCCACTGGAGCAGAAGAGTTGCGTACCACGTCATTTGATTTAATTAAAAAAAATTGGTTGTATAAAATATGTGTATCCCTGATCTTTTTATATTTCACTTTCTTTCTTGCTTGCACGTATGAATAATAATAGCATAAATAAATATCAAAACGAATTGATCTGAAGATGTCATGTTTGTTACCACTTATCGAAGTAATAGTAGAGAATTTTTAAATTCTATAATTATCAAAGCAATATTGAGTTTTCTAAAAATATTTAATTGAATTTAAGATTAGTAGTATAGTTTTGTTAGTCTGAGTCATTAGACTAAACTTGATTTCAGAACACAGATTCAGAGTTAATCACCATCATGATGTTGATTCAAAATTTACAAATATCACAAATTGAACAGGAAAAAAAAAGAACAAAAATCTAATGTTTTTCAACCCACAAATTGGATTTTATTTTTGAAAATCTACTTTATTAACCAATTAAGAAAGAAAGAAAAAAAAACTCTAGATACCACAATTTGTGGGTTTCTTAAAGAAACATAAATTATAACGAGATTTTTTTTCCTATCTAAAAAGAAAATATTTCTTTTGATAAAACACAACATAATCATAATGGCCTTAGTTTCTGAAACTGAATTTAAAGATGAATACAAATAAAACTGGATCATATTATATATAAATCATTCAAACAAGCAAATTAATGTATAGAGAGAAAAAATTCACATGGATAATAAAACAAATAAACAAAACAAAACAAATTATCCACACAAAGACAAACAATACTTTTTTGAATAAATATACCATAAAGAAATTTCAAGCCTTTTTTGGCTCAACCACCGGAGTTTCCGGAGCCTTGGTCGTCGGAGTTTCAACCACCGGAGTTTCCGGAGCCTTGGTTACCGGAGTTTCAGCCACCGGCGCTGCCGCAACTTCCTTTTTCACCTCCTCCACGGCAAGCTTCTTCTCTTCTACGGCGGCTAGCTTCTTCTCTTCCACCGGTGCGGCCTTCTTCTCCTCTTCAACGGCTAACTTCTTCTCTTCCACCGGTGCGGCCTTCTTCTCCTCTTCCACGGATGGCTTTTTCTCCACCGCAGCCACCGGGATGGGAACCTCCACCGGTTTAACCTCTTCTTTCTTCTCTTCAACTATTTCAATCTCTTTCTCACCGCTTGTAATTTCCTCCGGTTTAGTTTCTTCTACCTTGGCCGGTTCTTCGGTTTTGACGACCTCCTCCACAATTTCTACCTCTCGTGACTTCTCCTCAACAACATCAGCCTTTTTCTCTGAACTCTTCTCGAACAATTTCTTGAATCTTGGAACAACCTTCGATTTCCAATAACCCATCTTTTTCTTTATTTCTGCCACTAAAAAAAAACCATTATTAAAAGTTTTCTATATATATATGGTTTGCGATTAGTTTACATGAACATAACGAAAACAAAAGAATCTTAACATTAAACCTAAACGATCAAGAACAAGATATAGATCATCTCATTTAAATATATCAACCTTTATCTGTTTTTCTAAATCGCATCTTGTTAACGTATATATAAAAAAAGTTTATGATGAATCTTACTTGAGATGATGAATTTCTTGAGGCTCTTCTTTGTCTTTGTTCTTTCTTAATTCTCCAACTAATTACCTTTTTTTGGTCTCTTTGATTTTTAAGAAACTTATAGAAGGGATTATCTTCTAATCACGTTTGGTTATCAATTAAATTACGTTACTACCCCTTTCTTTTTTAGTCGTCTTCCCGTTGGCGCCAGAACCGATTCTGTTGGCTGGTTAGGCAAGTCCGGTTCATAAATAGTAAACCCGGAATCGGTTACATAAAATTGAAATCAATACATGTTATGTTTTTCTCATAAAACATAGTTTTATCATCTTCCAAGGTTCCATTAAGTAACATTATCAGTGGTTTTTAATTTCGGTTTTCTTGCAAAGCCGGTTTAGGGTTAAAGACAATAAGGGTAGCTACGTAATATTAGAAGAAATTTGCCAGCTTGGTAACGAAACGATATTGCAATTACAGTTGGCAAATATAGAAAATGGAACCCGCCATGGTGATCTGTAAAGTATATTTTATTATAGCATATACTTCTTCTAATCTCATATTTTAAGGTATATTAGTATATTTAAATTCTAATCTTTTTATTTCTAGTTTAATCAGACATATATTCTTAGAATCTTTTTTGTCAACTTACTATCTTATATTTAAAATTTGTGTCTTTATCTTAGTTACTTTCTTCCCCGAATTTATTTTAATTTTTATTAGCACCATTGTCCGGATCAAATTAATCCTACTAATTCAAGATTCAGCATTGGCTTTTGGTAAAACTTTATTGTAAACCCATTAATTTCACTTAAAACATCGGACCAAAATCTAAAACACCTTTGTTTGAAGTGGAATCGAATTCAATACTTCTGCGAATCTATGCCATGATGAGAAATCGAAAAATGAATATTCTTATGTTAACCAAATTAGGGCGGATTGTTCGATTCGTTTGGCTAGAGTTATAGTAGTCGAATGATTTAATGATTCATTTTGAAATTAGAGGAGTGTAAATCTCTTTTAATTATATAATGATAAGAATGCTTGTTTTTCATAGATTTCAAATATTAGTCTCCATTTTTGTGTAAGCTTTTATGGTTATCAAATATAAAAATTATTTCCATGCTCTGGCTATTTAAGAGAATTAAATTAGACTGGTCTTAGATTATTTTATTTCGCAATATTAAAAAATTTCGCATGACAGACATCCCACCCTCAATATCTGAAGACATCAAATCATGGGTTACACTCCGTTATATATAGTATTTTAAAATAACTAATTATTATTTATTATTTTATTAGTTCTAATTAAGATGAAAAAATTTAGCGTTTACAACATTTAGAAATTTCTTCATTGATAATTCCACGATAAACAATCATATCCGAACCACAAAAATTTATGATAAACGATTCTATGTGCACTATGGCTGAGAACGAGGAGCAAATAGAACGATATTAAGGTTCGAATCACCTAAACCTTCTCTAAAAATTGTTTTAATCACATAAATAAGTTTTTTTCTTAAATCAAAGATCTTAGGAGGAGATTAAGATTCTAATTGATGATGATGGATCTTGAAAAAAATATTTTGTTGAATCGTAAATACATCATAATGTTTAAAGTTATGCTCCATATTACATTATACATAATATATTGCGCTAAAAGTTTATCTGTTATATATTTTAATTATTGTAATCTAACTTTTCGTGTTTATTTCCAGAATTAATACAAAATTGGAAAAAAAATCACTTAGACTAGTGGACACACTCGAACTTGGACGTCTACATTGTTAACAAATGAAGACGCATACACCTGTGGACATATTTAGACGTCTACAAAAAAAATCTAATTTCAGATAAATATGTTACATTTTTTTGCATGTGGTATTTGTAACTATAACAATAAAAAAATCATTAGCGTACCTAATGACATCATTAAATTGCTAATCTATTGTTATATCAACAAATATTATTGTAATTTTTACGATACATTTATTAGAGTATAGTGTTTTGATTTATAGTTAAAAATTTAGGGTATAAATATTACATATTCCTATCAAAAAGAAAATTACATATTCCACAATGAACATGAATAATTATGGGTTGTAGGTGAAGGTTAGAGTTTATAGATAGTAAACAAACATATTTTGGTTCAGTGGATGTATTTAGGGTTTAGACTAATTCAAGTAGACGTATAAATCATGAATCCTCGATGGTTACGGTGTTTATCAAGCTAAGTGGTATTTTATAAGAAAAAACTTCATTAGTTTTTTAATAAAAATATCTTGTCATGTGAAAAGACATATAGAATGTCGATAGTATTAAAGTATACAATGACAAGCCCATATTTGTACCCCATGTAGTTAGGTTTCTAGTTCAAATATACTCCATCTGTTCATAAAACATTGATGTTTTAAGTTTTCTATTTTGTTTCACAAAGATTATTTTTACTTTTTATTTATTTTTATTAATAAATTGTAAACTTCAAGATGCAACGATTGAAAATAATTATACTTACTATATTACTATTGGTTCGTAGTTATTAAAATAATTTTTTGGTGAGAGAAAATAATGAATTTAAAAATAGTAATTATTGTTTCTTAATTTGTGTAAAAAGTAAAACTCCTAACCATCAATTTTTACTTATTAGTAACAGATGGAGTATATGAATATAATGAATATCAATGAATTAATCTATGGTTGCCAAAAATGCAACATCTATCTCTTCATTATAATAATCTTTATAAGGCCAGTGATTTGTCTTGAATAGGAGACCTGAGCCATGTTAAGAAACAAGGCCATCCCATAAATGGGAAATAAATCTTCCTAAGGCACCATCTTCATATGTCATAAATCTCGCAAAGACAGCAAGTATATCCCAACAACACATCCACATCGTAAAGGAATGCTTAGGGATAGAACCAGAGAACCAGACCTGAGAGTGTGAAGGAACTTCAGGAATGGTTAGCTTGAATTGTTTCCATGTATCCGCAAGGCTGAACCTGCTCCGAGGAGTCCCGGATGAAGAAGCCCACAGAAAACAATCTTGAGCATAATGGTTATCTGCGCTATTTGGCGTGAGGGGAACGCAAAGCTCTTCATGGTAATTTGTACGCCTATGTAGTCTCTCATCAAGGTGATTGATGGTGGTATTCGGACCATGTTCTCGGCAAGAAGGTATAGGCCCAAGTTCAAGGATATTCTTCTCTTATGGTTTGGAGGCTCAGTCTCTCCTTCTTAATTTAAATGCTCTTGTACTGGGAATATTCAATCCGGAAGTCGATATCGGTTATAAGGTATCTATTTTTATCCTTTTAATGTAACAGTCCACAATTAATATAGAACTATTATAAATAAGTATAGTTGTGATTATCCACTTAGATAAGATCTATTGTTATCTATCTATCTATTTTGTAAAATCCTTTAGCTTGGTCACTAAGCCACTACAACACTATAAATAGGTGGCCATATGATGCTAATGAGATTTACAACTCTTCCTTCACTCTTTATAATACGTGTCTTCCTCTCTCTTTATATTACAAAAACATTATTTTTCTTGTTCATATAAATGATATATAAATAAATGTATATCATACATATAATATTTCATTTTCTTACTTCTACTAAATAAAGCATATTGAGCTAGAATTTACTTTTCTAGAAATATCTTCACATAGACTTATATAGTTACTAAATTATGATCTGTTCGATGGACGATTTTCTATATTTTAAAATAAATCAATTTTTTAAAAGTATTAAATTAATTTTTTTTTGTTAATGATACATTTTAAGTTTTGGTTTTCTATATGAATAATATAATTTAAATTTATATATTTCAATTTCATTATTAACATATTAAAAATCTAGACTATATACAAAAGTTATTTTATTTTGTCGTTTGTGTGTTTTCGACCACCGTGTGAGATCTAGAAAAATGAATCTATGTGAAAAATTTTTCCAGCAAGATCTTTGTTGTCTCTTTGCTCTTCTCTGATTCAGATCTTATTTCGGTCCCAACTGAATATCTTTTTTCCATTCGCACCTTCACAAGCCAAAGTCGAAACATTCCTTATCTTTTGACGATTTCCGACAACATCCTCTAGCTCATTTTTTCTGTTACCAGCTCTTATTTGTTTTATTTATATCTCGAGATTTGTACCTAAAGATGTTTTTTGTGCTTTTCTTTATTTTTTGTTATTGAATTTCCACCCACCATCATTTTCAATCCTCAAGAGAAGTCTCACCGCTTTCCTTCCTCTTTTAGATGTTGCCTCCGACATAAGCAACTATCTCGCAGTAGATCTCTGCCTCTTGAATTAGACAAAATTATTTAGTTATTGGTCTTAAATCTCCTTTTAGTACTCCTGACAATATGTATATAAGATCAACTTTTGAAACTCTTGCTACCACTGAGTTGCTTATTTGGTTCAGCTAGTTAACGTTGATGATTCATTATGTGTCAATGCATAACTTATAGTCTCTTATAAGTTGCAAGTTCTCAAGAATTATTATTTTTGAATTCTATTTTTTTTTCCCACAATTCAAATTCTAGTTTGTTCAATTGCACTTATAACTGGTGTGATGTTCGAGTTTATTTCATTCATAAAAAATATTTTTTACTAAACATCTAATTCATGAAAACTGTAAATTTATTGAATTTCATACAATTAATTAATGTTTATTATTTTATGATGATAAAGTTATTACAAAAAAAAATATATGTGTTCATGGGGTTATCTACTTAACCATTTGATCCATGAAATTTAATCAATTTATGTATTAATTTGATCCACTAAACACTTAACCAATTAACTTGCTCTAAGATTTATTTAACACTTAACCAATTAAAATAATAAATTATGTGGATTATACAAAATATATTTTGTTCGTTTAATGTGTAAAAAAGTTTTATTGGAGCTTAAATAATATAAGATATAAAAATCTAAATTTGAATAGAAATATTTAAATTTTATTTAAATAATAAAACTTAACATATATTAAAAAAAGAAATAAAAAAAATATATATATTTACTAATCATTTTTTTCTTTTTTTGATTAAGAAAAAAAAAGATCTTCATTTTTATACACGTGTCAGAATCTAATCGATCATGTGATATGTACATGTATCGTAATCCTGCTAATTAGAATTTTGACACGTATCAAGCTGTCATGAGTGCAACCAAGTTTTACATACTAAGATCATAAATTTATTTTTCAACATGAATAAAGTAATTTAAATTCTTATATAGCAATTTCATTGTTATTCCTCGTCTCTAGGTCTTTTCCGATAACATCCTCTTACTCAACCCTTAAGTCACCATCTCTCGATTTTTTATTCCTATCTCTGACTCTATACCTAAGGATATTTGGTTTCCACCATCTTTACCTTCAAACAGAAGTCTCACCGTCTTTTTTCTTTTTCCGAATCCATATTTGAGTATGAAAATTAGTTTTGGCGTAAACAAATTTCTTGGAGTGGATCTCCGTAGTGATGTACCCAAAGGAAAAATAAAATATGTAAAACATCACAAAGGGGATATCTATCACTCCAATGAATGATTTTAACCACTCCAAAATATGCAAAATATATATTTCTAACTAAAAATCTATTTTTTATTTTTTTTGTAAAAATTGTGATTATGTAATTTATTGAATTTCAGATAATTAATTAATTATTATTATTTTATGATGATAGGCTTTTAGAAAAAAAAACAATTATATGTTCATGAATCTATCTATTCAACCCTTTGATTCATGAAACTATTTATGTGTTAATTTGATATATTAAAAGGATAGATTCATTGGTTAATCGGTTAATCCAATCAATTTACTCTATAATTTATTTAACATTTAACCAACGTTCAAATATTAGAAGCGTGTGAAATATTTTTATATGAGTCTAAATAATATGAAAATCTAAAAATATAAATTTGAAAAATAATATTTTTATTGAAGTAATATATTTAACATATTTAGAAAAATGGTAAATAAAAAGTATATATATTTTATTATTTGTTTTGACATGTGTTGAGCTTTTGTGAGTTCAACCAAGTTTTTTTTATAGAGAAATGGTAAATAAAAAATATATTTTTTTATTATTTGTTTTTATACGTATCAAACTCTCGCGAGTTCAACCAAGTTTTTATTTTATTTTATTTAATAATTATAGTAATAGAATCTTATAATTCCTTTTTTCTTTTGGTATTCTTTAAAAAAAAAATTCTGATAATTTATAATTTTATTTAACTGAACACATATCAAAATCTGATCATTTTAATTAATACATGTCACAATCATGCGAGTTTCTAACTTTGAATCATTCTCATTTATATAAATAAGATAAGATATTATACAAATGGAAACAGTATGTTTTCACATGATAAAGAGTACGGCTGTATTAAGAGCATCATTATTAGGAAAAAACCATTTGGATTTCTTAAATAATATTTAATTATAATTTTAAAGTTAAGAAACTCTGTTAAGAAACTTCTGTTTTTGCTGCTTTATTGGTAGAAACCCATTAGGGATTCTTAAAAAAAAAAATTTTAATAATTTTGTTTTATTTTAAATAGACTTTATTTTTTTAATTAAACATAGTTGACATAAAAACATAACATTTTAAACATAGATTTTGAAAAAAAAATATAAAAGAATGCTCAATTCGGGTTTCTTTCTGATCTTGTCTATGAATCGCTTTCTGTTCACCCACCGAACGATTCCAATTCATTAATATGGAAAAAAGTTTAGAATTTTAAAGTTGAAGTTAAGAAAAAGTTAAAAAAAAAAAATTTAACTTTTTTTGTAAGTTAAAGTTAAGAAAAAAGTAAAAAAAAAACAGGTAAAAAAAACTGGCAAAAAGAAGATCTGGCGAATTACAGGTTGACACGTGACTAAAAATAGTGTAAAAACCCCCTTAAAAACCAGTTCTTAAATAAGAAATTTAAAAACCGGTTCTTACACTGTTCATAATTATTTTATTTTTTTTATTTTTTGTTGGGTTAAGAAACCTACTAAGAACCTGCAATAATGGTGCTCTAATTCATACAACACATATAAGCATGCTGTAGACGTTCTACTGTAGAACATTCAGTTTACCTTAAGTGTAAATCCTTTTTTTTGTAACACTTATACCTTAGAGATAAAGATTTGGATCAGACAACCTTAGCACGGGCGTAGCAGCAAGTGGATTCTTTAGCTTCAACACGATCCCAAAGCTCTCCTCAACCTCCACAGTCTCTCTTTGGGAAACTTTCCAATCGAAAGAATGCAAAAACGTAGCAAGATTGTAAAGAACAACCCTCTCGGCGATGGCCATTCCTGCGCATATTCTACGACCAGACCCAAACGGGAAATAGTTGAAGTCATTTCCGTTGAAGTCATAAGACTTATTATCAAGAAACCTGTCGGGATCAAACTTAAGTGGATTCTCCCATACATTTGGATTCCTTTGGATCCGCCCACACGTTGATGAAAATCTTTGAATCTTTAGGGATTGTGAAGCCGCCCACAACGGTGGTTTGTGACGGGCGGCGAGGAACTAGGAATGGAATAATCATGTGAAGCCTTAGAGTTTCTTTCATAATGGCGAGAATGTATGGAAGTTTAGGGACGTGAGATTCTTCCACTACTCTGTCTTTGCCCAGAGACTGTGAACTTCGACAAGTTCTTGTTGAGCTCTCTTAATGATATCCTGTTTTTTTCAATAGCTCTGCCATCGCGAATTCTATGACGTGTGACGATGTATCTGAACCAGCGAACACCATGTTCTATATATATTATTAAAAAGAAACAAAATTTTGAGTGCACTTTCCAAATGGCAATGGAGAAAATTTATATATCACATGACGCATTATTTTGTTACTTACTATGAGCAACGCCTTGACATCACCAATAGTCAATTTTGTCTTTTCATCTTCTTCATCTTTGACTTTCAACAAGACATCTAGAAAATCTTGTGTGTTCCCGTCACTTGCCCTATCCATCCCGAGACGTTGGTTAATGATCCGGTCAAACAATTGGTCCAGCCTCTGAGCCATTCCTCCCATACGCTTAACCAAACCCTGAAGATCCAACCGGCTTAATACCGGAAAAAGTCGGAGATATTAGGCACTGTCACAAGGTCGTTCATCTTTCTAATCAATTCTAAGAACTCAACTCCAATAACATCCCTATCTTCTTCCTTAACCGTCGTCCCCCACAACATCTGCATCACAACATTCAAAATCATCAAAGATAGCTGTTCTCCTAGGTTAACCGGTGACCCGGCCCGATCCCGATCAGCTAAATACCGGATGGTCCGCCGGGTTTCTCGGCGACGGAGTTCAGTGGATGAATCCATCCTAGCGTTGCTCAAGATATATTAATACATAGTTTCCTTAGCATCCACCACTTTGGCCCATACGGCAACTAAATGATCTCGATACCACCGTATGTGTTGACCGGTGCCACCGCAGGTATATCGTGGTTCGCTAAGATGACATCATTGGTTCTGAGAATCTCCTGCGCCAGTTCAGAAGAAGTGATTACGATTGCTAGCTTGGCTCCGAGCCAAAGTTTGAAAATTGGACCGTGCTTTTTAGCCAACCCATGGAAGTATGTGTGAAGCTCTGGTTTGACAGTGAGGAATGGAAGGTTTCCGATTATGGGAAGGCCCCATGGTCCTGGCAGTAACGGTGGAGACCGAAGTTTTTTTTTAGTGTAGAGCCAAAGAAACCAGAAAACAGAGGATACAGCGATCACAGTTACTACAACATAGTCTATGTGATCCATGCGACTTGGGTTCTTGAAGATACTCGAAATGGCTTTCATGTTTTTTGTTTTAAAATTTGTAGGGAACAGTGGAGCCGTCTAGATATTCCTTTATATTGGTCATCAAATACGATTTGGGCTAATTCACTCTGTTAAAAATTATTTTTGCTAAATGTTTTGTTTTGTTTTTACATTCAACTTTTCGTATTATTAATTTTTAACATAGTTTTTCTCCTACTTCTCTAAGATTTTCGCGAGCTTCACTATCGACTTTTATATCTCATCATGTGTTCCGCGTATTGGACTGTATCTCCATATTTTTCGCCTTTGTTCTATTAATCTATGTTCGATGTTTAATACCTTGGTTATATTAAAATTTCATTTTATTTTATTTTATTTTATTTTTAAAATTTCCAAAAATTAAATTTAGAAAAGATACTTGAGTAAAATATAATTTGTTTCATTATATAGTAAACTAATTAGTTAGAGAAAAATAAATATTTTTATTTATTTGTTATATTTGTAAATTATCCCATTAACTTTAACATGATAAAATGATAGGAGTAGAAAATAGAAATTTGTTCTCATAAAACTAAAAATTCTTTTTTTTATTATATAAAACCTTGGATTTTTTTACGAAAACTCGATACATGTCAAAATTATAATTAATAGAATCATAACACATGTTGATTGATTGGTTGAATTATGACATATGTAAAAACATTATTTCTCTAATCAATAAGAAAACCAACGCAAAATATATATAATAAATAAATAATCACACAGATGATTTTTTACTTTCTATTTTTACATATTATTTTCTTAATCAAAAAAGAAAATATACAAAAAGAGCAAAAATAAATAAATAATTAAATAGAAAATTTTTACTTTATATTATTTTATTTAATTTAATTTCAATTTTTACTTTATATCTTGTAGATCTATGCTAAGAATCAATTCTTTTTAAACGTATAATTATTACCCATTTTTTTCTGTTTAAATGTGAAATTATTGATGAAAAATAAAAATGTTTTATGTGGAGACTCAATAGAGTTGGGCATAGATGAAAGCAAGAACAGACATTACAGACCTTTGAACAAAACAGAGTACAAAGATGTAAAGAACCTGTAGCGAACATAGCAGCAGGCACTAACAATAATTACAGTTAAGATCTAGATAACCAATGAAGCTGGAGATCGGCGAGCTTACTACCTTTTGTGTAATTTAGTGAAGTAATGCGGTTTTGAATAACTTTCTTAAAGAACAAGATAGAAAAATTGTGGAGTGGCGGCGACCTTGATCATTTCCATTTGAACAGTAGAAATAGTTTTATGTTTTAAGTTCATTAAAACATGGTAAGTGAATTATTTAACGGTTACACTTACCTTAAAAATTTAATAAGATAATAAAGTGTGAATCGCCAATGGTTATAAAATATTAACAATGATTAATCAAATTTACATCCTTCCTAAAATTTACATGTTTCTAATTTTTATAAATCAAATGACTATGTAATAGTTAAAATAAAATGAAAATTATATTTGTATACATTTTAAAAGTTACATAAATTTCTGTGTCATGAGATGAATTCTACTTATATATCAAATTCTAAATTTAATTAGAAGTAAATAACATTTTAAAAGCAAAAATACGATTCCATAAACTAATAGTGTTCCATGAGAATGAAACTGAATATATTTACTTCATGTCAGCGATCAAAAGCACGTGTTAAACCCATAGCCATGCCAAAGTGAGACATTGACAAACAAGAGTTCAAAAGTACAAACAGTGCTCCCTCAAAATAAGTATGTATTTGAAAATATTTAATATTAAAAATGTCACTCCATCTTTATAAGTACCTCGTAGCTCTCTTTGATCTCCACCACAACATCTCCTCCCACTCTCCTGATTATGGAAGCAGAAAGAAATTTCGATCTGGAATTAATCGGTTTCGATTTTACAAAAAAATCCACCATCTCAATGGGCTGATCACTTCCTCTATCTGACCATCAGAGATTCGGTGAGTACAACACTACATACATATATATAAAGTTTAGTTTTTTTTTTTCTCTTTACGAAGGCACATCATCGCTATATCAGCATTTAATACATTATAGCATTATATGTATTTATTATGTTAATCATTATGTATACATGGTATAGTTGTGTACATTTTGATATATATACATAACTATTTTTTTTTTTGAATTGAATATAAAATTTATTCAAAACCAAAAAAAAGATTTTTATAATGAATGTAGCTTTTGGAGCTGAAATGAAATCGAAAATTTCGAAAATGAGTTTGAAACACACAAGTGCAACACTAGTTTGTTAGATATTAAGGAGCCGAGTAGCAAACCAAAGGGTGAGATCATCTTCAGAAGTAAAGTCACCTTGATTCCGGATGGAGCTGAGACGGTTTCTGATATTCTTATCGATGAGTTTGGTGAGACAAGCTGGGGGATATACATAACTATTAACTGTTAGTTTATTTGTTCATCCATCTTCCTCCGTCACATGCATATGATTTCTTGTATTGGCTTTTAGGATATTGATGTCCTTGCAAGAGAGATCGAGGAGCTAAAGCCTCAAGTAAGAAATATGATCATGTTGTCTCGGAAAGACGACCAAGATATGAAGAGGAAAATTCTTTTAATCCATTTTTTAGTTAGCCTTGGTCTCTCTTATCATTTTGAGATCGAGATTGAAGAGATTTTAAGGCATGGGTTTGAGAAGATAGAGGATTTGATCGCCGAAGAAGATGATTTGTACACAATCTCAATCATGTTCCGGGTTTTCATAACATATGGTCGCCAGATGTTGTCCGGTGAGAAACTTAGGGCATGCATAGTTATAACTTTTTAAATGCTCTACGAAAAAAATATATATTCTTTTAGAGATATGCAATTTGATTTGCTTCTCAACACTTTTTCACACCCAAAGAAAAAAAAAAGTGAGATAACAATAAAAAATCTGTTTCGACTTAAAAAACTTTACCGAAAACATTTTTTTTTTTTGAATGCATAGATGTGTTCAAGAGATTCAGAGGAGATGATGGGAAGTTCAAAGGATGTCTAAAAGATGATGTTAAAGGTATGTTGGGCTTGTATGAAGCAGTGCCTTTCAGTACAACGACAGATTACATATTGGACGAAGCATTGAGCTTTACAATGAACCAGTTGGAGCATTTATCTAAACGCCACATAGTGAGCAAGCCGCGTATGATAAAGCATATAAAAAATGCTCTTCATATACCTCAGCACCGAAACATTGGAGCACTAGTTGCTAGAGAATATATTTTATTCTATGAACAAGAAGAAGACCGTGACGACAAGCTACTAAACTTAGCCAAGCTAAATTTCAAGCTCTTGCAACTACACTACTTACAAGAGTTGAAAACAATTACCAAGTATGTGAATAACTATATATGTCTGTACTTTTCAAATTATTTTTTTTCAACGAGTTGAGTTCAATGTGATTCTTATTTGAATCTTTACCTTTTGCAGATGGTGGAGGGAACTAGACCATACATCGAGCCTCCCATCTAAATTCAAAGAAAGAATTGTGGAGACTTAGTTCGCAGCATTGATGATGTACTTCGAGCCACAATTTTCACTTGGGAGAATTATGTCGGCTAAGTTATACTTAGTGATCACCTTTCTAGATGATGTTTGTGTTGGAACTCAATTTTAACAAAGATGTCTTACGCTAAATTTTCGGTGACTTTTCCGGTAAAATTTATCACCAGAGTGACCGGATCTTTGGGGTATTTAGAATCTTTGCAATGAGTATTATAAGATAGTGTATTTACATGTCAAAATCGAAATTAATTTGAATGAGAAATGAATACCAAAGTGGTTAGTTTAAAAAACTTGTAATATTTGTAACTTTTACTTAGTATCAAAATGAGAAAATTTCCCATATTAGATAGAGAGTGAGAGATGAATGGACATTATGCAAAACCGTACATACCCGCCGCCACTATGCTGGGCTTAGGTTTGGATTTTGGTAAATGTGGGCTTTTGGACCACAAAAAAATTATTCTTTTTGGGATAAATTTCTATTAATAATTTAATTAATTTTTTCCATAAGATTTTTTGCATAAATCTGAATAAATCTAGAAGATTTTAGATTGAGTCAAAAATATTATCGTAGATCTAATTCATAGATTCTATAAAGTGTCGCGATTATATTCTCAACACGGTTGTATCCTAGGATTCAGAATCTCATCAAGCCGCCACACTCCGAAAAATTTATTGAATTAAGGATATATCGTATCTCGCCTCCGCGTATTTTTCTTTCCTTAATCGGATTTTGCTCGTAATTTTTAATCTCGGATATCACAGTCCTACAGTTTGCGACATACATGGTTCAATTCCTGAATCTTTGATGAGTACATAGAGGATGGTGGAGCTGAGATTGGTTCATATGCTACCATAGCATGTTCTATCATGGGACTTGAAGAGATTGGTAAGAAGAAAGGTTTTGAGTGGTTAAGATCTAGGCCAAAGATTATCCAATCTTTAGCTGCAAAAACTCGTCTAATGGATGACATAGCCGACTTTGAGGTGCTAATTATTGAAAATGTGGATATATATATTACATATTTAATCATATACTATATCATTTTTGCTGGACACTTTTGTCTGTCTCTGCATAATTTCTTTGATTAAGAAAAAGTTTTGGTATATATGATCAGGAGGATATGAGTAAAGGATACACTGCAAATGCTCTCAACTATTACGTGAGTGAACAGGGAGTTACCAGAGAACAAGTCATAGAAGAATTTGAGAAAATGATTGGAGATATAACCAAGATTGTAAACGAAGACTGCTTGAAGATAACCACCATGCCACGTCGCGTTCTTATGCGATTTGTCAATTACGGACGCTCATTGGATGTTCTCTATACCGGGGATGATGTCTACAACCACCGAGAAGAAAAACTCAAAGAGTACATGAGCCTTTTTTTATTTTTATTTTTTATAATGCGTTAATATATTTACCAAATAGAACAGTTTACAATATACTAGCTAGCGCAGCAGAGGCTTCTAATGGAAAAAAAACCCAGCAAAAGCAAATAATAAGCAGTAATTAATACAGTTAATCATTATGCATAAGTGAACCAGAGATAGGAGGTTGGCAAAAGCTTTCCTCTTTCTCCGAAAAGATCGGCCAATCATCTTGAAAATCTCCGCAGAAGTTGCAGAAGAGCTGTTGTGGAGTCTGTTATTCCGTTCCGGCCAAATTATATAGATGGTTGTGTGAGAAACCAGACGCATTAGCTTAGTTGTAGAGGAAGTGGATGAGTGAGATAAGAGCCATAAAAGGAGGGTAGACCAGTCAGCAAATAAGAGTCGCAGCATGCCAAGTCTATGAAGAACCAGATACCACACTTCAGAACTGAACTCGCAATGGAGAAGAAGATGATCCCTCGTCTCAAAATGATTATCACATGTACAACATGCATTACTTGTATTGGGCATAGTATGAAAATACTTTTGATTTCTTATTGCTTACATAATGTAAAAAGCATCAAAATAATTAAATTTAAATGTACAAATCTGTGCAAAATACAAGTTCAAAGATCCTGTCATGTATATAACGGAGAATGGGAGAGATGAGTTTAATACTGGTGAAATCTTTCTTAAAGATGGTTATAGGATTGATTACTATGCTCGACATCTTGAGATGGTTCAACACGCTATCTCGATTGGAGCCAATGTGAAGGGATTTTTCGCATGGTCGTTGTTAGATAACTTTGAATGGGCAATGGGATACACTGTGAGGTTTGGCATAGTTTACGTGGATTTCAACGATGGACGTAAGAGATATCCAAAGAAATCGGCTCAGTGGTTCAGAAAGTTGTTGAAAGAAAAGAAAAAGAATTGATGAGGCATGCATCGTTTCATTATATTTAACTAGGTTTGTTTAAAACCGTATTGTTAATAAATATGGCTGGATTTTACTATATTATTGTATCAAAGTTACTTTGACAAAACAAAATTTGTACCGAACTTAAAAATGGACTAGTGTTTATAGTCAAGACTCAAGTGGTTAAGGTTTACTTATGCGGTCCTTTTTTCAATTGGAATTCGACTCTAAATGTATGCATTGTAGAAAAGAAATTGGACTATATATGGATAAGGGTTTGTCGATCGAATTGATGTTAAAACTTAAAAGTGTATATCAAACATAGTATGAAAATACTTTTGATTTCTTATTGCTTACATAATGTAAAAAGCATCAAAATAATTAAATTTAAATGTACAAATCTATGTACACTGTAAAAATTAAATTAGTCATTTAATGTTTGAACATCTTCAAACTAGCTTCTGTGTGTTTTCTTGTTTGGGCTTTGTAATTATATTTTTAATTTTTCATAGTAATCTAAGAATAAATATTTTGAAAAATAGTTGATGAGATAACTCTCTGACTAGATAGCCATAATGGCACGATAAACATCTCTGAGTACCCTTCAAACTAATATGGATGATTGGATGGGCCGGCTTGATGAGACAACACTCTATGTTTGAGTATTATATCAAAATTATAATTTTAAATATATTAACAAATATTTAACAAATAAAAAAATGTAGTCCAAATTAGTATTTTTAATTCATTTGGCACACATAAAAATTTAGTGTAAATGTTGAAACGAATTTTGATATGAACTACAATTTCTTACAGTTAAATAAAGTTGATGAGGTGAGTTTTTTTTGTTAGAAAATGCTTAATTTGTATTATAAATATTCTCCATTGCTCTAAGACTATATGCAATAGGAAGAGAAATTGTGTGTTTTTATGCCCAATATCAAGGCAAATCCAGAAAGCAAAATGCCAAATAATTCAACAAAATCAAATTTTGTCTTTCTTAAAATTCTGACCGGTCCCGTATATAATTTTTTCTATTTTTTTAAATACTATTTTTATCCAATAATTAATCAAATTAAAAAAAATTATATCATTATTTTTTATTTTTTATTATGTGGAAAGAATATAGAAAAGAAAATTTGATTTATTGGAGATGATCTAAACCAAAAAAAAAAAAAAGTTATTTTTATTTTATTTTTTGAGTTGAATGGAATAATATTATCCAAGTAGCAGTCGTTTCGAGGCAATCTCCATCTCAGCCACTCGTAATTATCCTCCAATCTATAAATTCAAATTTTCAATTTTCCATTTACACAAAAACAAAATCGAAAGTTTTCGAAATTGTGTTTTAACGTTGAATGATTTGAATCGTCTTCCTCAATCGATTCAGAGATGCAGAATCTTTGAGAAATTGTAAAAGAGGCATTTCACAATTTTGTTGGAGAAAATGGTGACGCAGATATTTCAGTTGCCGTCACAATACTGTGTTTCGAGTTTTTCCTCCGGCCAACGGAGTTACGGTGTTTGTTTTCCGTCGTCGTCGTCTCCGGTTATTATTTACAAGAGTAGTGGAATTTCCGATGATCGTTGGTTGAAGCAGAGGAAGAAGAATCGGAGATTTAATAGTTTGATAGCTAAGCAGGAGAAAGGAGACGTGACGGAGATTCGAGTTCCGGTTCCGTTAACATTAGAGCAACAAGAGAAGGAGAAACAAAATCGAGATGATGAAGAAGATGACGAAGAAGGAGAAGTAGATCCTGAAGATCTCAATTACGTTAACCAGATCAAACGGGTTTGTGATTCCATTTGTAGATTTTTAGCTGAGTTATAGAGAAATTCGAGTTTATCCTCATTGTTGAATTAGATTATCCTGAAGAATTTTTGTATGTAAATTAGGTATTGGAGCTTCTCAGGAGGAATAGAGACATGATCTTCAGTGAGGTAAGCTCATCTCAGAGTTTACTTAAACATTCTTCAGGATGCTGCAAAGATGTGTTGGTTTGATTAATGTCTTAAGGATGAAATGTTAAGTTAGAGCCTTTGTACACGTTGTGAACTATATAGGTTAAGTTGACCATTATGATTGAGGATCCAAGGGAAGTAGAAAGAAGGAGGCTGCTTGGAATTGAAGATGCAGATACCCCAAGTAGAGATGACTTGGCTGAAGCCTTGGAGCAGGTGACTGTTTTCTGTCTTTGATTTTGTCTCAAGATGCGGTTGATTTTATTATGTCTTCAATCTTGCGACTACCTTAACACAAGTGAAATTGAATCCAGTTTCTCAAACTGAGTAACCTTAAGTGAATTGTGAGACTGTTGACTTAAGTCCTACTAGACATCAGTTTTCTGCAAAGAGTGAAAAGGAACTCATATATAGTGAATCAGTCGGTTTGGTCAGTGAATGTGTGGATTGTTGTTTTTGTTGTTCTTCTTCTTGTACATAAATTCATATGAATAGCTAATTTCAGAAGTTACTTGGAAGCTCTGTTCAACCAACCTTTATTGAGTTTCATTCATGCTTGATCTGTTACAGTTCTGCTTTCAATGTAACATTGTGCTGGCCTGTATAACATATGTGTTATAATACAAAACTATTTCAATGCATATATATGTTTGTGATGTCATATGAGTTAAGCACTTTGCTTTGTGTAGTTTTACAAGTGGTGATTAAGTGGAAAGTTGGTAGATAAAGTAGTTTACTTTTGGCATTAGTACGAAGATCCTTAAAAAAATCTATTGCTTTCTTCTAACAGGTAAATGAAGGGAAAATCCCTAAAGATCGTGCTACTCTCCAAATGCTGTATGAGGAAATGATCCGCTGGCCAAATTTAGAGGTACCTTTTCTTTGTACCTCCACAATTTGTTTTTTGCTGATAGAGAAGAACTGCCACTGTTTCGCCTTAGGCAATTCAAATCCACGATAAAAACCACTCCTATTAGCCTAGAAAGCTTTCACGAGTCATATAGGCCAAATTTCATGATGTATCCATTGGAATCATAAACATAATTCATCTATATCTTCCTCAAAAAAAATCAGAAATATAACCCATGCTAGGCATGAAGGAAGCTTCTAAGAAATACATAAAGCCTAATGAATTGGATAATCTTATCCCAAGTGGCATTGTGAATACTGGTAAAAGACCTTTCATGTCTTAATTTTAGTGCTAGAAAATTTGATGGAAGAGATTCCTTTTTGTTTGTGTAACTTGATGATCGCTAATACACGTTTAGTTTGTCAGCTGAGCAGAACTCTGTTTCAAAGCTTTATCTTAACCCTTATCTGATTTATCTTATAAGGTTGAAGTTTCAAAGAAGCAGCGAGGAAAGTCATTGTACGCTAAATCCACAGACACTGGAATAGATCCAAAAGAAGCAGCAAAGAGACTCAACGTAGAATGGGATTCAGCTGCTGCAATTGAAGAAGCCGATGTCGATGATGAACAAGGAGTAGTAACCAAAGTCGCGGTTTGTTCCCAAATGTCTCTCAAAATCGTGCATAACATTTTTTCAGCATTTCGTATTTGATTTATATTTCTCCTGCCTCTGTTTCTTAATCTATTGCAGGGTTATGGAGCATTGTACTTTGTCTCAGCTTTACCAGTAATCATCGGTATATCTGTTGTGTTAATCTTGTTTTACAATTCCCTTCAGTAGAGTCAAATCCATTTAGTTTACCACCAATGAAACCATCATTGATGTTTTGTAACTTAAGGAACATGAAATGAGTTTTTCAATTTATTTAATCATATTCTTCCTTATTCAACGGCTTGTGGTCTGCACAAAATTTCAGGTAAAGTACTCTGAACCCTTTGGTAATATTATAATAAGTGTAGTTCGTGCGGACATATCGAATCTTTGATCAAATCTTGTCTCAATCTTGGGCATGGTCTCATGTCAACGATGTTTAAATATTTTAAAAGGTTTTATGTTTATAGTAATAAAGTCAAATAACCTTTGGCTGAGATTAATACGCAGGAACCAAAAAAAGAGCTGGACGTGCAAATCATGACTCAGTGTAGCTACCAAAACGTGCTCTCCATGCTTACTCTCTGTGACTCTGTATAAGTATCTATCATCTCTTTAGCTTAAGACTTAGCCATTGTCATTTGTTTTCATAAAAAACTCGACATTTCAGGCGTACTGTATAAAACACGATGGTGGCTGCAGTTCTTATGCCAACGATTAGCTTCAGAGACGAGAGTATCCATGAGGATTGGCAAGTTCTAAGCAGAGACGAGTCAAAGAAGAAGTTTCTTGTCAAGCAAACGAGTATGATCCAATCCGAGAGAGATATATCGATGGATCCGAAATCAATCAGGTCGTTGTCTTTGTCAGGTTCAATGAGAAGGAACGATAGCTTCGATATGATTCGTTTACCAGCGATGTCACCTCCTAGAGACTTAGATGCGCCTTTACCTCTTCCGTTGCAGCCAGTTCGGACTAAGTATGTGAGCCGTAGCCTACCAAACTCAACCGCTGCTTCTCCTAGACAACGTTCAGGTCAAATGCGATCGATCAAAAACAAAGAACAAGACTCTTCTTCAGCATCATACAAGAGAAGCAAATCTTGTGGAGCTACAAGCAAGAAAATGTCTCTAAGAAACTCTTTCTTCATCAAAACCGAATCGAACAAGAGCATTAACAATAACAATACATTAGAAGACGGATTCAAATGCAACGCTCTCTGTTTATACCTACCCGGTTTCGGTAAAGGAAAACCGATTCGATCATCCCGGAAAGACGATTCTTCTTCCTTCACCCGAACCACGACGATGACGACTTCATCATCGTCATCTATTACCGTTTCAAGAACCGTTTCCGTCAGAGAAACCTCCACCACTAGTACCACCACATTTATCTCAGCTAGAGCTTCAATGGAGAAATTCGATTGCAACTCATACACTTCGGAAGCAGCCGGAGAAGAAGGAGGAAATCACTTCTTTGACTTACCCTCTGAGCTAATCAGAAGCAGTTCCAGTGATAACGACCAGGACGATCCAGTTTCAGCAGCTTTCGTGTTTGACAAGGAACCTATTGAGAAAGAGATTAAAGGGGTTTTAAAAATGTCTGGTTCAAAAAACAGAAAATCAATGGAGTCTTCACCACGTCACGTTCGTTTCTCCACGTCATCGCCGGTTTCGTATCCAACATCTCCGGCCATCTCTCCACGGATTTTAGAAGCCTCCAAGAATTTCAATGCTTTCTTGGAAGCTCAAGCCGTTTGAATAATGGAGTTTTTGAAACTATAATATAAATTATAAGATGTAATATATACGGAAGTTTATGTAAAATTTTTTTTTTCTTTCGTAATAATTTACCAAAAATCAATATATTGTTTTTTTCATTTCCAAGAAAACTATTTTTTTTACTGGAAATACTTTTACGAGTAGTAGCTCTGTGATCTTTTTACCTGAGTTCAACTTTAACAAATCGAGTTATTTCGGATAGTAAAAATTCGATTATGGATCCGAATAATGTTTTTTTAAAAAATTAACATTTTGACTCCATAATATTAATACTTTTGAAGTGGATTTGTCTAGTAAATGTAAAAGTAATCAAGATCTTAACCAGGAGGAGCGCACTTATCTTCCTATCATTATTTGAGCAATGTTATAAACAAAATAACCTTACATGGGATATTATAACATATGTCATTGAAAAATCTTTTTAATTTTTTTCAAATCTTATTAATGATCATAATAATTATATATTTAGTTAGTTAATTCTCTAATAAATAGCACATCCTCAATATATAGATATTTCAAATTCTAATTTTTAATATATTAAATTTAAATCTGTTTATTTATATTTAGTATCTCCTAAATAAACATGAATTTTTTAATTAGAGTATTTAAACAATTTAGTATTAAATATTTTTAAATAAGGTCATTAAAAATACAATAATAATCACAAAATTAATATAACTAAATAAAAAATTAGTAAATAATATTGTAAATTATTATTTTCACATAAAATTAAACTCAGTTTTTTTACTTATTAATTATGGACAAAAATTAAAATTAAATTGATTACCATCTAACTTAAATAATCCGGATCTTCAAATATTTTTATTTTTATAATGGGTGAGGACAGATCATAACAGGTCATAGCAGAGAAAGACGGATCATAACGGATCTCATGTCGAATTCCTAATCATTGATAATAATTTATATATTTGAGTAAATCAAACAGTTATAGATTTTTGAATAATGTAAAAATATATGCATAACACTAATTAATTTGCAACAAAATTATATTACAATCTAACTTATTAAATAAATTTTTCAAATATATAAGATCGCACGTAATTATATATTAGTAATTTTAATTAACACAACACAAAGCATATATAATAATAATAAATAAGATAAATAAGATATTAAAACATAAAATAAATTTAATTTAAAACACTAATAATAATTCATACCAATATAAAATAATAAAGTTTGAAGTCGATATATATATATATATATATTAATAATACTAAATAACATTAATTATATGCTTACCAAAAAAAATTAGATTATAAAAAGAATTTATAAAGTACATATTTTTTCGCGCTGCACAGCGCGGGTTACTATCTAGTAATTTATAATTTATAGAGATTAATTTGTAATAGGTTTTTAATTTCATGGTTCGGTTCTGGCTAGACTTTATCTTTGACCTTATGAATTATCAATCCATGGACACCCACAAATTTACAACGACACATGTTTGGGCAACCTAGTTTGGTCCTACCTTGCAAAGTTGTATCTATATATTGCCCAATCTTTTGAGAACTTTATAACTATAGTTTTTTTGATAAAAGAAAAAAAAAATTTTAACTATAGTTTTAAAGTTCTGAAACAAAACTGGACGATTCAAATACAATAAAGTCAAAGACAAACACAAGTACTAACAAAAATCTTTCAATACAAGAAATAGATTTTGTTAAATCTTTTTTCTTTCAATTTATGGAAAGTGGTTGTTTTATTATTGCGTGGAAGATGAATCTTATATGAAACTATTTAAATATAATTAAATTAAATCAAACTAGTGGTATAAATGGAAGCTGTAGATTTGCAGAGAATATCACAGCTGCAGAGATCATGTAGTTTCGGCAACTTAAATTAAATGTTGTCTCCGACAATTTCAAAAACATATTAAAATCCATCAATTACAATCATTATTGGCAAATTTCACAAAAATTATAATTTAGTAGTAATTTTTTGAATCGATATTAATGTGGGAATGGTAGGGTTCGTGAATAGTGCTAAGTATTTGTTTTTACGTTTCTTGTTTTCGTATACCACTATATTATATTTTTCTCTCATAAATACCACAAAATTTAAAAACTTCCATTTATACCACAAAATTACCACAAATCCTCTACCTACATATTTTTATTTTTAAGGTTTGAGATTTAGGGTTTAATGTTTTAAAACCCTAAACTCTAAACCTCATTCCATAAAAACTATTCTCTAAATCTAAAATAGTTAACCCAAACTCAAAAATTTTAATTATAACTTTATAAAATCAAATTTTGTGTTTGTGGTATTTTTGGAAACAAAAAATTTTGGTGGTATTTTTGGAACATTAAATTAGTGGTGGTGTTTTTGATAACAAAACTTGAAAATATGGTATTTTGAGTAATTTCTCAAAATTAAAATTTAGAATTTTTTTGAATCGATATTAATGTGGGAATGGTAGGGTTCGTGAATGGTGCTAAGTATTTGTTTTACATTTCTTCTTTGCGCATCAAATTAAATGCGGAAACGTCGGTGCACATTCCCTTATTTGTGTATTTGCTTTTTGCAATCTCATGTTTTCTATTCTTATTTTTATGTCATTATTTTTAGGATTATTAAAGTGCAAATGATTGAATGAATAATTGTTGTCGTTATTACGAGATTTGTAATTTGTTGATTGGAAAATAGTTCGTATGATTGTAAAAGCATTTGGCAGCGAGACTTTTCAGACTTTGGAGACAATTAACAACCACGAAACTTGGAAGGACACTTTTCAGACCGCAAATTGAATAACAGATTTTTTAAGAAAGAACCAAAATCTTCTAAAATCGTTGCTTTTGTACATCCCCTTCATTTAGATAAGTAGGCCAACTTGTAAGAATGAGTTTGTTTGAGCCGCCCCTGCATTGCATGAGCCGCCTCTGCATGACTTCTGTCCTATATAAATTTGTCTACCAACTTGCAAATTGTTCGCAACCACCACCACCACCACCACATCTTTCTCTCTCTATGGAAGAAAAAAAAAATCTTGATCAGGAAAGCTTCTTAACTTTTACAAATATGCCACCCTCTCAATGGGGTGCTCAGTTTCTCAGTTTTTCCCTCGCTGATTCGGTGAGTCCATTTATATTTATCCAACAAATATCAGTTCATATGTGAGTGAGTGTGTAAATTTCTAAGTAATACTAACTTAATTTGACTGAATATGAAATCTCGTGGAATTATTATATATTATTTTCTATAGAATTTGATAGAATAATTAAAGATTTAAACGGTAGAAAAAAATCTATCGGCTTGGATAAGAGTATTAAAAATTAGGTAAAATTACAAAAAATAGTCTCCTTTAAATTTTAATGTCAAATGGAGACCTATAAAATTATCCTTTTGGGTGAACCAAAAAATTTCAATGGTTTGGGTAATGATATTAAAAATTATCCAGGTTATTAAAATCAGATCTTTTGAAATGTTTTGGATAATTTATTAAAAACTTGATAATTGTAAAATCTTTTGAATAATTTAGTAAAAGATCGAGTAACTTTGAGAAAATTTAAGAACAATAACTTTTAAAAATATATTTTAAATTTATAACTATCCGACCCTATCCTTGTCCGACTCTTATCCAATATTTTATTAATGGCATACTTTGGATAATAGTTTTCAGATATCCAAACTGTCATTATCTGCAACTATCTGACCATGTTGGCCAGGCCTACGTAAATTATCCTACAGATATCCAACTTCGCCTACGTAAAAGTACCAAACACAAATCGGACCAGTACTTCTCAAACCAAAACTTTCAGAAATTATCCAAAATTATCCATAGCTAACTCAATATCCAAATAGGAATCTGACCAGTACTTAGTTGAAAAGTGATTTGTAAATATGAGAATTACATATACCTTTCTTGTATTATCCTATCCATTTTTAAATACACATTTCAAGTATAATTTTGATTTCTTAAATATTATTACCGATCCGAATATTTGCTTTTATCCAATTTTTTTTTTTGTTGAATACCAAAAAGTTCTGGATCAAAGTCCATACATCCCTTCAGACCCGAAACCATAACAGGTAATATTAGTTTTGTCACAAGCACCATTCAAACTAACAACCTCTAAGATTCGCCTAGGATCTTTACTAATTGAGCTAACGACATTTGGTACTATTATCCGATCTTTTACTCCAAATAAAGATACCTATATATCATCTGCTATTTAGATAAGTGTTGAATCTAGCTAAATTCAGCTCTTAGCTAAGTGGTGTTGGAATTATTGTTAATCTAGACCCCTTATATGCTATGTTAGCGTTAGATGTGTATATAAAGATCTTTGACTTGTATCAACTTCCAGGATTTTGATGTTCTTGCCAGAGAGATTGAAGAAGTACTAAAGCATAAAGTAAGAGACGACATATTCATGTTGTCTTCCAGAGACAGAGACGCAATGAAGAGGACAATTCTTTCGATTCATTTTCTTGACAGTCTTGGTCTCTCTTATCATTTTGAGAACGAGATCGAAGAGACCCTAAAAAGTTATTTCGAGAAAATAGATGATTTGATCACTGATGAAAATGATTTGTACACAGTCTCCATCATGTTTCGGGTTTTTAGAACATATGGTCACAATATGTTGTCTGGTAAGTAATATTTTAGATTAGTTCCAATAAGAATTAATAACCAGCACGATTTCCGATATTCGAGTTAGACTTGTACGTAATATAATTAAACAAAAATTGTGCTTTTCCATGCAGATGTTTTCAATAGATTCAAAGGAAACGATTTTAAATTCAAGGAAAGCTTAATAGAAGATATCAAGGGTATGCTAAGCTTCTACGAAGCAGTACACTTCGGGACAACTATAGATCATATATTGGATGAAGCGTTAAGCTTCACATTAAACCACTTGGAGCCACTAGCTACAGGTGGCAGAGCGTGTCCACCACATATATCAAAACTTATACAAAATGCTCTTCACATACCTCAGCACCGGAACAACCAAGCTCTGGTTGCAAGGGAGTATATCTCGTTCTATGAACAAGAAGAAGACTGCAACAACACACTGCTCAAGCTAGCCAAGCTTAATTTCAAGTTCTTGCAACTTCATTACTTTCAAGAATTAAAGGCCATCACAATGTATTTATGCATGATCTACTTTTCTTCTTACAGAGCTGGCTACACGTTTTTTTCACTGCATGCATATATTTAATCTTTTTGCATATTTGGTAGGTGGTGGAGGGAATTAGACCATACATCGAGCCTCCCTCCTAACTTCAGAGAAAAAACTGTCGAGGCGTGGTTTGCAGCTTTGATGATGTACTTTGAGCCACAATTTTCACTTGGGAGAATCATGTCAGCTAAGTTATATCTAGTGATCACCTATATAGACGACGCTTGCGATACTTATGGTTCAATACCTGAAGTTGAAAGCCTGGTTGATTGTCTGGAAAGGTACCTCCGCTGTATACTTTGCAAAAATCCTTGGAGTCTACATATTATATCATCATTTTTACGTTGTTATATGATCAGATGGGATCCTGATTACATGGAAAATCTTCAAGGTCACATGAAGACTGCCTTCAAATTTGTGATGTATCTTTTTAAAGAGTTTGAAGAAATACTAAGGTCACAAGAAAGATCCTTTCTGTTGGAGAAGATGATAGAAGAGGTGATTACTTAGAAATATTCATGACCACCAAACCCACATTCATAGGCTAGCAATAAAGTTGTAACATGTTTAATATTTTTTGGTAAGCAGTTCAAAATACTTGCAAGAGCAAACCTAGAACTTGTCAAATGGGCACGAGGAGATCATGTGTCTAGCTTTGATGAGTATGTAGAGTCTGGTGGGGCCGAGATTGGTGCGTATGCAGCCCTAGCATGTTCTCTCATGGGACTTGGAGACATTGGTAGAAAGGACGCTTTTGAGTGGCTAATATCTAGACCAAAGCTCGTTCGGACTTTAGCTGCAAAGACCCGTCTCATGGATGACATAGTCGACTTTGAGGTACTAGCTAGTTTTCAAGATACGTATATAACATATTTTGCTGAAAATAAAGTTTGTTTGGTTCCCATTTTTGACAAACATGATTTTTAATCGGGAATAGTCTCAAAATTTTGAAGGTCCCAACCAAAAAAAAAAAAATGGATTGGCATTCCACATACACATAAGTAAGCAAGCTTGTACCAACTAGACTGATGAAATTTTAATCAGTTTGGCCCATAGTATAATTTGCTTTTTTTCCAACCTTAAGTTCCTTTGATTTTAATCATGGGTTTGATTCAGTCAATTATCTTTAAAATGAGGCCTCATGCACCAAATTCAAGAGTAGTCTCCAATAACGAAATGTGTAGTGACCAAATACGTGTTCACTGATAACTGAATGATGCCTTCAACCAGTAGACTTGTTTTTAGTCAATTTGGTACAAACTTCTCTTGGCATAGTTTATTTGAGTTGAACGTTTTGGTATATATCATCAGGAGGATATGGGAAAAGGGTATACTGCAAATGCAGTCAACTATTACATGAAAGAACATGGAGTTACAAAAGAAGAAGCCAGTAGAGAACTTGAGAAGATGATTCGAGATATGAACAAGATTGTAAACGAAGAGTGCTTGAAGATAACCACCATACCACACCGAATTCTTTTGCAATCTGTCAATTACGGACGCTCATTAGATGTTCTCTATACCGGGGATGATGTCTTCAACCACCGCGAAGGAAAATTCAAGGAATATTTGAGCCTTTTGCTAGTAGATCCCATACTTCTTTAGAGACTCTGAATGCTTCTTCTTTGTTACTTTTTGTTTTCAGTATCCAATATGCACTTGTGATTTTTAGTTTGTGTGTCGATTTTATCTTTGCGGCTGTGGGTTTGATCATATTTTCTTACTACAATAAAATGTTGTTGTGTTTAATTCTCATCCATAACTTTTCCTTTTTTGTATTAATAGTTTGTCAAAGGACACCTAATCAATTAAGAACTTAGATAGATCATCACTTCTTGGTTTAGTTTAAATCAAAACCTAATTATTGTTAGAAGATCGAACGATGTGGCAATGAAACTTTGATACTAAGGGGTTTAACGAATTCGGTGTACTAGTGTGGTTAACCAACACTCTTGGGGACTCTACCGGTTGAAATCCATGGGTTAAAATGGGACTTTTTGGGTCAAAACGGAGGAATTTTATTTTATTTATCATGTAATATGTAAAAACAAAAGTATCAACCAAGTGATTTAAATAAAACAATTACATTTAAATGGTAATAATAATCTTTTGTATTATTTATTTACATTTTATTATAAAAAAAATTGATAAATGTTTGCATATATTGAAAAATTTATGGGTTTTTTGTTTAATAATTAATACAATATAGTAATCCGGATAAAACCAAACCACAATCCCGGTTAGGTACAATTGTCCAAAAGAGATTACAGAGAGAAAACTGACATATGGACCAGAGCCGAAACCGGAAAACCTAATTGCAAAATCTAAGAAGACATAGGAGAAACTTCGCTGCTTAAGCTTGCCACCGCTCTAACCTTGGGGGAACAGGACCACCACCGGAGGCTTCGAGAGAACAGGACCTCCCCCGATGACAATGCACTTCTGTGACTTACCCTCTGAGCTAATCAAAAGCGGTTCCAGTGATGACGATCCAGTTTCAAAGGAGTTTTAAAGATGTCTGGTTCAAAAAACAGAAAATCTATGGAGTCTTCGCCACGTCACGTTCGTTTCTCCACGTCATCGCCGGTTTCGTATCCAACATCTCCGGCCATCTCTCCACGGATTCTAGAAGCCACCAAGAATTTCAATGCTTTCTTGGAAGCTCAAGCCGTTTGAATGATGATGGAGTTATAACTTTTAACTATATTATATACGGAAGGTTATGTAAAATATTTTTTTCTTTCGTAATAAAATCCCAAAAAGTCAATATGAAAATTGTCTTTAATTAAGTGATTAACGATCTATTTCTCCGATTTTCTCACCGGGATTCGATTTCAATGGATTATATTTCTTCGCAAAATAAGAATATAGCTATGATTTGAATCTTGTCTATTCAAATAATGTCAAATATATATACATCAAAAGGTCAATAGTTTTTCACCTCCAAGAAATTAACATTTCTAATGGGTATTAAATTTCAAAGTCGGGTTGGCTAGACTTTGGCCCTATGAATTATCAATTCCATGGACACACAAATTTACAAACGACACATGTTTGGCCAACCTAGTTTGGTCCTACCTTGCAAAGTTGTATGTATTGTCCCAAAATTTTCAGAACTTCTTATAGTTGGACGATTCACAAATATAATTAAATGGAAGCTGTAGATACAATGATACTATTTAAGATAGAATTAATTAAATCAAAGTAGTGTTTTAAATGGAAGCTGTAGATCAGAGAATATCACAGCTGCAGAGATCATGTAGTTTCGGCTACTTCTATTAAATGTTGTCTCCGACAATTTCAAAACCATATTTAAATCTATCCATTACAATCATTGTGGGCAAATTTCAGAAAAATTAAAATTTAGTAGTAATGTTTTGTATCGATATTAATGTGGGAATGGTAGGGTTCGTGAATAGTGCTAAGTATTTGTTTTTACGTTTCTTGTTTGCGTTTAAAATTAAACGCGGAAACGTCGGTGCACTTTCCCTTATTTGTGTTTTTGCTTTTTGCAATCTCATGTGTTTCTATTTATATTTTTATGTCATTATATTTAGGATTATTAAACTGAAAATGATTAAATGAATAAGTGTTGTCGTTATTACAAGATTTGTAATTTGTTGATTGGAAAATAATTCGTATGATTGTAAAAGCATTTGGCAGCGAGACTTTTCAGACTTTGGAGACAATTAACAACCACGAAACTTGGAAGGACGCTCTTGGTAGGGTCTGGTCTACACTTGTCTTTTCATCAAAAAAAAAAAAAACTTTCTTCTTTGGAGTAAATAACTAAAAATAATTCGGTAAAGTAAATAAAAAGATTTTAGAGCTAATGTGGTAAATGGAAAATACAAATTTTAATGGTTAAATGAATATAAACAATAATGGAAAAAATAAGTAAAAAAGAGTAGTAAAACCAAAAATGGTAAGAGTTTTAGAGTATTATGTTTTTGTTTCGATTTAGCTTATCCTTTACCGATTGATCATTAATATGATCATATCAAATATTTAGACTCCGAATAAAAACTCATTCCATATTTTCCAATTTTTCCATATGTTTTCCCTTAGAGCTTTAATGACTCAATTTAATTGTATATGAAAGAAAAAGTGGAAACTTTTGGACGACAAAGGTCCGTCGAAGACCACAATTCACTTGAGTCTAGACTCTAGAGAGGTCACTTTTCCAAATATAGGTAAACAAAAATTTGTAAAGCCAAACAAAAATAATAATAAATTTATAAAGCCCATAAAAAAAAGATGCTTATATTCCAAGAATCTGAGCTGTATCATGAACTCTATGATTCTTTTTTGTTCTTTTTCTAATCCTATGAACCCATTTTATAATACAATGAAAGAATGAATACTAATAACATCCATAAAATAGTTATGTTCACCTAAAAGTACCCTCAAGATTTACGTTACATTACAAAGTGAAAACACATCTCTCAAAGACTCGAACCATTTTCTTCTTCTCTTGTTTTCATTGACGTGTCCTAAGTAACCGATTTCCAATCGTCCTGATTTCAAACGTCTTGACTGCAAGGCCGATATCGCGCATTGTGGTATCAAGAACGTAAGGATTGTTATCATGTACAATGCTTGTACCGTTATAAAGATGACGACAAGGCTCGCGGCGCTGCGAGATAGAACCGTGGTAGTGAAAATAGCGGATTTTTCCTTCCACTTTGTGATATGTCTTCCCTTGTAGATTCTGAGACATGTGAACGCCTGTCGCAAATACATTTCGCGGTTGAACCGCGTATTTTCTATCGCGTCGTGGTACTTTCTTCACATCTCTATAAGCCAATTTCTCAAATCCCCATTTCCTATAAACACACACAATCACATAAGTAAACCATCCAAGAACTTGTAATCCAACTAAAATAGTAAACCACACACGATAACATATCAATCATCCAAGAACTGTTATAATCCAACTAAAATAGTAAAATCGCGGTACAAAATCGCAAAATGTAGAATACACTACTATTCTGTTGAAAAGAAGACATATCCATCAAAATTCTAGCTAATTATGAACTAGATTTTGTCAATTTTGGATTCTAAAAGCTAGAATCTTTGAAAACTATTCTCACTAACCTAAAAGACCCAATTTAGAGTTCTTGAATCAAACTTATATTAACAAGAACACAAACCAATCTCAAATTGGTTTATACAACAAATTTGGAAATCTGATAAAGTTAGAATCTTTGAAAACAACTCTCACCCACATGGACCACCATTAAACATTAATCAAGAACTGTTGACACATTGACACAATCATATGCTAATTTCATACCAAATCTATGATTCTAAATTCTTAACCAACTTTCAAATCCCGGTTTAACAAAAAAAAAATTCAAAACTTTACCTGTAAGTTCTAGCCGGACCATCACCGGAGAAACAAAGCTGACTACTCATAGGCATCTGTTCAATAGTAAACTGAGAATATTCCTTTAAAGATTCCATCACCGACGAAATCGTAAACTTGGGAGGAACATAAATAAACTCATCAACATCGAAGAAAAATATCCATTTCGCCATGAATCTATATCTATGTAAACAATCATTCACCACCATGAATTGATTATGATAATATCCATCAAATCTTTCTTGATCTTTAATATCATGAATCGTTACTCTTCCAAGCTCAATCCATGGCTTTAAAACCTCAAACACTTCATCTGAAATCCCTCCGGCGTCATGAAGAACGAAATGAGATTTATCTCCGAAGAATCTTACGTGGTAAGCCATCCATTCTCTTACTCTCTGTGGACTTAAGTTTCCGTATAGAGATGAGCCACAGTAGAGATAATCGTACTTTTCCCGGCGGCGATTTGAGTCGTAGAGAGTGAAATTGACGGTGTTTGGAGTTTCGGTTAGGACTGGAATTGAATCGGTGATGTTCCGATCTGAATCTCCGGTGGTTGCGTGAAGAAGAAGAGTACCTCCGGTGTTTTTAGGGTTTATAACGGTGGTTGACGGAAAAGTACAGTTAACGACGACGGTTGTGTAAACTCTACCGTATCCCCAATCGGTTAGGATTTTATAACCATCGGTTAAAATCCGGTTATCGGATTGGTTTAATGGAACCCATTCGCAGATGTAAGATGGATGAGCGTAAACGTGAAGTGGTTTTGAAGATAAACCGATAACGGCGAAAGTGTTAACGCCGCCTCTGTAAGTGTTCATTAACACGAAGTTATAAGCTGCCCAGCCGTAACCAGTAAACGACCGTTTAATAACGCCGTTATTCAAAACCGGTTCGTCAGTTAACGGCTGTTTCGTAACAGCGTTATCTAAGACTGGCTTTTCGGAGACGGTGGTGACGACGGGGGAGGTGGAATTAACGGAGTTTGAAGCGGCGGCGATTCGTGAGATACAGAAACGGAGTTCGGAAGCGGAGACGGAGAAAGAAGAAGGTATAAAAGGGAGAAGAGTGGCTAAAGTGCAGAGAATAAGTAACGCCATTAAAGCGAGCTTGAGCTCTGCTGAGAAATTCCATAAGAAACAGATTAAGAGGTTTTTGTCTTTGGTGTTTTGGTCTCTCTCTTTAGCCATTTTTCGAAGTTTTTCTTCTTCTTCTGTCCACTGATGAAGAAGACGAATCAAAAATGTATGAAAGAAGAGAGAAAGTGAAGAAATAAATTTGGAGAAAGTTTCGTTTTATAATCTCTATTTTTATTTTATGTATACACAAATTTTATTAAACATATTTAAAGTATAGTGAATTTTTTAAAAGTAAGTCGTAAATTACACTAAAATTGTGGTATTTTCTATTTTATGCTGGATAAAAAATTATTATTTTCATCGTTATTTTAATTTATTATATTTTTTTCACTGTTATCAATTGAGTTTGATGTATGATCAAGCAAGGATGGAAATAAGTAATATTTACTTTTTATAAGAATATAGTAATAACTACACATATCTATATGTAGAGAAGAAAATACTAAATTTAATTAATATAGTTTCTTTAACTAGATAGATACATATATTGGTAATAATATTAATATCAACATATATTCGATTATATATTTCGACAATATTTTCTAGATTCTCAACGTATTATTTTAAAGTTTTTTTACATAAACTAATAGCAATAAACTAGACATGTGCAAATTATTATAAAAAACAAAAAAAATATATAAAAGGAGTACTCTTTGTTTTGGTTGAATTATCCATTTTTAATGTATTCCATTATTAGAAATAAATTGTTTTATTAAGTTATCATGTATTTTTCAATAAACCGATTAATTATTGAAAGAGTATTTAAAAAAAAACTTTATCGATTTTTAAATACTTTAAAGAAATTGTACATGTGATAAACAGCAAGCTATGTATATTTATAAAGAGAATTTAATTTAAAGTAATTATAAAAAGTCGCCAAAATGAGTTGGATTGGGAATAAAAAGGGTTTAGCTTTTCCATAACAAATTTTTGTCGTCTTTTTTTTTTATTTTCTCTTGCCCCTTCAAGCTATTTACAAGATCGGTTCTCTAGTTTCTCCGATTTTATACAAAGCTTATAACAAAATTAAATCAGTAAGAATTAATAATTTCTGGGTTCTGACTCATATTTTCTTGTCACACTCAATCGATTATTGCAGACTTAATAATACACAACAAAATTTAAATTAAAAAAAAAAAGGAAAAACAAAATGTCTGACGATTAGTAGACTTTTAAAACGACTGTTGTTTTTTTTTTCCCTTTACTGACGCAAGGGACTTAATAATGTAATTAATTCAATAAATAATCATATAAAATGAAATAACACGTCATCACCTACTAAAACATGTGTACGACAGGTGGCAGCTTTCTGACCTGCCATGTATATATACGTTTGAATTATTTTTTTTTTTTGTTTTTTTTTTTAACTTTTGGCTTAGAAGCATAGCAAACGGTCGAAAAAAGCATGCCTGTGATTTCAGAAAATCTCGAAGACTCATTTCATCATTATCCTTTACGTTTAAATAAAATAATTAATTAATTTCTTTTTCTTTTTTAAAACCAAAATAATTTGTTTACTTACTTGGTCTCGTCATTTTTCACATTCATGGATACCGTTTTGCTAGTACAGTAGCACCAATCAGTTGGTACCAATGGTGAATTATTCTACATTTTGTATTTTTTTTTAACGTCTGAACTAAAGATATATATATTTGAAAACTTTAAACATAAAAGAACAAATATATATCCATAAACCATCTAACACTTTTATGAAATCACATCCTTTTATATTGTATTTAAAACAAAAAATTATGTTAGTTATTACTTATTTACAACGGTTTAACAGTAAAAATGATAAGAATTCGTCAATCTGCAAGTGTAAAAATAAGTTCGATAGTTTTAGTCAATATTTCTACAATTTGATTTGACCAAAACTCAACATTTAAATTATGGGCGATCTCGAGAATGGCTTTGATGAAATCTCTATGTTTCCAACTTTCACTTTTTGTTCAAAACTGGAACCAATGCCTTAGTACCAAAAGAGATCAGAAGTTTATTCCGGTGGATTCTGTGGAGGATTTGGAAGAACATGAACACTTTCATCTATGATGCTAGTTTTTGCTCCAATGACTCGGTCACTAAAATGAAAGAAGACAGGGATTTTTGATTCTATGCTCAAATTATAAGTGAAGAGCTTGAAAGGAAGGAGGTCGAGGAAGAAGCAAAGAGAGAGGAAATCTGGAAACCGCCTTTAGCAGGTTTCTATAAATGTAACATTGGAGGGACCTGGGATAAAAAAAAAAGTATTGGCGGGTGTGCCTGGGTTTTAAAAGATGATCATGGGGCGGTCTTGCTTAATTCACAGCAGAAGATCCTTCGCGAATATGGCCACTAAAGAAGAAGTGATGATGCAAAGTCTCATTTGGTCCATTGAGAGCATGGTTTCTCTTCATTTCTCAAATGTCCTTTTTGCTTCTGAAGCCGCACCCATCATAAAAGCTGTTAATAAGCCAATCGAGTGGTCTGCTTTTACGTATCAAGTTGACAGGTTGGTGTCTGCTTTAGCTTTGGTTTCTGGGTGGAAACTGATTTTTGAAAATCCAACATCTAATAGAGGAGCCCGTCTCATTGCTCAGATTGCCTTGCGTGTATCTTTCTCGCAGTCGTACGTAGCCCTTAGTTTTCCAAAATAACTAAGAGTTCTTTTTGAGAATGAGAAGGTTCAATCCTCTCTATAGATGTTTAGCTTTTGGTTAGTGTGGCTTGTTTATGCCCACTTTTTTTGAAACGGTTAGTGTAGTTTATTCTTTCACTACTGTGGTAGCCTTAGTTTGTAACTAAGGCCTGTTTGTAACACTCTTTCTCTAATGAAATTAGACGATTAAAAAAAAAAAAAAACTCAATATTTAAATTAGAATAGAATTTCTATTTAGTAAATCCGTTGGTGGCCCAGAAAAATATAATGCCTCTATCATAATCAGGGCCTATGTAGACTGATGTAAATAATGGGCCTCGACAATATCATGCGAAGCCATTATGAGCCTATTACTTTAAATTTTGCTAGCTAGGCCCTAGTCTATCTACATTGGACTTTTGATTTATGAAATTTTATATGTAAAACATGTGGTCTATTTCTAAGAAAATAGGAAAAATCCACAACATAATTCGATTTGAACCAAAAAAAAAAAAAAAATCTTGTGTACTAGATGATTTTGAAAAGCGTAAATGAACGTTTATTCTATACACGATAAATAAAATCTATGTAATTTATTAGATCTTTATTGATCAATGATGATTTTAACTTGGCTTTATTGACATAAATGATGAAACTCGTAATTATGTGTCATCATGATCCCCCATGACTCAAACTTTTCTTTAAATGAATGCCCTAATTCAATTTGCATATTTTGGTTCAAGCCGATCTTGTTTAGTAAATGTTTACATATTAGGGTTCAAATGAATATAGCGGACATGATCTATGCGAGATCTATATCGGTTTATTTTAAGAGCAAACAATAATCCGCTAGAAATCAAATAATTTTTAAGTAAATATCAAAGCGAAGTTAGCATGACGAGATTAAATCTCCAACCATATGTCACGAATGTCACAATCGAAATCAAATAGTTTCACCATTTTTTTTGTATAATAAAATTGAACACTGCATCATTTTTTTTTGTAGTAGATGGGGTATGGCTAACAAAGCTTCTTCTTTTCATAATTATCTCCCAACTCAAAAGCTAATAAAATATAAAAAAGTTTTAGATTGATAAATGATAATATAACACATGCTTCCCAATTCTTGCACATGCTATGTGGGGATTTCTCTTCTTTACATTATTCCCTCATATCCCCACAAACTAATGACTATTAACCTCAAAAACTGTTGAGTTCTGTCTTTCTTTCACAAAAACAAATTAAACAAAATAAAATAAATGCTAACACACTCACACATATATTAAATTCAAAGCAGAATCACACACAAACACAAAAGAAGCTTTTGTACAAATATCAATACCTAAAGTTAGGACCTCAAATCTAAATATCACATGGTAGATATAGTACACTCCAATGTTGACAAAAATAAAAGATAATAATAGTACTAAAATAATGAATGACACATAAAAATTATTTAGTTACATAAATTAAAGCCAATGTGACAACAAGAATGATTTGTATGCCTATAGAGCCGCCATGGTCATACACTCGAGATGTCTTGGACAAGTGATCAAGTGGTCATTGGTTAAACCGGCGGCTTGCATTAACGAATGTATAACCGTCGGACCAACGTATCTAAAGCCACGACGAACCATGTCTTTGCTTATGGTCTCTGATTTTGATGTCTTAACCGGAATCTTTTGGCAAGATGTGTATTTTGTGGTCACCGGTTTGTGTTTCATAAACCCCCAAATGTATTTGTTGAATGACCCGAAATCTCTTTTTACCTGTAAAACAAAATTCAGATAATTTTACTTAAATGAATTATAAGATGAATTTGAAAATTTGTTTATATATATACACAATGGTATGAGTATGCAAAAAAACAAAAGAAAGAAAAAACTTTAACAAAACAGATGCCCTGAACCGAACTGAAAACTAAATTGAACTAAATTAATAATTTTATTAAACCAACCAAATTACAAATTGTTTTAAAAGTTTCAACTTTTATAAAACCAAAAAAAAAATATAAACCAAATCAAACCGAACCCTAAACCAGATTATAAACCCTAATATACAAACCTTGAGAATTTGCTTAGAGTTGTCAACAATTGCAAGGACTTGGCTAAGGATAATGCCATAGTCGTTGTCTATTGACTGTATCTTCTTCTCGCTGAAGTCTGCGACCAACTCTGCTTCGAAACCAGAGAAAGCCTCTCTGTGAAACCGAAGGTTACAGAGTCAAATAAATAATTTCACCAGAAAAAACAAAAAAAAATAGTAAAATTTATACTAAGAATTCTAATTTGAGTTTTGGTTTTCTTGAATTTTCTAACCTAAAAATGTTTCTTCTCTTTAACACAGAAGTCCAATCGGATCCAACTTGAGCTCCGGTTAACACCAAAAGCTCAAATAGTAACCTGAGAAAACATTTGAACATTAATCACAGTTAGTTTCAGATCTTATAAAAATTGGTTTTATACTATTATTTATGAAAAAAGAAGATTTTATTTACTTGTCATCATGAACTGGAACTCCCCATTCGTTATCATGGTAAGCGACATATATAGGATCTGTAAAATAAAATTAAGATTTTAATTTGGATCCATTAATTAAACTTGACTTGTAATTCAAAAAAAAAGAAAATGAAAACGTTTTCTTGCAAAACAAGTAAAGAAACAAACCTGAACTTGAAGTGATGAAACTACATCTCTTCTTCTTCTCATGCTCAACATTTAAGTTTAATTCATTTGATTTTACGGATTTAATCCTACCGTAATGAGAGATTTTCTTCTTTCTCTCTTCTTGTTTCATTGCAACTTCTTCTCTTCTTGCAGCTGCAATACTTCCAGGTTGCTTCTGAACAATCACCATAGGCATAACCTCTTTGTAGCCACCATCATTGTTCTCTGATAGTTTCACCGGTTTAGCCACATGTTTAGGCTTCTCAGTGGTAGAGCTAAGTAGCTCCTTGCAAGAACTGGCTTTTCTTAAAGATTTTAATTTGGGAGACAAAGGAGGAGAGTTTAGAGAAATTTGTCTAGGTGAGGTTATCTTTGATGCTATTGGATTCAATGGCTTAGGAGGAGATTTCTTGAGTGAGTTACGTCGGTCTAATGTTGGAACTTGGTTTGATTTGGGTTGAAGAACCGGACGACCATTGATCCGGGAAATGGATTCTTGGCTCAAGTTCTTTAATTTTGAGGAACACATTTTTTTCTTCTCTTTCTCTAGCCTTGTGTTCTTGAAGGATGATGATAAATGGGATGAAACAAATGTGAGATCTCTAAAAGGGTTTTTATATGTGGCCATGTAGGCAAAAGGATGATAAATTGTGGGGTAGGAATCAAATCTAACAACTGCTAGTGGGCAACTCATATTTAATATGTGCACACTAATTAACGGTTTTGAGACAAGAGTCTTAGATTGTGTTTAGTAAGGTTTTTGAGTTTTAATTAATTTGGGTTTGGAGTGAAAGAGAAATATGTTGCTTTAGGAACATGGTGGGGTGAGATATGTAATGCAAATCCAGCATAGCCTATGGCTTAGGGAAGTGCTAGTCTTGGGTCACATTGTAGGACAAGGACACCACATTCTTTTTTTGTTTTGTTTACCTTATCTCATAGTATTAATATATTTTCATCATATTTTGTTTTTAATCGGTTCGCACTATCTTTTCTTTAAAGAAGGATTGGAGACTTTCTAATAAATACCATACTTTTGTTTTGTTTTTATTCCCAAAAATATTACATATTAAGTATTTTAGGAAACCGTTTTAAAAGTTAGAATTTTCTTCTTCTTCTAAATTGAAGTTATTTTCTTATTTTTTAAAGACTATTAAAACCTGTCTAAGAGATTTAATATTTTTTTGGCATTTTTGGTGGTTAGAGGTATATCTCAAGAGTTTGTGAGTTTAAAAGCCAAACAAAAAAAAAATCTTCTAATTATCTTGTGAGTTTCTCAAGTGTTTTTTTTTTTTTGGTAACATACACCTCTTAAGCTTTAAATATCGTGATCATTCAAAGTTAATTGTTTTCATGATATTTTTTTCTTACTAATTATCTAAAGTTTTACATACTGGTTTTTGTTTTTATAGTTTGAAAAATATTGTTTCTATGTAATATTGCTTATGAAGAGAAATTGTTAATTATATGGTATTGTGTGATCCTAAGACTTTTTAATGATATTGGCAATTAGCAATTTGTCAGGTAGAAGAAAGAAGGGTCATTTTCTCACTTTTTCCTTTACTGTTAATAATATTGCAAGTGCAGAGTTATTTTAATTTTGAGAGAGACATTTCATTTAAAATCCAGCTTGACAATTTGCTTCACAATCAAATCTTTTCTTTTTATTTATCACACCTCCAACTCCAATTCCTATCAATACCCACCCTTTTACAATTTCATTATTCTCTAGCAAAATATTGTAATGTCTTGAACAACTCTCAAAGATACCAAATCTTATGTTTTTTTTTTCATAATTACCATCACAATCTTAAAATTTTAAACGTTACCACATTCATCCCTTTTTGTTTATGAAGAGTTTCTCAAAGTTTCGGAAGGGTTAATGAATATATTTAAGCTAATTGCCCCTAAATTTTTTAAGTTAAGACCAAATCATATGATGGTCAACACTCTAGACTCTAGCGTAAAAGAATCATTCTCATTAACCAATTAAATTAGAAAATATGATAAATGAACATCTAAAAAATTTCGCTACTTTCATTTAGTTGTAGAAACCTTATGACAAATAATTATCCAGAACAAGAAACTAGTACAATACTACAATGATAGAAATATAAATAATTGAGCCAAAAAAAAAATGATAGCATAAGAATATAAATATGAAATTGGTCCCAAGATTCAAGCTGTGTAACAATGGACCAGCTTCCAGCTTTTTTGTAGAATCTCATCTTTTAGCTAACTAAAGCTTACATTTAAGCCTTTATCTACCAATATATATATATATGGTCCTTCAACATTATACGAACAGTATATAATCTTTTAAGGATAAATGCAAAACAGATTTCCAAAAAATTTAAAATAACCTTATCGGCTCCATACAATTATCAAACCCACTAATTATTTGACTAATAGTAGTATTAATTATCCGGCTATTTCACATGTTCTAAAAATTAGTTTATGTCTTGCTATAAAAAATTTAGCGAGACACATCACATGTATAAACTATTTTATTGAATAATCAAGAAATTAAATGGTCTAGAAAAAAGTGTAATCGTTTAAAGTTAATTTGAAGGTTTGTAGGATGATGACAACCGAACAACCAAAGTCTCTTCAGATGTCAACTATTTTCTTCTTTTTCTTTTTTATCCTTCTTAATATAGCGTAATCTCCTTTAATAATTATTAATCTCCTTTAGTGGTTGATGTTTTATTAATTACAAGATAAAACTGTATTAGAAAAAGTTTGACAAAAAAAGAAGAAAATGAAAGAGATGGGATGTGATTCTTTAAATAGAATCACGAGGAGGAGACATGCCATGTGTTAATGAATAAACCATATAAAATAAATTTTTGTGACTTGATTTAATATTTTAACAAAATATTAAAGGTTTTCTAAAAGTTTTTCATTTTCTTTTAAATAAGCTTTAAATACTTGCTCCTTTACTTTGTTTGCCCAAACAACTTTTGTTGCCCATATACTTATACCATGATATTTTCTTCAATATATAGACATGCATGGTTGCAAATTATAATCTATATTGTAGAAAGATGTGAAGAACACTTTCATTTCATGTGGATGGTCTGCTTTATGAATGTCTAAGAATCACATTTTTGTTTTACTTGTTATTTTCAACTATTAGGCATATTGTCCATAATTCTTAGATTGATTGTTGATTATACATATAGTAGTTCCATGGAAAATATATAGTTTATTTTCCGGTTTCAAACAGACTGTTTGGAGATGATAAAACTCCTAGATGATGAAGAGAATTGGCCAAGTTTTGCCACATAATTATAAGTAATTAATTCTTTGAGATTGCGTTTTGTTGAATATTCTATTATCTTTATCCTGCAATGTAGAAATGTCTATGCCAACTTCCATGCGAAAGGAGCTCGAGCACGAAGAGATTTATTTTTCATGTAAGTTTTAGAGTTCTGGAGTGGTTGCTTTATATATGAGGGTAGTCTATTCGAACAAGTTTAATAATATATAGTCTTTTGATAAAAAAAAAGATAGTTTATTTTCTGAAACAAAAACGTATTTAAACTAAGACTTGAATAAATTAAGGAATCATACTGAATATACAGTATATTACGATTAACGAGATTTTGTTTTTAAAGAGATTTTAGTAGTGTATAGTTTTGACCTCATTTACCATATAAGTACACCTTATATACATAAATATAGGTGTTATTAGTTATTACTAATTTCCCAGGATACTAATGATAAATTTACTTTCTATCCATTCTTAAAATATAATTTTGATTTATCTCTTTCTTATATAATTTGAGTATACATTTTAGATTTTTTTGTAAAGAAGTATATAAATAATAATAAATATATTTGTTTCATATATTTAAATGTACTAAGTAGGATGAAAGAAACTCTTCAAGAGATATGTCCAACCAATGTTGGGCAATCTAAAAACTTTGTCTCTAGCCAATTTATATCCCAAGTCGTTACAAAAGGGTCCTTAATTATATGACAACACTATACCATTCTCATGGTTTTTGCTTGCAACGATTTTTGCCAACACATTAAAATTTAGTTACATGAAATCATGAATTAATTAGAGAAACCAAATTTACAAATTACGAATAGTCTTATTATATATACATGAAAATTTTATAACACTAAACAAACTTTACTTAGCATATATAACCAGATTTGTTTCACTTTGCCAAATTAGATTTACAGTCACTTTAATTATTTTTCCTCTTTTTATTTCTTAAGAATCAAGAAATTCCCTCACAACATCTAGAATTGGAGCCATACAGATCGGACATTTCTTACTACTCCATTGAAGCACATTTCAGACTAGTGCACATATGTCCACACCTGCATAACAAAAACACGATTTCATTACAACGTTTGCGTTTTGACCGTAATTGCTTTCTAGGGTTTTACAAGAAGACATACGCATATACATACCTATATATAAGCGAGACTATAGGCATCTGGAAGCAGACAGAACAGTTTCTTTCCAGAGAATCTGAAACTGAACCTGAGTTATTTACAGTTACATCTTTGAATTAAGAATAGTTTCAGATGTTTTACTCACCAGAAAGTGATTCGGATTTCTTGAAATCGACGCAAGATTTGACTAAACTTGTTAGTTCGATCATTTCTCTTTGGAGCTGTTTGATTCCTTCCCTGAGATCACATATCATCTGCGTTCCATGTGTTAATTAAATGTGTTACTTCACCAACACGTAACCTAAAAAAACAGAGAAACACTCACAGATGAGGAATTCTCATGATTCTTAGGATTTTGTAGATCTACCTTCACTGTTTCATATTCTTCTAGTTTCTTTTGGCACCTTGCTGAACAAGCAACCAAACTCTCCTCTGTAACTTCTCTTTCGTCTTCCTCTTCCTCTTTCTCTTCCTCTTTCTCTTTCACTTCCTCTTTCTCTTCAACAAGAGTGCTTTCTACTTTTGACTTATTTCGTGCCCTTGAGGTAAAGGTTTCTTCGATCTTTTCGCGAAATTCACTCGCGAGGCAGCTAGAGACGAGCCTTCTACACAAGCAATCACATCTTTTTTCTTTTTTTTTTGGTGCAACCTCACATCCTTGAACATCAAAATGTTAAAGCTAATCTTTAAAAAATCAAGAATTGATCACACAACATACCTCTTCAGCAAGTTCCTAATATCATCTTTCTCTGAACTTTGGTTCATAACCTCAAACTCCCATTGCTCCCTGAGAGCTTTCCAATGACTCTTTGGCTTCAATAAACTGCTCATCCAATCATTTTTCACACTCTCTCCATAGAAATATTCCTTTTCTTCATCTTTCATTGTATTTAGAAATACTGGTGCTTGACGGATCATACCCGATGCTTCTCCATTCTCGGCTTTCAATGTTTCATCATCTTCTTGTGAATGGTTTATCTCTTTACCAATCTTTCTAGAGTTGTGACAAACAGTTTCTTCTTCTTTTTCCTTTATTCTATCCAAACAAATCGGTAATGTAACTTCTTCAGGGTTTATTCTATACTCATCAATCTCCATTGATTTGCCTTCTTCAAAACTACTATCTTCTTCTTTCATTCTCCTTTCTTCCCATTGATTCACCCTCTCTGCAAAACTCATTGAAGACTCTTCTCTTTCTTCTGTGGAGTTTCCCTCAATTCTAGGCTTCTTCAAACTGTTCTTATTGCCTGCATCTTCGAGTTTCTTGGCGATTTCCGGCTTGTAAGTCACGTCTTGAGTCTTCCCCGGAATAATTCTCTCAGTTATTTCTTGCAAAACATTCTTATCTTCAGTTTTATTGGCCATTTTACACACCTTATTCTCTTGAGAAGATGAATCTTCAGTTTCTGCCGCAGATCCCTTCTCGGTATTTGTCTTATATTTTTCCCTGCATTTTGATACCATTGATCAATCAATGTAGTTTGGTTTTAACCTCTTGAAAAATTTCAAACTAATATGCTAATCATTACCCGATATTCACCACACTAGATCCTTGCGAAGACCGGTTTACATCACAATTTGTTTCTTGAATCGCAGTGCATCTTTCCAAACTTCGATTTGTAAGTATGTACTAAAACAAGGAAATAGTAACTTAAATCAACCTCTTCTAAAGTGTAATGTATTATACAATTACTAGTTTATGATCTATAAAAAAAGTACCTGAAGATGCCCGCTTCCGCGAAGCGAGAACTTTGAAACCGCGTTGCGTTCAACGAGCTGTTTAAGCTCATTTTCTCGGTCACGCAAAACCATCATAAAGATTTCTTCAGAATCATTTTTGTCACTGCTGTTTTCGTTGTTTTTCCTCGCCTCATCGTTGAGAAAATCAGTATTAATTAGGTATTGTTTTGGACTTGAGCTTGACTGCTGCGACCAAGCTTCCCAAATCTGAACCAGAGAAGAAGCTCTTTTGATCTCTACTGGAGAAGAAGTTGGATTTGGATTAGGGTTTGAGAAAGGAATCTGCAGAGATTCCCCTGTTTCAGAAACAGAGGATCTTGAAACACATTCAAGAACTTCTTTACTCTTCTCATCTTCGTTATTTTCAGAATCATCAACATGAAAAACACGACAGCTCTTGAAACGATCTCTAGAAGGAACTTTGTGATCATTTTCTTTCTTGTCACGACTCAGGACACACTCGAACGAATCCATTTCTAAAGATCAAAACAGAACAATTATATATATATAAACTATATATTTAAAATATCAAAACAAATCCTCTGTTCTTTATCAAAAAAAAAAAAACCAAATCCTCTGTTCTGTTTTATAAATTTCTCTATTTTGTTATACTTAAAAAAAAAAAAATCCAAAGACGATTTCGAGGAAATGAGTTTGTATTTCCACGAATCCTGAGAACGAACAAAAGTGACTAGAAAGGGGAAAACAGAACATAACAAAACGAATAATAATTTTTAGAAAAACTTTTATTTCTGTTGTTCTCTAGTCCTCTGTTTCTCGAGTTGTTATAAAAAAATGCTTTAGAGGTATACATATATATAGATAAATTTTTTTTTTGATTTCTTCAAAACTGTGAACAGAGGAAAAAAGAATCAAAGAGGCAAGGAGAGAATAAAAAAAGAATAATATTTTGAGAAGAAGTTTTATTTTTTTGGTTTTTGTCTAGAAACGAAGTTGAGTTTTATGACTTGCTCTCTAGATTCCAGACATTCATTACATATAGATATTATTTTTTATCTCCTATGGGACTAATAATACTAAATTACTAACAAAACATGTTTTAGATTTGAGTTGAAATGGTAATTGTACCTTTCAGTGATTAGATGATCTGTAATTATCTCTGAAAGATTTTGGACTTGTTCTTTAGCCTCCCTTTTGTTACAAAATTCTGAGAAGGATTATTGTTTAGATTTGAGAATATTTTTATTGGGTTTTGTAACAAATTGGTGTATTTTTATATTCAGATTTTCTGTGTTAAAACTTAAAATATAGTAGACTACCTAAGTACTAAGAACTGGGTACATACTACATAGCTATGAACGAATAGCACTTATCTCTAAATTAAGGAATGATAGGTTTTTATCTGTTTGAAAAATGATATCCAAAAACAAATGGTTAATTCTTAATTTGTTAATGGGTTGCCTCAAAAAAATGTCATGCTTGATTCATTTCTATATATTTAATTATAATGGAGTATATGATTTTACAATTTCAAACGTTTGTAGACTTGTCTCCAGTTAGGGGATCCAATATATATATATATATATATATATTGATAACTATGTAAGTTTATATTGCTTCACAAATATGTATGGAAATCATTTTACAATGGGTAAATTAATGATTTTTAAAAGATAACAGTAAAATTTGAGCGGACTAATGAATTCTGGTAAATTCGAACAAATAGTTGGGCATGTTTTCTGATGGTGTTTATAATTAGCACACTTATTAATATAATAAAAATGAAAAAAATAAAATAATAGGTAAGAGTTTAAGAAATGGGTAGATTTTTATACTATTTAAAAGAGACATTAGCATAGGTCTAAACACACAACATAATGCATGATGTTACATAAAAAATAACATTATTTAATAAGAAGCAAAAAAATTATATTTTTAAATTTTAATTAAAATTTTATCTTTTGGGTTTTACAAATAACATAAACTATAATAAACACACTAGTCAATAAGATGTTTGTTTAATTATTGTAATCAACTACAATAGACAGAGTTGATCTGACCATAGTCAAATCCTAAAAGTCACTATAAAACCCAGTTGGGATTCGAACAATTTCTTGTCAAAAAACTTGACCAAGTTGTTTTTTTTTTTTTTTTTGTCAAACTGACCAAGTTTTCAAATGTCAATAACATATAGTCGATTCACTTAGATACCTCATTTAAATAGAAACAATATTTATGTTTTAAAATGACTAAAAAAAAGGTAGATTGCTCTGTTTATGACCATTTGAAGTAATAAGACTTAGCTTCTGCATAATGAACTTTATTAGGTATTGCTCTATTTTTGGTTAAACTGCTCTGTTTTTAGTTATGGATTATGCAATATGTTGTTACAGTTTGAATTGATAAAGTTTTCGCCTTTGACCATTTGAAGTCTCAGAAGTAGAAGAAGCTTTTCATTTCCTTCATAGTGCTGATTCTCTCTAGAGCTTTGTTTTTGTAATAAACCAAATCCAATACGTCACTCTTACATCTTCTTTAGCTACATTAGAAAAATCAAAGACTAATGTCTAATAATATGTTAAAGTCTCAAGAATCATAAGAAAGCAATACATACTCAATTACATTTATTTATCACAAACTGATATGTAAGCAAAACAGCTTCACGTCTCCAAAATCATTTCTCCCTAAAACTACTAGTAGCTCTATTGTGTAAGACATTAAGAAGATAGTAACAAGCTTGTCTTGAAGTTGGTCTCTCTTGAGGATAAGTCTTTATACACTGAACTGCAATTTCAAGAACTTGATAAGCTGCTTCTTCTTCACAAGGTAAAAGCGGTTTAAGCTCTGAATCAATCAGCTTCTCTCTTTCTGTAGAACCCAGAGACTGCTCAAGAACCATCTCTACCCATCTAACCATATCCATCTCTTCATCAAACACTTCTTCAGTTGGCATTTTACCTGTCACAATCTCCATCAACACTATCCCTATACTATAAACATCGCTCTTCTCAGTCGCCTTTAATGAGTAAGCATACTCTGCAAAAACAAACCCATTAGCTTTTACAATGAAAATAGAAGTTAAGAAACTTGAGAAAGATATGTTTACCTGGCGCGATGTAGCCGTAAGAGCCTGCAAACAAAGTGTTTGACTCTGTGTTGGTATCATTGTTCTCAGTTAGGATCTTGGCGACTCCGAAATCTCCTAAATGTGTTTCCATGTTGGAATCAAGAAGCACGTTACTTGATTTGATATCGCGATGAACGATAGGAGGAACACAATCATAATGAAGATACTCTACTCCTTGAGCTAACCCAACTACAATCTTCAATCTTGTTTCCCAATCAAGAATCTCTTTCTTCTTCGTCTTCGTCTTCTCGTTCGTGTGAATCCAGTCCCATACACTTCCATTCTCCATAAACTCGTAAATCAAAAGATTCAAACCTTCTGCTTTGCTGCTGCAGTAACCCATCAGCTTAACCAAATGTCTATGTCTGATTTTTCCAAGAGTTTCAACTTCTCTATTAAAGCTCTTGTTTGACATCAAATCATCTTTCCATAGAATCTTCTTCACAGCAATCACATCTCCATTCTTCAACTCCGCTTTGTAAACTTTTCCTGAACCTCCTGATCCAATCATGAACTCGTCGCTAAGGTGATATGTAGCTTCCATAATGTCTTCCCATTTTATATCTGACTTTGCACCTCCATTTCTAAAGAGAGAAATTGTGAAGAAGGAGAAGAGTTCGATGAAAATCCGTTCTTTCCGCCTCGCCCTTTCTTGAAAAGATCAAGACTTTGCTTGAAGAAGAGGAATATAACAAGTAGCATCAAAGCAATAGCAGCTAACGATGAAATCGCGGAGATTATAACCACAGTTTTCGGACTAAGACCTCGTTGTTTCTTGTTTGATCCAGCTTTATTGCAATGACTAAGAGGGCTTCCACAAAGACCTGCATTGCCTACAAATGCATCAGCTTTCCATTTAGAGAACTGTTTCTTTAATTTTCCTTCGAAGTTGTTGTAAGAGAGATTGAGATGTCCCAAGCTTTCCAAATCTCCGATTTGTCCAGGAACTTCTCCTACAAGCTGATTGTGAGACAGATCAAGGGATTCAAGCTTCTCTAACGTCGAAATCGTCGATGGAATAGGTCCGGTGAAGTTGTTGTAACTGAGATCTAAAGCACTTTGAAGATCTTGTAACTGTCCTATCTCAACTGGGATATCTCCGCTTAAGACGTTTCTCGATAACCGAAGCTCGTAAAGCTTGCTTAGCTTGCCTATTGCTGAAGGAAGAGGACCTGAAAGTTGATTCTTTTCGAGGTTTAGTGCATTGAGAGCTTCCAAGTTTCCAATCTCTTGTGGGATCGAACCATTAAGTGAATTGTCATCAAGAGATGGCACAAGAAGCTTGGTTAAGTTGAAAATCTCAGTAGGGAGGGAACCAACAAACTGATTAGAAGAAAGCTTGAGTTCTCCCAATAATGGAAGTTTCCCAAGCCATGGAGGTATAAGCCCTGAAAGAAAGTTATTGTTGAGATCAATGTGTGTCAGTTTCTTGTACAAATCGAGCTCCACCGGTATGATCCCGGTAAGAGAATTATTCGAGATATCCAATAAAGCGAGCTCGCGGATCATCCCAAACGTTGAAGGAATCCTTCCTGTGAATTGATTCTTCCCTAACCGCAAACGATCAAGACTTGGAGACTTCCCTAACTGAATAGGTATTTCTCCTTCGAATCTGTTATCCGTGACATCGAACGAAAGATAAGAGCTTGAACCGCACAAAGGACTGATCGAGCCATTGAGTTTGTTGTTGGAAAAAGTGATTCTTGTGAGATTCTTGAGGTTGATAAGTGAATCAGGAATGTTTCCTTGAAGAGAATTGTTGTAAAGCATGAACAGTTCTAACGACTTTAACAACCCGAATGAGGAAGGAATCGAACCCGAGAGCTGGTTGTCAGCTAAATCCAAAAGAGTTGGTTTGTGACAGTTACCTAAAGTGGCGGGAATGTTACCAACAAGCTTGTTCTCTCTCAAGTGAAGCCAAGTAAGCTTTTTTAACCTTCCAATTGAAGAAGGAATCTCTCCACTGAAATGATTACGAAACCAATCAATCTGCTTCAGATTAGTGCAATTCCCAATCTCAATCGGGATTTCTCCCGAAAACCGATTCTCGTATAGGAAAAACATCTCCAATTTTCCGAGCGAACCGATTTCTTTCGGTACCTTGCCTTCCAAGTTATTTTGATAAAGCATAAGTTCTTGTAGATTCTTTAGGTTAGATATTGATGGAGATAACGTACCCTCCAAGCTATTATTGTAAAGGGAAAGATACTTGAGATCGACGAGCTGAAACAACGAATCCGGGATTCGACCAGTGAGCATATTGTTCGACAGTTTAAGTGCTTGTAATGACTGACATTTTCCGATTTCCGCCGGAATTTCGCCGGAAAGTTGATTTCCATTCAGATCCAGTTGCAACAAGCTTGTGTTGTTAAAACATAACCTCTTTGACAAAGAACCAGAGAGATGACTTTTCGCTAAAAACAAGGAAACAAGGTGACTTATGTTCCAGATTTCGTCGTGTAATGTTCCGGTGAGATTATTCGAAGATAAATCAAGTGTTTGAAGATTCACCAAATCACCGAGTTGACTCGGTATTTCCCCGGAGAAGGAGTTGCTTCCCAAATTGATCATCTGGAGGTTACCGAGTCGACTCAGCTCCGCCGGTACAGTCCCGTTGAGACGATTTACCGCGGCTATAAACACAGAGAGGCTGGTGCAGTTACCTATCTCGGGCGGAATTGGTCCTTCGAGCTGATTAACTTGTAATATCAAATCCTGGAGCTGAACCAGTCGACCGAGTTGACTCGGTCGGACACGAGGCCAATGCAAGTGTCTGGAGATTGACGAGATTCCCTAACGTCTCTGGAATCGATCCGACGAGTTCGTTGTCACCGAGTTTTAAAGACTTGAGTTTCACGAGTGAGCCGAGTTGACTCGGTATCTCGCCGCTGAGTTGGTTAGAGAAGAGATGTAACGTTTCCAAGGAAGAAGAGAGGTTGGAGAGAGTCACTGGGATGGGACCCACAAGCATGTTGGAAGATAAATCGAGTTGGGTTAAGTTACTAAACCGGCCAATCGAAGGAGAAATTGATTCGGTTAAACCAAAACCGGAGAGATTTAAACCAACGACGAATCCACCACCGCACGTGACGCCGGTCCAGTTGCAGAAATTGTGATCATCGGAATTCCAATTTCGAAGAAAGTTTTTGTCTTTTGGGTTTGTGACAAAAGACTTCTTCAGTTCAAGAAGAGTTTGAAGATCCGGTTGACCTAAACCCGACCCGACTGAGAAACAGAGGAAAAACAGAACAAGAAGAAGAGACTTTTGCTGCATTTTTCCTTCTTCTTTCAAGAAACAAGAGATGAATGAAGTTAGTGAATGAAGAAGCTTCTTAGTAGAAGTGAGAATTTAAGACAAATGTTTGGTTTTTTTGGTTAAAGACAATTGGTTGTAAGAACGGTGCATGGGGACTATCTCTCTTTGTATACATGTGTGTGTATATGTGGTGAGATGGAGAAGAAGTAAATGCAGAGAATAAAAGCTTTTGGGAGTATATATATATATATATATATATATATATAATATAAGGTCTTTTAAATGAGGACATGCGAGTCTCTGTAAAGGAGGAAGATGAATGAAGCCAAAGGGAAAGAGAAGAACGAAGGTCAAAGTGAGTCAGAGAAGAGACATAGGAAAAATCGAAAATGCAATTGCAAGTGTCTTGCATTTATGTTGCGGCTGTGTCAATTTGTCTATATGTTACTAATTTTATTTTATAAATTTTTGCAATGATTTTATTTCATTAAAAAATTCGTTTAATGATTAAAAAAAAAATCTGGTCAAAATGATTTTAAAATCTAATATCTCCATTTTATCTTGAAAATTCAGATTGATGAGAATGATAATGGGAAAAGAGATTTATGACAATGAAAAATTAAATTAAATTAAACCCTTTACCAAAAAGAAAAAAAAAAACCGATATCTTGACCCTGGCCAAGGAAGTAAACAGAGTAGTTGAGTAGAGATATCATAGTGGTTCTCTCATCCATATTTTTTGTCATCATAACCAAACTCGGCAACATATTGGTTTGTTCTATTTGATTCTCTTTGATACTTTCCCGATTTAATAAAAGATTTTGTAGATGTCACCTTTGAAATAAATGCATAAGTATCTAACTGCTGAATTTGAACCACACCATGTTCATACGTTAGAAATTTAATGTGTGGGTTCTATATATTACCAAGAAGAGACAACACCTTAATCATAGGTACAAGAAACATAATAGGAATCTCGAAAGATTGAATCCCTCAAGATCACGAGTTCGAATCTCAATAGTGGAGAAGAGACTCATTTAACTTGTTATCATATCTTATCCAAAAAAGATTATGAGCCAAATTACGGTCTTCTTTGTTAATAAAAAAGTGTCTTCTTTAACGATTGTTTTAGTTATATATACGAGTTTATTTTCCTTTTACTGTTATTGTGTTTCGTATATATCTATCTACTAGTATGAAATCGATTTATATGAGGATTAAATATCTAATGTGAAGAGGGTGAAATGTTGTATTCATTGTGATTTAATTGTGTGGATCATGTTTAAGTGAAAATTCTCTTTTAAAATGTGTTATTCTCGTTTGTGGGTGTAATCCTAAAGTATGATTAGTCTCAATTTGCATGGTTAATTGTCTTTTTAGCTTGTGGTTATGTCTTTTAATAAAACCCCAATTGCTAATTTTACTCTTTGTGTAACAAATCATCATTACTGATCAAACCTACCCATAAATAATGACAATATAGGTAATCAATCCATCTCATAGCATTGGGTCTTTAGCTACTTTTTTTATAGTATGATATGGTTGTTACTTGTTACATTCACGTGCATTCCTAAATGTTAAATAACTTATCACTGAAGCAAATTATTTCTGTTACGTTCCACAATTTAGTTTACATAATATTTGGGATAAACCGTTTTTCAAATGAAGACTAAGCATTGTCAAGCCAAATGTAAATGGAATCTCTATTAGTTTATCATATGTTAATACAGTAAAACTTCTATAAATTAATACTCTGATAAAATAATATCTCGGTAAATTAATAATTTTTTTCAGTTCTAAATTGATATTTTGATCCAAATATTATCTTTATAAATTAATAATTTCGATAGATTAATAAAATATATTGGTCATAATGTTATTAATTTATAGAGATTTTACTGTAGTTAATATAATTTCTTTAAATTAAAAAAAATTTGTTTTTGAATTATAGTTTCTTCAAATCTTAAACCACGAAGGTTACGTAATATTTAGTTAATTTGTTTCAGACTTTCAGTGTTCCTTGTTAATTAAATAAATAAATCTGACTCGAGCTTAGATATGATACAATTATACAATAATGCAAAGTGTAACAACAAGCTTTCATAGCTCAGTTGGTTAGAGCACCCGTTTAGTAAGCGGGAGGTCTTGAGTTCAACTCTCAATGAAAGCAAAAGCGATTCATAATTTTATTTTATTTTATTTAAAGTTTGGGATATTGCGTAACGTATCCTTTTATTTTCTCTCTGTATACAAAAAGACCCTATTCTCTTAAATATTCAAATAGAACCTACACTGTCGAAAGCTTTTTGTTGTTTTTTAGTCCGCTGTTAAGACTTTTACTCTCTCACCGTCTCCGATTCTCTCATTCTTTCGTCGCCGTCGCTACTGTTTCTCTTATCGGTAAGTTCCTTTATACTATTTTCGTCTTCTTCGTCGAATCTATAGTCTCATTATCGATGTTGATAGCGTTTGGATCTATTTGAAGTATTTTACTCGGCACGTAACATGTTCGATGAAATGTCTCAACGATTACTCTTGGATCCAATACTTTTGATCTCCGTGCTTTTTTTGTTTTTCCTCATTTTGGAATGCGTTTTCTAACATTGATGTGATCTTTGTATCCTTAAAAGTTTTGTTTTTCTTGTTTCCACCTATTAGATTCTTCTGGATCTAAAGCTTATGTTATACTTTTGGAATCGAAAGTTCCTGTCTTTAGAGATTAATGCTAAGGAAACGGAACTTATTTAGTAGTTGTTACCTAGAATTGTTTCTTAGAGTTGATCGCAGTGACATAGGAACCCTTATTTCAAGAACCCTGTTCATTCTCATAGTTTGCAGATTCTCGTAATTTCAGGGGCTACTATATTTCATCAGTAAGTTTGTACCTTTCTATGAGGCATTTACCATTTTGGCTTTTAAAGAATATCTCTGAACTTTGCGATTGCAATATTTGTGTCTTTTTGTTAAATCTATTAGACTACAATGTGTGATTTTGTTAAAATAATCATGTTTCGTTGTGTTTCTTACTTTCAATGTGGTAGAGTTTCAAGAAAGATGGCTAGTGGTAGCCTGAAAATTCTTGTAGCTTCAGCAGTGGGTCGAGGTGTGACTGAAGCAAGAGCGAGGGTTTTCGGACATATGCTTAACCCAACGGGACAGAGATCTCCTCACAAGATATTAAGGAAGAAGCTTTTTGGTGATAAGGTTGCCGAGTGGTATCCATACGACATCAAGAATGAGGATCCCAAAGTCTTGGCTAGAGAAGAACAAGAGTACTTTCCAAAACCTCTCTTTTTTTTTTTTTTTAAACTTTCCTATAAATTGCTTTGTTTATCACAGAAACTAAATGATATAAAGCAAGCCTTGAAGTCTTATTTGAGTGGGATTGAGCTGTAACATGTTTCGACAAGCTTTGAATCAACTGAAAATTGGGGTTAGTGTAAGGAATCCAGGACATGTAGATTGTATGAGCCTTGTACTTAGATAGTTGTGATTTGTGAAGCTTATGCAGAGGTCTTGAACTTGAAGCTTGTGTTTTGTTGTAGGCGCATATCGAAACTTCAGATGTTGAAGCGTCGTGAAAAAGGACCACCAAAGAAGGGTTTTGGAAAACGTGCCACAAAGCGTAACAAGTAGTAACCATAGCTTCAAATAAACTCTGCAGTTTTAGAATCAGACTCTTCTTGTTGAATCAGATCGAACTTACTTGTAAAAATTGTTTTGGGTTTCCATTGATATTACTACTGTATGTTGAGACAACAACCTTGAAATCTATTGTTTCCCTTTTGACTAAAATGTCAATGGCTTTTATTTCTCTGTTTTACTCTGCTTTTAGTCCGCACAAGCTGATGTATGTGCGTATTGGAAAATACTATCATATAATACAATATTCTTAGACAAATCTCGATTTAACTATTGTCTTTTCAATCAAAGGACCAAAAAACAACTTGTATATTTTAGATAAATCACTGTCACTACATTGATTGAATGAGTTAGTCCAGAAAAGTTTAAAATAACAGAATATTTTAGAGTGGTTGATGTATCAGTCCACATTTGGAAACATCCTCGAATTATTGTTTTTATCGCATAAACTAAAAGATACGTGAAGAGTTAGGAAACTCAAGAGAGAAATGGAGCAAGGTCTGAAGATTCGATCTTTGGTCATTTATCCGATCAAATCTTTCCGTGGAATCTCTGTTCCTCAGGCAACCATAACTCACACTGGTAAAACTAAGAACAAACTTCTTCTATTCCCTTGACTACTGAGAAAAAAAGTTCATTTGTTTATATAATTGGTATGACAAAGATTCCTTGTTAGATCATTCCTGATTTCTAGGATTATGATCTGTTTCTGTTGAGTTATAAGTTATAGCTTGATGGATTCTGATGAAATGTTTTGACTACGAAGTTGTCTTGGTTTGGATCTATGTGCTTTCTTGGAAGATTGGGAGCCAAAAAAGAACTCATTTTTAGGTGCTATAAACTTACAAAAGTTTTTTTTCTTCTGAAAATCAAGACTCGAGTTTAACATCTTGGTTTATTTCATTTTGCAGTGGTAAGAGCTCCTGGTATGAGTCGATTGAAGATCCCGATGACTAAGCCAAGCTTGATGACAAAAGGTGTTTCAATGTGGGAATGGTCTGGCTCTGCGTTTGATGAAGGAGAAGAAGCAGCAAAATGGTTTTCAGATTATCTTGGAAAACAAAGCCGTTTAGTTCGGTTTAATAAAGGTTTTCATTTTAAACTTTCTTGTCATGTTTTCATTTGATGCACCTAGTTGATCAGGTTCTTTGTTTCAGAAACTGAAACTAGACCTACACCTCCTGAGTTTGCAACGGGTTACTCTACAACATTTGCGAATATATTTCCGTTTATGGTTGCATCTCAGGTGAGTCTTATAAACCTCAATATCCATAAAATTTTGAATATGAATTTGATCTTGTTTTTGTTTTCTTAGGCTTTTTGGAACAACTTAACAACTTAATACACTTCTACCAGAACTTGTGCCTATGAACCGTTTTTAGACCCAAGTAAACTATCATTCATCCCAAGTTCTTAATATCTTCATTCTTCAATGATGGTTGGTTTGTTTGTTCATAATCTGTGGTTTCTTGTTTCTGTGTAGCATTCTTGTCGATAATTGTGATCCTTTTGGTGAAGATCTTTGGGATGAAATCAAGATAAACGATTTAGTCTTCCAAGGAGTTAGGCTATGTAGCCGCTGCAAGGTGAATACAATGTGAAGATCTACACTGAGATTTTCAGCTCTGAGGAATTTTTAACTGTTTTGGTTCTTTCAGGTACCAACTATAAATCAAGAAACCGGGGTTCTAGGTACAACAGAATTAACTGAAACTCTGATGAAATTCAGATCAGACAAGGTCTTAATGCCAGACAAGAAACCGCGCGGAAGGGTTAGATTATAAGCTCTTGTCTGGTTTAGAGAAGAGACTTGTTGGATTTTCGGAATGATGCTAAACCGATTTTGGTTTTATGACAGGTTTTCTTTGGTAAGGAGATGGTTTGGAATTGAAACTTAAGCAACAGTGAAGGCAAAGGCAAGAGGACAATCAAAGTTGGTGATTCCATCTCTGTGTTAAGGAAGATTCCTTCCAGAGCTGAAGCTGCTGTTTAACTCAAAAATCATGAACATTTTGCTTCTTCTTCTTCTTCTGTTGTGTTGTGTTATTGTATTCTCTAAATAAAGTAAAGAGAGATACTTTTGTTGCTCATGTAAATTACAAAACTCACTAGATGTGAGATTCATCTTGTTGAATGCAGATTCTGTTGGTTTGATTGATAAGCTTTGAAAACATGAGGATTTGGATTAGACTCAAAAGGCTATTGAAACCTCAAAACTCAAAAGAACAAGAAGAAAGAGCCAACATGTGCCAACACAAAAAAAAAGAGGAAAAGAGTAAAAAAACTGGTGCTGCCCAGGATCGAACGTGATAACCACTACACCACAGCACCTTATAGATTAAATTGTTGTTTTAGCTTTTCTAGTTTTTTAAGTTTAGCCACATTGAAATGGTAGTAATCTACAATAGTTTTTGATATTTTTTTTAGGATGAAAGTGATATACTTGGTACTTACTACTTAGTCAAGTAAAGTTAAAAAAGAATGGATTTTTTAAAGATAGTTGGTGTAACCTATCTGCCAATATTAGTCCACGTGTGCGGAAGCTTAATACTCAAACGACCACTCCATTTTGAAATTATCCTTTGGTCTGACTTGTTAGCCATTGTTTGTGAAAGAGAGAAATGGAGGAAGCAGTGAAGATTCAATCTTTATTCATTTATCCGATCAAATCATGCCGTGGAATCTCTGTCCCTCAGGCTACTGTAACTCACACTGGTAAATATTTAAGAACAAACTTCTTCTCTTCCGTTGATTCTCCTGAGGATAAAAAGGTTTTTTTCTTTTTTGAATAATTTCTGATTTCTGTGGTTTTGATCTGTTATAAGTTATGGGTTTGATGATGGGTGAAAAGGGTCTTGTTTGAGTTCAGGGAAAGTTAATAAATTTTCCGAGAAAGTGAACAGATTTCTGGGAGTATACTGCTCATAAGGGTCAAATGAGCGTGAACGCTAAAATGGATCTTCTTTGATTGGATGGAAAGTCAAATTATCCGAGAAAATGTTGTTTAGAGGGTAAAATAAGAGTGAACACTTACCCATTTTTGGTTGGCCTGAACACTAAAGTTTCACACTTTCACTCTCATTTCTGTTTTCTTTAGATGTTATGGGTTCGATGATAGCAGAAAAAAGGTCTTTTGTTTCAGTGGATGGATAAGTGGACATAGTTTCAGAGAAAATGAACATAATCTCTGAGAAAATGTTATTAAAAAGGCTAAGTCTTGATGAGAAATGGGTGTTAATGATGAAATATTTTTTGACTATAAAGCTTTGTCTTGGTGTGGATCTAATGGATGATTTGATATGCCTTGACCTGTGGAAACTGATGTAGGATTCCAATGGGACCGGTATTGGTTAGTTGTAAACTATAAAGGAAGAGCATATACTCAAAGAGTTGAACCAAAGCTTGCTCTTGTCGAATCAGAGTTGCCTAAGGAAGCTTTCTTGGAAGATTGGGAGCCAACAAGCAACTCATTTTTAGGTAAATATAAGAATTTACAAAAGTTTTGTCTGTAATTGAGACTTTAATCATGTTCTTGATCATTTATTTTGCAGTGGTAAAAGCTCCTGGTATGAGTCAGTTGAAGATTCCACTGACTAAACCAAGCTCGGTGGCAGAAGGTGTTTCGATGTGGGAATGGTCTGGCTCTGCGTTTGATGAAGGAGAAGAAGCAGCAAAGTGGTTTTCAGATTATCTTGGAAAACAAAGCCGTCTGGTTCGGTTTAATAAAGGTTTTGATTTGTTACTTGTGAATCTTTTCATTTGCAACACATTTGGATGCATATAGTTGATCAAGTTTTTTTTGAAAATTTCTGCAGAAACTGAAACTAGACCTTCACCTCCAGAGTTTGCAGCAGGTTACTCGACAACATTTGCAGATATGTTTCCATTCTTGGTTGCATCTCAGGTGAGCCAATATCGATAATTTTAATATCGGTTTAATGAGAATACACATTTGATCTTTTTATTGCTTTTTGTTCTTAGGCTTCTTTAGACCAATTGAATACACTTCTACCAGAACCAGTGCCAATGAACCGTTTTAGACCCAAGTAAACTATTTTTTTTTATCCTGAGTTCTTAATGTCTTCTATGATGGTGATTTCGTTTGTTCATAATCTGTATTTTCTTGGTTCTATGTAGCATTCTTGTCGATATCTCTGAGCCTTTTGGTGAAGATCTTTGGGATGAAATCAAGATAAATGACTTGATCTTCCAAGGAGTTAGGCTATGTAGCCGCTGCAAGGTGAATATGATGTGAAAATCTACACTCAGATTGTCAACTCGAGGCTTTTTAACCGTTTTGTTCTTTTAGGTACCAACCGTGAATCAAGAAACAGGGGTTCCGGGTGCAAAAGAACCAACTGAAACTCTGATGAAATTCAGATCAGACAATGTCTTAATGCCTGACAAGAAACCGCGTGGAAAGGTTAGATATAAGCTTTTGCCTGGCTTTGAGAAGAGACTTGTTAGATTCAGTATGATGCTAAACTGATATCGATTTCGGTTTGTGATAGGTTTTCTTTGGTAAGGAGATGGTTTGGAATTGGAACTTAACCAACAGTGAAGACAAAGGCAAGAAGACAATCAAAGTTGGTGATACCATCTCTGTCCTCAGGAAGATCCCTTCCAGAGCTGAAGCTGCTGTTTAACTCAAAAATTATAAACATTCTTCTTCTTCTTCTTTTGTTGTGTTGTGACTTGTGTCATTATCTCTAAATAAAGTAAGACTAAGAGAGATACTTTCTTGCTCATGTAAATTACAAACTTCATTTGTTCTGAGATTCACCTTGTTGAAAGTATGATTCAGTTTGGTTTGAATAGTTTTAACTGATCTTGAGCTTTAAAGAACATGAGGACTTGGATTAGATCTATCATCAGAGAAGTAATCAGAGAGCCAGTGAAACCTTATTTTTACTCAAGAAGATGAAGAAAGGGCCAACATATTCAATACTACAATACATTAGATTTCATAGTTAAGAGAAGTTTATTTTTTAACATCTCAACTTATCAGACTCTAAAAGTTGTTGAACAGCTACCAAATCCGGAAGCACAATAGCTCCAGCTTCTCTCCAGTCTTTAGCAGCTTCTGTGTGAAACCTATCAAGCAACAAAGCATGCATGCCAATACTCCTCGCCGGAAGATAATCTTTACGCATACTGTCTCCAATATGCAAAACTTTGTCAGGTGCAACATTCCCCGCTCTCTCTAGCGCGAGCTTGTAAATCCTCGGATCTGGTTTCTCTATCCCTTCAATACCAGAGAACACACCAAAATCCCACTCTCCCTAAAACCAAATCAAATGAGTCAACAATGTTCAAGAACCTTAAAGAATCACACAATGAAGCATTAGAGACTCTTTTCTTTCTTCTCTTTTTGTAACTACCTTGTTCAAACCTAAGGCAGGTAAAATAACTTCTTGATATCGATACTCCGCATTGCTAACAAGTCCGACTATAAGACCTTTCCTGCGTGCCCATCTTAAAAAAGGTCGAGAATCTTGAAACACAGAGTAAGGTGCAGCAGAACCAAACGTCGAATAGATTCGCCTAAATACTTTCTCAAATGTCTCTTCATCATACTCATATCCTGCCTAATCAATCAAACCCCCTTAACATCAAAGTAAGTAAAAACAAATACATATACAAAGAATGATAAACATTAAAATCAAAATACCTTGACAAATGAATCTCTCACACAAGTCTTCCACCAAACAATGTTTGGCATTTTCGCGGCGAAACCGAAACAAGGATACTTTTGTGCCATCTCTGTATAAGCTAGTTTAAAACCTTCATGAACTCGTTTATAATCAGGACAAGGTAAACCAATGGCTTTAGCAGCCATACAGTAGTAATCACCAAGCTCTCCTTTATATGCTATGAGTGTACCAGTTACATCTACTGTAATACACCGTAGTTTCGATAAAAGTGACATCGCCATTTTCAGATTCTTTCACCAAAATCTACACAATACACACATAAACATGATCAATTTGTTAACAGATAGATACAGATACAAAATTAAGCAAACATAAAAGACTTTTAACTCGAAAAGTGAACAGATTGATAAAGATATGAAATTGAGCTCCTATTGGCTAATTTCTTCACCTACCAACCAACCGAGAAAAAGAGATGAAATTTACAGAGAAAAAAACTGATTCGATTTCAGGGTTTTTGTCCGAAAGCGTTAATTGGTTAAACCCACAAACAATAAATGATGGAATCAATGTTCAACAGTAGAATCTTATCAATGTAAAAGCTCAGAAAAAAAAGATAGTTTTTTTTCGTAAGAAACAAAGCAAAAGCATGGAAATTTAGGAAAACCCGTGAAGGAAAAAAGAAATTTGAAGTACCCAGAAGCTAAGAATCGAGAAAAAATTTCACATAGAAGAAATCGCCATTGTTTCTTCTTCGTTTGGGTTTGCTTCTAAAAGCTTAAGCTATACTGAAATGAGAGATTACGATTCACGAAGACTCTTTTGAATATATATATATATTACACAGAAAAGATTCGTGTCATGTGTGATTAGCGCACACAGACAAATAAGGCAGCTAATAGAAAATTAGAAATTTTATTTTGGTGTTTGATTTTTTTCTTCAGAAATAAGACACTCTTAGAGCTTTAAAGGTAAATGTAATTACTTTTTTTGGAGACCAAGTTTGAGGCTATTCTTGTAATTTAACACATTAGGAGAAAAAAAGGAAAAAAAATTTCATTGGATGGGCATGACAGTGGTAGCCTGCTGTTTTGTCCTAAAACCCCAAAACGGTTTCAGGTTTTCGATATATATTTTGTTTTCACGTTTTATTTACCAAATTTTGTATAATACATGTTCTAGTATTATCGTTTACGTCGGCAGCTGTACTATTATTGTGAACAGTAAATTTATTTTGTTTACTAATTACAAAATAAATTTGTACCCTCTCAGCCAAAGTTACATATTTGTACTGATTTAATTTTGTTTTCGGTTAAGTTCTCTAATTATTCTATTCTATTAAATTTTAGATTAAAAAATCAACAAATACCAGAATTTTAGATCCAATTCGTACTAAATTTTCAAAAATAATGAAAACCAACATTAAAAATATAAGAAAATATTTATTTCAAAATTTTATCTTAACTAGTCCATCACGCTCTGTCCACTCCGTTTGTGTTTGAGGAGTCGGAGTGGTTTTGCCATTGAGATGGCCGATGACACCAAAATAGATACAATGTAATCGAGTTTTGTCATGTCGAGGGTGATGGGAATATAGACTTTGATTTGTGAGATGGTAAAGGGTTTATCTTTAGAGGAAGAATCAGAATTAGCCATGGAGAAAAGAAAACAGAGGGGTTTGTGTAGAAGTGAAGAGAAAGACAAGATTTAGAGAGAGAGATGAAGAAGAGAGCAGAGGTAGGATCAAAGAGCTTAGCTTGGTGACTATATTAGGCCTCCGATACCATGTTAGATAAAAAAACTCCGTGAAACCATTGTATTCCTTGACGTCATATATATAATGTATACATAGGTTGATCTAAACCCTAGAAAATATTCATTAGGAAGATTTATATATATATTTTTTGAATGAATGTAAAATTATATTCAATCAAAAAACCTTTTTTACAACATAGTTTCTTACTTAGTTAAAATAGATAAAAGAATAAGAAATAAAAATTTGACAACAAATTCTTTTTTATCTTGTACCAAACCATGTGACCATGTAGTCTTCAAATCTTCTATCACCCATCATGTGAATAGATGATAATCTGTTCCGAACATTCTTATCAAGAACTTTGATTAGCTGGCTCGTGGTGTTTGATGACTCTCCATGTTTTTTTCCATTATGTTCTATCCATACGGATTGAATGATCATTTGGAAAACATAACGTAAAAAGAAAAGAATATTTTTCTCTAAAGTTGTGTCGACTATGAGTTTCAAAATTTCTTCCCAGCAACAGGAGAACCGCACACCAAGCAACTTCTTAGTCAGGGCTTCCCAAACTTTCCTCACGTAGGAACATTGAAAAAACAGGTGACAACGAGTTTCCATTTGTCCTTGACATAAGACACATACCATAGACACATACCAAATCAATACCAGCATTCCATCTCTGCATTCTATCTCTCATTGATAGTCGATCTTGTATTGCTAACCATGCAATGAAAGTGTATCTAGGCGTGGCATAGGGAAACCAAATTCCTTGGAACCATTCTCGGATTGTAGAAGCTACTCTGGTTGCAACCCATGTCTCTTTGGAACTGAAATGTGCTTTGTATATATCTGCTCCTGTGCGCCATAACACCTGATCCTCCAGATGTATCTGCCATCTACTACGATGCTCATCAATAATATCTTCGATACTATTCAGTAGTATGGTTCGTTGTCTTTTTCGACGATGTTCCCTTAAGACATCTTTCACTGTTGCATCAATATTTATTCCCATATCAATGATTTCTCTATGACCCGTGAGCTTGAAGATTCTGCCAAGACCAGTCCAACAATCAAACCAAAAAGAGGTTTTTCCTACCATTCTCAACTTCCACCTTTATAAAGGTTTCAGCCAGATCTCTGTATTTTAGAATATTTTTCCACATCCTCAAGCCTAGTGTTGTGTCTTCTCTTAAAGACTAAAAGGAGCCTTTACGAATAAGATACTATTATATCCAATGAACTCATAGTGAATCAGCAGAACATATGCGCCATATCAGTTTTAGACAAGTAACTTTGTTTACCTCCTTTAGAGAACGAAGTCCCAGTCCACCTTCTTCCTTAGGCTTACATACACTTTCCCATGCTACTTTTGCTTTATTATGAGACAAAGTCGGACAAGACCATAAAAATGATGAACAAAGTCGATCAATCTCTCTGATACATGCACTTGGAAATCTAAACGCGGCCATCTAGAAGTTTGTAATACTGTGAATAACTGATCCAGTAAGTTGCAACCATCCCGCAAAAGAAAGGTATCTCGATGTCCAGCATGAAATTTTTGATCTAATCTTCTCAATGAGCGGAGTGTAATTATAGTCATCTTCTTGGATAACAATGGTAATCCAAGATAACAGACAGGAAGTGAACCTGAAGCAAAGGGGAAAGTACTTAAAATCTCTCTCTCTGATCATTCTCCACCACACCAGCCATAAAGATAAGGATTTTTCAAGACTTATCTTTAATCCCGAGATATCTGCAAATCGTCAAATACTTGGAGAACTTCCTCTATAGAACTCTTTCTACCATCCGTAAACACAAGTAAATCATCGACAAAACATAAATGAGTGAGCTCCAGCTTTTTACAAAGCGGGTGGTAACCAATTTTCCTATCAACCACAGCTTTGTTAATCAACTTAGAGAGGACATGCATACTGATCACAAACAGATAGACAGAGAATAACCTTGTCTAAGACCGCGAGCACTACGAAATAATCCTGCCAATTCTCCATTGAACTTGGACAGAAAAGAAGCTGTTGTGAAACATAACTCAATCCACTTAATGAACATTGGAGGAATATCCCTATGGACATTCGTCCAATGTCCATTATTGTTTCAATGTCCATTACATGAGCAATATTGTTTCATTGAACATTATTGTTGTAGGAATTATCTATTTGTCATGAAAATTGCGGTTAAGCTTAGCTTTTTATAGACTTGGTTTACTTATTTCTGTTTGGATGATTCCACTGACTTATTTCTTTTGGGCAAACCATGGTTAAAGAATCCAAATGTTCGTTGTGAAAACATGATTATAATACTATACTTCGAGAGAGATTACTTTACCCTTATGGATCCGCCATAAGTGTTATTAAAAACAGGTGTTTAAGATTAAAAAGACCATAACTTTGTAAATAATCAATTTTTGTTAGGACTAGAAAATATGCAACAGCTTATGCAAGTTACCAATCGAAGCCTCTCTCAAATCCCAAGTAAAGCACTTATACTCGAGTCAGATAGCACTGTTAAGAGCACCTGTTTAACCGGTTGAACCGCAATTCGGCTCCTAATGGCTCTGCCCTTTGAGATTCAAAAAAAGTAGTGGCTCCTTATGGCTCTGCTCTTTGAGATTTGAATCACTTTCCCATCTCATTGAGCAAATGCCACGGTGAGCACTTTCAAACACAAATTTGCAGCAATATATATAGCTAGCCTTCAATTGCCATATGAATCCTCCCAAGTACGGTTAGCTTAAGCTGCTTAATGTACATTCGCCACGATGCCTTTCAGGAACTATATTGTCCTGCAAAGTCAAATCCCAATTTACTTCTATCCATAGCTGTCTTAGTTGCCAAGAACCGCAACAATGGTTCACCATCTTAACACTTACAATGAAAATTACGATGAATGCTCGTATAAATTATTTTATGGCATCCAGATTCAGTCCAACCTCAGCAAAAAGACCTTTCAAGGTATACTCAAGCTTCCTCCATAGTGTTCATTGATCGAGGCCTAAATGTAAAGAAGCAAGTCTTATTACTTTGTCAATTTCCGATATTCCCAAATGATTCGATGGAACGCTTGCACTGACCTGAAGAAAGGGAGACAATATCTCATAGACTTGAAGGAAAAGTTGGCTCCTTGCTGCTAATCTGAAGGTAAAAAGTATAATCATCATCAAAAGTAAAATTATTTAGTCAAATGTGTCATAACTATGTTCGAATACAGGTGCAAGAATCTGCAATACCTTTTCATAAGGCGGAAACAGAGATATATCTCCTCAATATCACCTTCTACCTTGAGTTTAATGTACTGTTTAAGAAGTTCACACACATCGTAAACTGCTTTGTCCAAATAATTGGCACTTGCATCATGAAAACTCCCGATTTCTGAAATAGTATGCTGCAGGACCGAGGATAATATAGGCCTTGACTGAACCATTTTGTAGTATATCTCTGAAAACTTTTCCAGTATACAATTGCCGCTAACTTTAAAAATCTCTACCCATAAAGGAGGATTCCCAAACCAGAGAGAGCTATATGAAAATCCAATCCCATTCTCAGCGTCCTTTGTACCAGATGGCTCTTGATCTTGTTTCTTACAAGTCTCCATGAGAGCATCTGATGATGACTGCTGTTTCCTGTGTGCAGGAAATGCTCCCAACACATCAGCTCTCAACTCTTCAGGTAATTCTTGTAACACAGAGACATCGACTTGACTAAGGGATGAAGGCATCAAATCAGTAATTTCGATGGTACGCTCACTAGATGTTCTTGCAACGGAAGGATGCGGCACATGCGGTTCTTCATATACCTGATTTTGGGAATATTCTTTGCACATGTCATTAGTTCCAATTTCACATGCAAGAAAATTCATTCAGTTCCAAGAAGAAATAGTAAAGCTTTACCTTTTCTCGAGATGTGCTCAAGCCGTATATCGTAACTGAGAGAGATTTCGGTCCTTTAATGCATGCAGTACCTACAGGCAGAAAAAGCAATCATCTCAGATGAATTGCACTGGGAAAAACACACGAATGTTATCGGGCTTCGAATGCAGCTGAAAAAAAACCTCACCATCTGAGGAGACATGAGGAGAATTGCTGTTGATTTTTCTTTTGCCTCGTTTTTTCTCAATCAACTCAAACAACTTCTTGCCATAGGTTTCATCTAATTCTGAAAGGAGTTCTGGAGGAAGGTTCTCTAGAACTTCCATGTCAAGGTGACACATGGGCGGTAAGGATGAATTTGTATCACCTGACTGAAATGACGATTCTGCTGAATTAGATTCTCGAAGTCTCGAAACTCCACCAGCAACATGCCTCTTACAGTCTGCCACAAGACAACAATAAGGCAGCAGTTCTCAGAGCTAAAACTTAACCAAGATAACCAATTTTCAGTCAGGAAACATAGTAATGCATTCAAATACGTGTGACATCACTTGTAACATATTGTGCAGTAAGAAAGGATTAATTACCTGAGCTTTCCCTGACATTTGCAGCAAAAAGACTATCATCTTGTCCTATATAGACAGAGGCAGGTGCAGAGCTAAGCCATGATGTCAGAGTCCTCGAACCTTGAAAGTCAAGGAAACAACTATCAATGAACACGGAGAAACCACAATGTTTGAGAATTAAATCAACTATATTTTCAGAATGTATTCCAGATATGCAGAAGAAATTTCATATAGCAGAAAGATCTGCAAATTAATATGTAACTAGTCATCGTGACCGTAGAGTTTAATTTCCGTAGAACCACCTTTATTAGAAGGGTCTGCACTGTCAAGCTTAGAGACTTGAAGCCCAACACCACGAACTTCCTTAACATCTATTTCAAAAGAGCAAATGTTGAAGATTAACCATGGAAGAACCAAATTCTGGCCAATTGATGACCACCAAACTAAAAAAAAAAAGTCAAAAGCTGCAGGCAATTCAGCAGTTTGATGTCATCAACAAGGAGTCAATAGCAAAGAATATATTCTTAGTTCTTACAGAATGTTCATCTCATTTTCGTGCACTGTAAAATATTATAACTCTACGTTTCAGCTTCCACAGGTCGAATTAAATGGTCTCAGAAGAATAATGAAACAATTAAACGCATCTACTTGAAGTGGGTAACAGTTTAGCAATAAGAAGGCACGTTCACCCAGGCGAAATCTCTGAGAACTTGACACAGGTTCAGATAATCTACTGAACTACTTTATAAAACTAGAAAATTCAAATAAGCTGCTTCTTGCATGTGAGGAAGGACTCAAATAGAAAGCTCAATTGAAAGTAAAAGCAATAGAAAAACCATCTTAACAAAGCAGTTGAGACCCACTTACCCAAGCAAAATGACCCAAACAACTTCTTAGAAATCCTCTGCAGAACTTCTACGTCATCTGTAGCAGTGGGAACCTACAACATCAACGTTGAAGTTTATCAGCCAGGCTTTAAGGATTACAAAAGCATATACGAAAGTTGATATCCCTGAGATATTATCTCCCATAAAATTTCATGGTAACAACTCACAGTGATGGAACGACTCAGGTTGTCACAGTCGCCACATCCCATATACTTTACAGGTTCTTCAGCATCTTTCTTTCTTTTTTTTATCTGGATTAGTACAACACCACAAACTTTTAACACAATTTTTTCTATAACGAATGATGTCACTAAAACATGGCATATGATATGATACCCAATGCGATGAATACTATGATGTCAAAGTAAAATTCTAAATACTTAACAACAGTAAAACTAAGAGAGGGCACAAACCTTAAGAGTAAAAGTGCGCCCTATCATTTCACACCCTTGCAGGCGCAGAGAAACTTCCTTGCATAAGCATTGGAGGAAGTGATGACCCTGCAACCATCAACAACCACACACATTCTTAGCTGACATCAAGAGTTTTATGTTTGTAAATTTAAACAGCGAAAGACATTATTAACGAGAATACATACATCTTGCTGATCTCTAAATCGCACGCCCCAATTCACTTCAGCCCCTATTGACTTGCTCTCCTGTACATATAAAATCTCCAAGTTACTGGCTGAGGCAGCTTATATGTCACAGAAGAGGCATAACAAAAAAAACCATCACTATACAGAAAAAAACTATGATATGTGAAGGGCGAGTCAGCTATTAATCAGACCTGCACTGCAGTAACTGAACGATGGTCTAGTCCTCTGCTATAACTCCAAAGCATCTCGCCAGTTTTCACCCCAAAATCCTTCTGAAGAGAATCCTGCAAAAGCCGAGAGGATTTTATATTGTCTAGGATAATGAAGTTGTCTGTCAAATTTCACACTTTTTGCTCAATAACAATTCCTCTTTTCTAATATATATGTTCTTGGTCGGTATTAATAAAAAACATAGTGTAAGTTTTTCCCAAGGAAAAACGCGAAGATACTACATTGTGTAGCAAATAAAATTATATAAAATCTCCAAAAACAATTTCGTAGTAAAAGAAAAACTTTGGTTTCGAACTGTTTCTCAGAAAATTGATTCTTAACAACTATAGGTAAGCATCGAAAAATTAAACAAGAAAATATATCTCATGCTCTTTAAAGAACAGAGTGATTAAAATCATGAATACTTCACATGTGGCCCAACATCTATTGGTCAACAAAACAAAACTTTCTACAACTGAAGGCAACCAGACATGAACATAACCACAAAATGTTTTACCTTGGAAATCAAACGTAACTGCCCACAGGTTTGTATTTTTTGCGTCTCCAGCTTCTCCTTCAACATAGAACCTACACCAGGAAGTGAACCAACTGGAAGCTGATCCAAGAACTCGTCTACCTGACACGAGATACACTAACATGAACCAATATTTTACACAAAATTGCTTCTGCATTCAAGAAGCTAACCAGGGCACAAAGAACCCTTTTCACTGGTTACAAGTCAGGGACAAACACATAGACACAAGAAGTAGAAAGCTGTTAACAGAAAGCACCTTCTCAGCAGAGATATTAAATTGACCGGCCGGTTTAGCAACTCTGGTAGCAAGGCGAGCCATTAGCATAGTACCGCCAATCCCAGCACTTGCACTGCATCCAGTAGTCTCAAGGATCTCTTTTCTTATTGTTGATGCTAAGAACTCAGGTTCTACATCCTTCAAATCTGAGACATCTAAAAATGCTTCATCGCAGCTTACTGCCTAAACTCCAAAAAATTATTAATGATACTAATAATAATAAACACCAGCATCTAGAAAAAAAATGCTTTTTGAAGGCTGACCTGAATTTTTCTGCAATGCATATGCAAGATGTCATAAAACTGATCAGCTACCTGCAGTGGAATTGCAATGTCAAACATGCTGGACCAACACGCGACAACATACAATACACACTCAACTATACCTCTTCGTAAGCTTCAAAGTTGTAAGGAACAATAACAAGCTGAGGACAAAGGTCCTTTGCATGTCTTACAAACATACCTGCCTTCACTCCTAGATAAAGAAAATGGTATCAAGTTAGTACCAAAAACCAAAAATGTCAAGACCCACAGAACAATTAAACTTAAGAGAGATTACTTTCGTATAAGACAGACCATAAGCCCGAGCTGGATAATTTGCTGAGGAAATTTCAGCCGTTCCTTTCGGATTATCTGAGTGACATACAGCTACCGGCTTGTCGTGTAACTCGATACGGTTCCTGATTACCACTGACACAAAGAAGCTATCCTGGAATAATATCAAAGATTCAAATAATTAGAATGCAACAAATGAAAGAACAGAAAACAAAATTCTAGAAAAACAAGGTTTCAAGCATATTTTTCACTTATTTTTTCATGGCCAATTTAGTGCGTAAACACCTAGCTATTGAATTGCAGGAAAATGCAGAGTTGAAGAATTGGCCAGGGCTTTCTTTTTTTTTCTCCCTCTTTTAGAACGTAGAAGATAAAGAAAAAACAGCCTAGATTGGGGAAATTACCAAATCAATGTGGATAATAGTTGACTTCTTGGCATTTTCAGCTGCACTCTGGCCAGAATCTTCACATTTAAGTCCATTAGACGAGCCATGAAATCTTTTACGGTATCTGTTTCTCCATGTTCCAATAAAATGCAGCCTTGAATTCTGCAGAAACAAATTACAAATAGAAAAAAAGCATCTTCAGAGTCTGATTTTGTATGATTTATTTCTAGTTATATACAAACTGCCACTGAGACTCTCTTACTTCCAGCTGAAAGGACTTTTAACATATGAAATCATTTTAGAGATCATTATTTTTTTGCCCGAAGAAACCAGAAATCTCTTGTAAGATATACCAGAAAGTGTGAGAATAAAAGAGATGAACAATATTTCTATGAATTTACCTTAAAGTAGTTTTCCACAAAATTGGGATCCTCGAGAGTTGAATGACGCCTTATAGAGGATCCAGAGGTAGGTGCAATCGATTTGCCATCATGCTTGCCACTAGCATGGAAGGATCTATTGTCTGAAGCAGAAAGTAAATTGGGAGTGAATTGGAGTTCACTACTAACTTGTTTTTCTTCTATGTCATTATCACCAAGTCTTTCTGCATTCACTTTAGAAGATTGCAAATCGTTAGTTCTTGTTTCTTCTGTCATTTCTGGAGTAGTGTTCTCAATATAAACACCATCAGTTTCATCATCAACATGGTCTCTTGCTTCCTCAGAATCTTCTGCTATATTAGAACTACCCTCTTCAGTTTCACTGTATCCAGTTTCAGGCTGACAAGATGTAACCGGTAAAGCCACCTGAGGAGCCAGATGGCGTCTTGGGGCAAAAAAGGCAGACAACTTTGGCTGTGTATCATTCAACTGGTCTAGCTGGTAAGGAACCCCTGGCAACGATGAATGAAAGATAGAAAATAAAAAATCCATATTTCGCTACAACGATTGTATGATTTAAATGAAAATAAATTGTCTAGGTGTTGACTTACAGCCCAGAAGTCTGTTAGCAGAAATAGAATCCACTATCCATGAGGGTTTCACCACAGGTAACCCTCTGCTGAATGCCCTGATTGAAAAATAAGGAACCATTTTAAGAAGACGAACTCGAATGAATCTAGCTAAGAGTTTCAAGAAACTAAGACAACAACAGACCTTAGATTCTTGACTTTACTATCTGGAAGATTGCTGCAGATGATATGTGTTACAGAACGCCTAGAAAAGTAATTCTCGAATCTTCCACCATACTTCATCATGTAACCTCGCAATTCCTACACAATTTATATAATGTTGGAAATCATAGAGGAAAGTTCATTTCCAATCAGCAAAGACATAATATAAACACCAAAGCAATAGAGTTAAAACCTGATGAGAAGGAATGGTGAAACCATCCACAAAGATTGAAACCCCTTGGAATATAAGTTTCTCAGAATCCGAAACTCCATGGGAAGAAGCCGAAGCCGATGCCTCGGTCTCAAATTGGTTCTGAAGTTTCCGATTTTTCACTTCCATGTAACTAAAGCAAAAACATAGAAAATCATAGAACAATCAATACCACAATATTATTATAACAATGCCTTAGTCATTTAAAACCCATCTTACTTCCTTGTAACTTTCATAAAATTTCAAAACTGTAAACACATAACTGCAAATTCATTTTCAATCGTTCTCAGAACAACACTGGGAAATTTTCAACTTCAACATCGGAATTTCAATGAAGTAAAGATGAATTTCAGAGAATTCCAGGGAAATTCCAGAGAATTGAGAAAAGGACCTTCCGAAATCGGAGAAAGGAGAAGACCGGAAAGAAGAACGAGAAGAAGCGGCACCCCATGCGACGCCTAGGGTTTTCTGATTTCTCGAATTGGTCGCCTTCTTCTTAGTCGTCTTGTTACTCCCACTGCTATTGTTTGAAGAATTGGAACCGAAGCTACGCTTCATTTTTGTTTGGGAATAAAGATGCTTTCAACTGAATTTTCCCTTTCCGTAAAATCACATCTGTGGGTTATATATGCACGGGAAAACGCCAAAATCAATCTGCATAATGCTTTTTATATGTTTTTTTTCTATATTTTACATTTATCTAAAAATTTAAATTTTAAACTTGTACCATATAATTTTGAGCCTATTTCAATATCTACCTAAACAGTATTACGTACCATATAACAGTACTAAGTCAGATGATTCGTACCGTATACGTAACATCGAAAACGGTCAAAATCAACCAAGACTATTTATAAATTGCCTTTTTCTACCCAACTATAATATTTTCTATTTAAATCTTAATATTTTCAAATTCTATTCTTTTTTGCCATTTTGACAAAAAAATTTATGAATTTCTGTTTTTTTTTTGTGAAAAAGACAAGTAAGAATAAGATTTTCGATGAATATTATAATATACTAGATTAGGACCCGTCCGATGCGCAGATTTTTTAATTTTAAAATAAATTAATTTAAGTTAAAGTAATTATTAAAGTAAATATGTGTGCTTAATATTTTATCTTAAAATAAATTTAGCGAAAAAAGTATAAATCATATTTCGTTAGAGAAACGATTTTGGTTATTAACATATTTTACATGAATAAATTAGTTTTTATATTATAATTTTATTTTCATTTTTGTATTTGTTTTAAAATTATTTCTTGATTTTAATTATTGATTAAATAAATTAACAAATTTTTGGTTTCTTTTTTTCCTTTTAAAATTACTTCTTAATTTTAATTACTGATTAGATAAATTAATAAACTTTTGGTTTTTTTTCCTTTTAAAATTATTTCTATATTTTAATTAGTTTTATGTTTCGTTTTAAGATTTGTTTTAAAAAAAATTCTTAATTTAAAGTGTTAATTTTTGAAGGTTAAAAGCTTATGTATTGATTGGTACTATATACTTAGTGGAGGCATGGCCGTTTTGGATCCTGCATTCTGAGGGTGGGATCAGAATATATATATATATAAAGATTAAAATATGAAAAAGATAAAATATTAAAAATTAAATAGAATATAATAAAACTAGGTAGGAAAAGGCATTTTGCAAATATGAAAAATGCATTCTGCAAATATGAAAAATGTATTCTGCAAAAAATTGCATTCTACATGCTAAAATGCAAGGTAGCATGGTGTACACTAGCCTACACTGCACAACATGACACATGACAACAGGCACGTTTTCAGATTAGTGTAATTTTTTTAAAATACAATCTTGAAGTTTTTGAAATGCTCGACTTTAGAGAAAAAAGTTATATTCTTTTTACGTTATGTTTTTCTGTTGTTGAATTAGTGTAATTTTTTTAAAATACAATCTTGAAGTTCTTGAAATGCTCGACTTTAGAGATAAAAGTTATATTTTTTTTACGTTATGTTTTTCTGTTGTTGAATTAGTGTAATTTTTTAAAAATACAATCTTGAAGTTCTTGAAATGCTCGACTTTAGAGATAAAAGTTATATTCTTTTTACATTATATTTTCCAAATGACCATTCATTCCGTGTGGAAAGTCATCAAACACCACGAGGCAGCTAATCAAAGTTCTTGATAAAAATGTTTGGAACAGATTATCCTCTATACACATGATGAGTGATAGAAGATTTGAAGCTACATGGTCACATGATTTGGTACAAGATAAAAAAAAATTATTGTCAAATTTTTATTTCTTATTTTTTATATATATTAACTAAATAAGAAATTATGTTGTAAAAAAAGTTTTTTGAATTTTACATTCATTCAGAAAAAAAAATGCTCGACTTTGTAAGAAATATCAGCTACAAATAATTATTTTTAGGTATTACAAAAATCAAGTTTCCCCAAAATATGAAACTATGCATGCCTATTACCGGATCCATTTAGATGATCTATGAGAACTTTTATTTTCTTTTACATTTTGAGGGAAATATGGGATTGAATAACATGGACTAAATATGTAATGCGTTTGCAAGATCCGTTTTTCTGTAAATGATTTGAAAAAGATATTTAAGTGAATTTTTATTTGACAAAAAATGATTCTTCATAAGAAATAAGAAACAAATGATCTATTTAAGGTTAGTTATTGATGTTCTTAAAATACTCGAATGTCATAGGAACAACAACTACAAAATATAGTTCTTTTAGGTGAGTACGAACCCAAGTTTCCCAAAATACAAAAATCATCATGACTAAAATGACTTGCATCATGAAACCCAATTATTGATTGAATACATCGCCTAAGATCTCTTCGAATTGGAATATTCATATGCTTTGTGGATTTTGCAGATCCAATTGCAATGCATGTCCAATGAAGGTGGAGTGCCAACTTTACTCTAGTTCACGTGCAAGGTTATACTTATACCCATAAAATTCTATAATTACTGAACAAATTTCTAATAAATGATAGCTACATACAAAATTATCATGCCAAAAACTATTGGATAAATGTTTATTAAGAAATCTTCAAATTATCATGCCAAAAACTATTGTGTAAATTATCATGCCAAAAAATATTGCATAAATGTTTATTAATAAATGGTAGGTGCATACAAAATTATCATACCAAAAACTATTGCGTAAATTTCTCAGCATGTACATCATATGGCGGAAAAAATAGAATTTTCTCTCCTCTAAAAAAATTTTGATAGAGAAGAGAGAAAAAAATCGTAGATATATTTGCAGAGAATTTGTTTTATTGAGGAAATTTTCAAAAATGAACCATAGTAACTTTTAGAGATAATATTAATTGTGGTTGCTTCATAGGTTCAATGGTTGTTTTGAAATGTTTCTAAAGTTGATGGTTGTTTTGCAAAATCTAGTTGCTTTGAGGACCTTTTCGCAAATTTCTCTTTTTCGCGCGCTATTCGTCTCCACTCTCCAGGTAAAAAAACAAAAAAAAACCTTTTCCGGTTTGCCTTAATCGGTTCCCTCTCTATCAATCTGATTTTAGCCAAGAATTTGGTAATCGGCAGTTTCAAAATTATCGAGAAAATGCCTGTAGCCAGACCGGAGACATCGGAAACTAGAGTTATCGCTCATGTCGACATGGATTGCTTCTACGTTCAAGGTCTCTCTCTAAACCCCAAGTTTTATATAACACGTTTTTTTAGTTAGATAAAGCAAAGAACTTGTAGCTCTTACGAATCGAATTTGAACTGTTTAATTTCTGGGTTTTTCAATTTCTGTAAAAGGGTTTGCTTAGGGATTTGGGAATTTCGAATTAGGATTTTAAAAAATCGCAACTTTGAATTTTTGTTTCTACTATGTTAAATTGGTCTCCTTTATATGGGATTTTGTTTGGTTAGTGGAGCAACGGAAGCAACCAGAGTTAAGGGGACTTCCTACTGCAGTTGTACAGTATAATGAATGGCAAGGTGGTGGTCTGATTGCTGTTAGTTATGAAGCGCGTAAATGTGGCGTTAAGCGATTAGTTTAATTTAGGGAATGTGACTCTTTTTCTCAATTGTATCAATCGTCTTTTTCAGGTGACGAAAACTGTTTTCTTTTGGATGAGTTTTTTCAGGTCTATGAGAGGTGATGAAGCTAAATTTGCTTGTCCTGAAATTCAAGTTCCTGTGGCTCGTGGTAAAGCTGACTTGAATTTATATCGCAGTGCTTCTGAGGTTGATGGAAGTGGAAGTTTGTTATTTACGTGTTTAGATTGTTTGTGTTTGTCTTAGTAATGACATTTTGCTGAAGTCATTGGATGCTATCTGTATCTGTAGGTGGTTTTGATTCTAGCGCAAAGCGGTAAGTGTGAGAGAGCTTCGATTGATGAAGTGTATCTTGACCTCACTGATGCAGCAGAAAGGATGCTTGCTGATGCACCTCCAGAGAGTTTGGAATCGATGGACGAAGAAGTTCTTAAATCCCATATTCTTGGAATGAACAGAGAGGTTTGGTTGGGATTCTGCTAATCTTCATTAGGAGTTTTAGTCGATATTTTGATCTGAAATTTCATTTTTTACTTTGATACTGTGTTTTTTTTGGCTTCAATTCAGGATGGAGATGATTGTAAGGAGAGTGTCCGTGATTGGATGTGTCGGAGAGATGCTGATTGTGGTGATAAGTTATTAAGTTGTGGAATTATCATTGTTGCAGAACTTCGAAAACAGGTGCTGAAGGAGACTGAGTTTACCTGTTCTGCTGGCATAGCCCATAACAAGGCAAGAACCTATAATCTTTTAAAAACTTTTTTTGCCTTTAGTCCTTTGTGAGTAACAATTCATGACTTAACAAACAGATGCTAGCCTAACTTGCTAGTGGAATGAACAAACCTGACCGTTGTACCATATTCAGCTGTTCAGGAATTACTCAGTTCCTTGCCAATAAAGAAGATGTAAGTAAGTTTAAAAAAGTTTATTGATTCCAACACCTACTTCCTTAGGATGACTTAAAAGTATTTGTGTATTCTGCCTTTTTGTCATTCTACTGAAAACAATTGATATTTGCTTCTTATCACTGTCCCAGGATCTTTGTGTTGGCAATTGTTTATCTGTAAATATATATCTTGCAGGAAACAACTGGGAGGAAAGCTGGGTACTAGCTTGCAGAATAACTTGGGAGTTGACACTGTGGGAGACTTGTTGCAGTTTTCTGAAACAAAGCTGCAAGAACATTACGGAAAAAATACTGGGTAATTGCTTTGGAAAAGAAAAAAAAACTTCTTCTCCTGCACTCTGAGGCTATTGCATATAGTTGAATATTTTTGACCAAATTTTCCTTTGGTACCTTCTGATTCCTTTTTTAAGTAACCAAGTTTATTAATACTTATTTTTCTCTGACTTGTAGTACTTGGTTATGGAATATCGCAAGAGGGATCAGTGGAGAAGAAGTGCAAGGTCGCCTTCTCCCCAAAAGTCATGGTTCTGGAAAGACATTTCCCGGACCTCGTGCTTTGAAGGCACTCTCAACTGTAAGATTGTGCACTTACTTTCCCTTTTTTTATCAATTGGTTTAGTTAATAGGTCATAAGAGAGAGTGCATATATTGTTGAAAATTTTCGGAATAATACTAGCTAAAGTAGCTCGTTTTCTCTTCACTTATATCAGAAAACTATTTTTAATATGTGTTGTGTTTTCTGTTATACTTTTAGGTTCAGCATTGGCTAAACCAGCTTTCTGAAGAACTAAGCGAACGCCTCAGTCCCTTACCCTTCATGCTAGCGCTTTCATAGTACTTATTTTTCTCTTGCTTATCATTTTTCTCTGTGGAAGACTACAACTTAGAAGTTTAAAAAATATATTGTCCTGAAAATAATGCAGTCAAGGGATTCAGATTCACATAAAAAATTTCCTTCAAAATCATGTCCTTTGAGATATGGAGCAACCAAGATCCAAGAAGATGCCTTTAATTTGTTCCAAGCTGCCTTACGTGAGTACATAGGGCCTTTCAGGATCAATCCTCAAGGAAATAAGAAAGAGACGTGGAGAATAACAGGTCTTTCTGTTTCAGCTAGTAAAATTGTTGATATACCATCTGTAAGTTCTTATAGCCACAAGATCTCTTCCAATTACAGCTCATTCAAACATTAGCTGGTTTCTTCACTGATTTGGTAGGAATGATATCTTATAACCGTAGGGAACAAGCTCTATAACGAGATATTTTCAAAGTCAATCTACTGCTCCTTCTCATTCAGCAGATGGTTGCGTTCAAGAACATGTATCGATGACTCCTTCAGGTATTCCAGAGTTTTTCTGTATTTTTTCAGAAATTTCTACTTCTTTTGATTCTGGTAACTTAATATCGTGAATTTCTTGCTACTGGTGCAGCTAGTGAAGGTTGTTCAGAACAGAGATCAACAGAAACCGAAGTAGCAATGCCTGAAGAAGACACCAGTGTAACTTGTACTTTGCCTAATTTCGAAAACTCATATAAAGACATTGACCTAGTCTCTGAAAAGGTATTTGCTCTCATTTCTCTATACTCTGAAGCATGTCATAAGCCTTTCTAGAAGTGTAGTAGTGCTAAAGATGTAGCAAAAAGACTAAACATAGTTAGACACAATCACGTTCTCAGTTTCAACTTTCAAGGGAATAGAAATGTGAAGAGGTTCTTTAGCAATTCAAACTGGTAAAGAAATGACTGGTTAGAGCCTGTGTTTGAATGACTCAAAAGCTTATATATAGTTCGAAGTTGTCTTATCAAGTAATTGGTATATATTTGAAGAACCAATTCCAAAGTTTCCTTGTCAGGATGTTGTCTCTTGTCCATCAAATGAAACAACAGATATTCCTACCCAATCAGAGTCAAACAAAGGCACACAAGCAAAGAGAATTGGGCAGAAGATAAACAACTTGAAAGAAAAGAATCGGGTAAGTGATTCATTGCTTTGTTTGGTGCTCAAAAGCTTGTACTTATTCTGAGATTTGTGTGCTTCTTTGTTCTTAGGGAATACCTTCAATTGTCGATATTTTCAAGAATTACAATGCAACTGCTTCATCAAAGCAAGAGACTTAAGAAGATTCCACAGTATCATCAACCAGTAAAAGAGTTAACTTCAGTAGCAGCAGCCATAATAGTGAAGTGAATCAAGAGGCAGAAGAGAGAAGAGAAACAGATTGGGGATACAAGCTTGATGAAATTGATCAGTCGGCTTTCGATGAGTTACCGGTTGAAATTCAACGAGAACCCAGGAGTTTCATACGCCCGAATAAGCGGTTTAACGTTGGTAAAAGCAAAGGTGATGGTTCTGCTTCAAGCATTGCTCATTATTTTCAACCATTGAAGAGAGAACGTACCAAGCTTCTTTGTCTCTGTGGTTGACTCTATAGTGTATTTTCTGAGATTGCTCTTGTATTTTTAGATACTAGATTTATTATGCTCAAAACTTTAGTTGGAGAACAAAAAAAAGTTATTTTACAAAGCTATTTAAATTAAATAGTACCTCAAGAATGTAAATTTTGTATATCTGCTTAACGACTTTGTTTGAACACAGATTTAGACATCCTAATTTAGTAATTACTCTTTACTTCTCTGCTCTCTAGTATGGGGCTTTTTTACCAAATGAAAGATTTTATTCTATGTTAATTTTTCGAAAAGTCAAATAAACCACAATGTTAATTATAACTCGCCTAAATAGTAAATATGACATTTTTAACAAATTCATTTTCTTCCTACTTTCTATAACATGTTTTTTTGATATTGATTTGACTACCATTATTTTTTTAATTTTGACTATCAAAATTCTTATTTGTTGATCAATTTAAGTTTGAACAGTTCTACGAATCAACAAGAAGCTAGAGATATTTTTACTGATGAAATACATTTGATTTACATTGATTTGAATAACAACTAATTGAATGTGTTTAAGGATTGCTAGTAAAGAGTCTTCAGAGTTCAAACGGTGGTCGAATCTTCGGTATTTTAAAAGATCTAATCGCTACGAATCAATTGTTAGGACTCTCGATCACTTTATTTTTGAAATAGCAATATGTGTATTTATTTCACAAAATGTCCACCAATCATTTACATAAGATAACATTTATATTTACGTTAAAAAAAACAAAAAAAAAGATATAAATGAACTTTTTATTATTATTGTGCCATAAGTTTATTTAAGACTGATATTTGAGATTAAAAAAAATATATTAAAATATATAGAATCTGAGTAAACGACCTATTGTAGCCATAAAGAACATATAATATATTCTTTGAGCTTCCAGTTTGATTAATTTCTCGAGCTATCTTCCATGATCTTCATGTTAGGTTGCAGGTGTTCATGTTTATAGCAAATGGCAACATGTTTTCATGATAATAATCAAGTAAGCGTCATCAAGTAAACTATAGAATTTACATTTTTGTCGTAAAGTCACTGGAAACTTAGGAAACACCATCGTTAGAAGAAGCACTTCGACGTTCCTCCAATACAGAGGTGGGCGTTGCTTCACCCCCTGCATGAGTTGTCATGGAATCATCAGAGCCAGACGCATCTCCTCCTTCTTCTTCAATATCAGCTGCTTCTGCTTCTCCCTCTTCTTCTATATCAGCTGCTGCTGCTACGTGAGTTGCCAAGGAATCATCAGAGCCAGACACATCTCCTCCTTCTTCTTCTATATCAGCTTCTCCTCCTTCTTCTACATCAGCTCCTACGTGAGTGGTCAAGGAATCATCAGAGCCAAACGCATCTCCTCCTTCTATATCAGCTGCTACGTGAGTTGTCAAGGAATCATCAGAGCCAAACGCATTTCCTCCTTCTATATCAGCTGCTACGTGAGTTGTCAAGGAATCATCAGAGCCAAACGCATCTCCTTCTTCTTCTATATCAGCTGCTACGTGAGTTGTCAAGGAATCATCAGAGCCAAACGCATCTCCTCCTATATGTTCTGCTCCATTTTCTGTATGCTCTGCTTCGTTTTTGTCTCTCTCCTCGGAATTAACATCTCTTTGTGTTTCCAATGCTTCTTCTCCCTCCCTTGCCCTCTTATTTGCCATTATAGAATCAGCCACCTTGTCCCAGAACCTACCCTCGTTGTTTAAACCTTCGTCCGTTACAAGAACATGTAGTTCATCTTCAATCTGCAACAAAAAATAAAACAAAGTAAGTTATGTACTAAAACAGATCTAACAAAACAAAAAACGAGAACAAAGTATTGTAGAAGACAGTTGTAATAGACTCTGCCAAGAATTGAATCTAAAAGAATATAAGGAAACACCACCAGCTTAACCACTAAATCATTCAAATATTTCTCTAACTTGTAAAAAGAATATGCTTTTACACTTTCCTAAATGATGTAGCCTCAGAATCACACCGAGATTAGATCACTTGATGATCAAAGGATTCCAAGCTTTGACTCGCAGAAGGTGGAAGTGAAGGTAGAGATGGATGTGATGTTTTGATTGACTCACTCAATCGATGAACAAACCAACTAGATGAATCACTCAACTAATTAGATTTGCAGATTCAATAGAACTTAGAAGATCACTCACTAAGATCAAAGGAAACAACACAAGAATTCGCAACTTGTGAAAAGAGAAGACAATACTTTCTTATTACTAAAATCTCGATCAAGGGGTGATTTACAAGGAGGCACGAGCTCTACTTTTATAGGCTCATATTACAACGGCTATAAGCCAAAATAAATGAAAGAAATCACGAAAATATGGACAAAAGAGCCGTTGGAGATATTGAATGCACAATCGGTCCGCTTGTGTGTCCTCTTTTAAGTAACCCTCAAGAACAATCACGTCTTTAAGAATAAGAACATTGCCTAGAAAATTTAGGGGAAAAGTCAGAAACTTTAGTCTAAACCCTAATCTAAGCAATGGCTTGAAAAATTTACAGATTGACAAAATTGATCGAAGTCTACTTCCATATCCGAGAAGAATCGACTTATTTACCCCCAAACAACTAAAATTCCTTGCTAGTACTGTAGACGGGACGATCCATGGCCGAATTAGAGAAGAGGGAAGAAGAAAGATTGGATCTGGGGCGAATAAGGAGAAACAAGCGAGAAGATCAAGAGAGTATGGGAAGAGAACAGCGAAAAAGAAGAACGATAAGAGTAGAGAACAACGAGAAGAGAAAATCGATAGACGCGGTTCTGCAGAGTGGGCGAGAGATTTGGTATCTTAGCTTTCCATTCTGAAAGAGCGAGAGAGACGATGCTGATGATTTTGGAAGAGCGAGGATGATGAGCGCGAAGAAGATGAGATTTTATTTTATATGTATACTAGAAATTAACCGGAACCTTGCTCATGTATTATACAATTTTATTATATATATAGTTTCTTTAAAAACTTTAATGGACAAATACGCATGTGTTCAATATTTTTTTTTTTAAATCTTTTATATTGCTTAATATGGTGTGTTGCTTGGCTTTGACAGATTTTCCATAAGTCAAAGGATTGTTGTATTGCTTATGAAAAGCTACACTCATTATAATAAGTTCCAAAGAATTTAAATAACAGGATGTAGTGTATATAAATAACTATTTTTTATTTACATTATTTATTATATCATGTACAAATATAATAAACATAAGTTTACTGAGGAATATCGTCTAATGACCAAAATTCGTCAGACATTATACCAATAAAATAATTGTTTGAACACTTAAAACAATAGGCGGATGTTCAACATGTTTCACAAAATAATTGTTTTAACTTTATGTAAATATTCACTATTCTCCATTAAAAACTTAAAAACTAGATGTATAAAAGACTAAAATACAATATGTAAATTACAAGTCAAAATAATTGTTTTATTTTATATAATTGGCATTGTGATTTTCTACACGATATGTTACTATGTGGTTTGTTTTGAATCACTATAAATATATATATATATATATATATTAGATTTCTAGTCAAAATTTAAGTATATCTTAAGTGGTTTTATTTTATATAGTATTTTATGTTATTACAATAAAAACCTCTATCGATAAACTAATAAATACTATAAAATAATAAAATTTTCTGGTTCCGAGTCGGACAAATATATATATTAACAAAATTCGATAAGATAATAAATTTTTTAAAATCCTAAGAAAATTAGTTCCATTAGTATCATAAATTAATAATCACATATATATATATATATATGTATGTATATATAGATTGTATACTAATATATGATTTTAGTTTTTAAAAACTAGATACTGTTAGAGTTCGTCTCTAATCTTTATTGAATCATAATTATTGTATTGTGTTTCAAACTATGAGTTGTAGTATCGTTTATAACTTTATCATCAAAATATATAACTTTCTCAGAGCATATTTGGAGCAAGCTCTTTTTAAGAAACTCTAACACTTGTGCGACCTCTTTTAAGTGATCCTCAAGAACAATCACGTCTTTAAGAATAAGAACATTGCCTAGAAAATTTAGGGAAAAAGTCAGAAACTTTAGCCTAAACCTAATCTAAGCAACGACTTGAAAAACTTACAGATTGATAAAATTGATCGAAATCTACTGCCATTTCCGAGAAGAATCGACTTCTTTACCCCAAACAATGAAAATTCCTTCCTAGTACTGTAGACGGGACGATCCATGGCCGAATTAGAGAAGAGGGAAGAAGAAAGATTGGATCTTGGGCGAATAAGGAGAAACAAGCGAGAAGATCAAGAGAGTATGAGAAGAGAACAACGATAAAGAAGAACGATAAGAGTAGAGAACAGAGAGAACAGAAAATCGATAGACGCGGTTCTGCAAAGTGGGCGAGAGATTTGGTATCTTAGCTTTCCATTCTAGAAGAGCTAGAGAGACGATGCTGATTATTTTGGAAAAGCGAGGATGATGAGCGCGAAGAAGATGAGAAATTAACCGGAACCTTGCTCATGTATTATACAATTTTATTATATATATAGTTTCTTTAAAAACTTTAATGGACAAATACGCATGTGTTCAATTTTTTTATTTTTTTAATAAAATCTTTTATATTGCTTAATATGGTGTGTTGCTTGAATTTGACAGATTTTCCATAAGTCAAAGGATTGTTGTATTGCTTATGAAAAGCTACACTCATTATAATAAGTTCTCAAGAATTTAAATAACAGGATGTAGTGTATATAAATAAATATTTTTTATTTACATTATTTATTATGTCATGTACAGATATAATAAACATAAGTTTACTGAGGAATATCGTCTAATGACCAAAATTCGTCAGACGTTATACCAATAAAATAATTGTTTGAACACTTAAAACAATAGGCGGATGTTCAACATGTTTCACAAAATAATTGTTTTAACTATATGTAAATATTCAATATTCTCGATTTAAAACTTAAAAACTAGATTTATAAAAGACTAAAATACAATATGTAAATTACAAGTCAAAATAATTGTTTTATTTTATATAATTGGCATTGTGATTTTCTACACGATATGTTACTATGTGTTTTGTTTTGAATCACTATAAATATATATATGTTTTTAGATTTTTAGTCAAATTTAAGTAGAACTTAAGTGGTTTTATTTTATTTAGTATTTTATGTTATTACAATAAAACCTCTATCGATAAACTAATAAATACTATAAAATAATAAAATTTTCTGGTTCCGAGTCGGACCGATATATATATTAACAAAATTTGATAAGATACTAACTTTTTAAAAATCCTATGAAAATATTTAGTTCCATTAGTATCATAAATTAATAATTATATATATATATGTATGTATATATATGATAGTATACTAATATATGATTTTAGTTTTTAAAAACTAATATATGATTTTAGTTTTTAAAAACTAAATATTGTTAGAGTTCGTCTCTAATCTTTATTGAATCATAATTATTGTATTGTGTTTCAAACTATGAGTTGTAGTATCATTTATAACTTTGTCATCAAAATATACAACTTTTCTGGTAAGATTTCAACAATTATTTTTATTTTCATACTCTTATCTGCTGTTAAAATATAATAGCTGAAGTCATTAATCATAAATTTAAATTTATGTATGCCATTTTTATAAATGAGTTCATCAGTAGTATCTTTGTTATATATCGTCAATTTTTTTTTGCTTCTAAATATTAAATATTTCAATGAATTCATCGTTTTTAAACGAGTCGATACGATTCCAAGCTGGCTTGAGACTTTTTGCAAGAATACACTCAATTGCTCCGTCGACCGTCTCTTTCAACTTCTCAAAGCATATTTGGAGCAAGCTCTTTCTAAGAAACTCTAACACTTGTGCGTCCTCTTTTAAGTGACCCTCAAGAACAATCACGTCTTTAAGAATAAGAACATTGTCAATGAACCTGACAAAGACTTCTTCATTAGGAAAGTCATAGGTGGCTATATCAAGTCCAGGAACACTTAGCCAAAGATTTCTCCATAGAGTAGATAAAACACTTTTTTTAACAGTCTTTGGTCGGAACGTTTAAGAGTATCTGAGTTAGCAAAGAATCCGGCAAATCGCAGATTGTGTAGCAGCCCGTACCTATAGCATATTAACAACGACAACATCAAAATCGTATCCTAGGTCCATGAGTTTCTCAAATTCATCCCAAATTCTAGGGTTCAACAAAACCGACCATAACGTAAATCAAAGGAGGAATTAAGAACTAACCGTCTCAGTTATTTGATTTGACGGTAGATTATCGTCGGCGATATCGCCAAATGATATCTGATAATTAGAGAGATAATCATTAAATTGACAGGAGCAGTTATATTTTTAGGTTTTGCGCATTCCTAGACGTTTCGGCTCAAAAACGCCGCTAGTAGTTAAAAAACAAACTAAAAACCTATAAGGACGAAGACAAGTTACTTGAGGCTTACCGTAAATCTTATGCGAACCTTTACAATAATGTCGGCCACATGAGAAAGTTTTAAGGAGCGGTTGTTCACTTTTATGTCTTACACACAAATAAGTAAAAAAATAAAAATATATAAAGCCAACAAGAAATGAATCCCAACATCGGAAAGTATATAAGAAGCATGAGTTAAGGGAGTAAATTATACGTATACCAATTGCCTTTGAGGGAAGAAAGCTTATGAATCTTCTTGTGGGAAGGGATCATAACCCTTGACCCTATATAATATGGTTCACTCAATGTACAAATTAAAGGGGAATATATGTGATTCATTCACATTAACAGAAAGAAAATCCATGAGCCAAAGCCAATTCGTTTTTTTTTTTGCCCTTTGGATTGTTCAAAATAATATTTCAAGATGTTTTCTAGATAAACAACGAACTCCGCTTTCTTAAGCCCTACGTTTACAAGTTTTAAGGTAGGCATAAAATTAACAATATACCATGGATTCTTTGATGTGAATGCCCAAGAGTATATGATTTTAGCAAACTAATTATTTCTTAATTTCAGTGTGGTACAATTTGGTTACACTCAAATTAGTTTAAATTTGATATTTTGATAAACCTTGTTATAGTTTCAGTGTGGTACAATTTGGTTATTACTCAAATATTCAAAATACCAATACCAAGACGATCATTCTTTATCTTTAGCAATCCACTCCTACGATCTGGCACTAAATACAATGTATTTGTAGTGATATCATTCTTTATTTTGAAATTTAGAAGGCGTGACTGATGATTAAATTCTAGAAATCTATCAATGAAGTTCTTGATGGCATCAGGAAACTCAAGAATTTGGTGGTCATAAGAACGATTAAACTCGAACCAAAATTTTCTAATTAAAAAATGAACCTATTTTATTATAGGTAAAACTACCAAATATTCAAAATTTAATGTCAAACAAGACACCTAATTTTGTAAAATTACACCCAACGAGTCCTTGTTTCACAATAAAAGTTAGAAAAGGTCTAAATCAAGAATTGTCCCATTATTATAACCGAAACAATTACCAAAGTTTATACCGAATAAATTATGAATCCAAACCAAATTTTGATGAATCAGAAAAAGGAAAACAGATTCTTGGCAAATAGATAATTCCTACAACAATAATGTTCAATGAAACACTGCTGTATGTCAATCAATGATAACTTGACATGAGGGAGAAAGCTTTGTGGATGTAAGAAGCTTCTTGTAGCTCTCTGCCTCTTGCTTGGTTATACAAGGACGTTTGAAACTCACAGTCAGTTTCTCAAGGACTCGAGAAAGTAATTCACTACTTTAATAATCTCAGTTCCATATTTTATCATCAGTTTCTTAACCTCAACATACTCGAGCGTTGATATTAAACACCTAGGTACGTTGGTAAAGTTGATTTGCCTTGGCTCCTTTGAATAACAAAAGTCCTACGAAAAAAAAAGGCTAAGTTTACAATATGTTTCAACAATGTTCTGTAGCCAAATTAACCACAGATTCAAAAAGATTTTTACCAAGAATGAAAATATTTTCAGATTTGGACAGCTCTCAAGAAGGGCTCAAAATTTGTAACGAGGAGCTGAAGAACTTAGCTTGCAAATGATACAAATTATGGAATTGGGGAATCGGTCCGAGTTTGGAATAACAATAAAGCACCTACAAGAGCGAGAAGATACATGTCAGAACTTTCCATAGAGAATTACATTCAACTGTTATATATGCATCACAGAGTATATATATATTTACCTCTAGAGTCCATTCACTGATGATCAAATGTCTCACACCAGATATCTCGGTTAAAAAATCACAGAAAATATCTTAAACAACATGTTTTCAGAGTCTGAGGACTAACACGTAGAAACAGCAGCACATCTTTCTCTATCAAAATATCAAAAGGTCTAATCAATTCAAGATCTTCAAGAAGAGGACATCCTGAGATGAGCTTCTCCAAAATCAAAGGACCGTCCTTACCGTAAAAAACTTGTAAGAGCTTCATGATCTTAAGACAAGGAAGAGAAACAGCAAACTCTGGATTCTTTAACTCTACATTTACAAGATTCAAAGACACCAATGTATTGCTCTTGTAAATTTTCTCACGCATGAACACAAATCTGTTACAAGGAAAAATAGTATCGATCAACTCCATGCATGATTCGATCTCCATAGCCATCACTGCTGTAATAAAAAACTTCAGGCCATATCTTGAAATTTTGCAAGCGTGACCCGTGGTTAAACTCCATAAACCTGTCCATGAACGTTTCTGTTTTCGATGTTTTGTTTGGTTGCTTCTGGAGTAATCTTCTAAGTCTCCATGAAACTGCTAATGATTTTGCTTGCGTTCTACGTCATTAGACACCCAAGGCTTAGGGTTTTTGTCTTTTTGATATACCTTCGGTTCCTCAAAACTTCATTAGGAGATGGCCTTCAAGAGCTGATAGCATGTTGTGATTTTAATTTCTTTGGTTTCTTTTAAATTTCACACAATTTTTTTTTTTTGTATTCGAACTGACTTTTTCTAATCCAAACCAGAGTTTAACACAACAAAGATGAAACAAAGGTTTGTGACAAACTTCAAAGACTTAAAAGACTAGAAAACAAATGATCATTCAAAATTGAGATTGATAGAACATTATTGTTGCTACTTCCGTCGTTGTGACCTTTGATAATAGGCCCAAACGTCGTCTTTGTCAATAGCCCAAACAATTACATACGTACTACAAAAGATCGGCCCAATAAGTCCTAAAATTAGGAAACAATTAATAATTCTAAACCTTTGTGTCAAAATTCAAAATAACTAAAAACGTAAGGAGCTTTATAATAAATAATAAATTCTAAAACAACACGAAAAGCCCTAAACCCATATCAGGTCACTGCGTACCTGAAATTTTCGAGGAAAATAAAGTCCCCGGCCGCGTTATCTCAATCTCCGGCCTCAATCAATGGCCATGCTCTCGCACCGTCTCCGGCGAGTGCTTATCGCTGCACCATCCTATTTCCAGCGATCCTATTCTCTATCTCGTACCTCCAATTTCACTTCCTTATCGTCGTTGTTACCGAGATCCGTGGTGAAGCAGTCAACGGAATTTAATCGATCTCCGGAGAGATTGTTCTCAACGACTCAATATCAATACGATCCATACACTGGAGAAGATTCGTTCACTCCCGATAACGAAGGATGCGATTTTAATCATTGGTTAATCACAATGGATTTCCCAAAAGATAATCTTCCATCTAGACAAGAAATGATTTCGATTTTTGAACAAACTTGCGCTAAAGGACTTGGTATAAGGTTCATATTTTCTCGAAATTTTTGTTAATTTTAATATTTTCAATGTTTTTGCTTTTGTAATTTTGAAATTGAACACATCAATATTAAACATTATTGTAGAATTGATTTCGGTTTAATTTTGTATATTTTTTTTCAGTTTGGAAGAAGCTAAGAAGAAAATATATGCGATTTGTACAACAAGTTACCAAGGATTTCAAGCAATAATGTCAGTAGGAGAAGTAGAAAAATTTAGAGGTTTGTTTTCATTTTGATTATTTTGAAATATAGGATATGATTATATCTTTACTTTGTTGACAATTTGATTTTTTTTTTTTTTTTGATTATGAAACAGAGTTGCCTGGTGTTCAATATATAATTCCTGATTCTTATGCTGATGTAGAGAATAAAGTTTATGGAGGTTAGTGTTGTTTGATTTATGAAATGTTTTTATCTCATTGTGTGAAGTTGGGAATTTTTTGGTGTTTTGTTTTCAGGTGATAAGTATGAGGATGGAGTGATAACACCTGGGCCAGTTCCTGTTCCTACTAGAGAAGGTTTTGATTCTGTGGAGAAGGAGAGTACTCCGAAGCAACAGCTAGTTCAAATAGTTGAAACGCTTCCAGATCAGAGTCCAAAATCTGGACAAGTGCGAGATCAAGGCAATCAAACGCCTTTAGATAGGAGGAGTTTCAATCAAGGGCAAGTTCAAAGAAGTCGTATAACCCCAGGACAAGGCCAAAGTGGAGGTCAAGGAAGTCAAGTGCCTTCATTTCAAAGGAGTTTCAAGCAAAGCCAAGGAACTTCTACCGTAGGACAAGGGCAGGGTCAACGAAGTCAAATGCCATTGTATCAAAGGAATTTCAAGAAAGGTCAAGGAATACCAATCCATGGAGAAAGGAAAGCTCAAGGAAGTGAAATGCCTTCGTTTCCAGGGAGTTTCAAGCAAACTCAAGAATATCCGATTGTAAGACAAGGACAAGCTCAAGGAAGTCAAATGCCTTCATTTCAAGGGGGTACCAATCCAAGCCAGGGAACACCAATCCATGGACAACGGCATGGAAGTCAAATACCTTCCTATCAGGTGGGCTACAGCCAAGGTCAAGGATTACCAAGCAATCACGGTCAAGGAGCATTGGGGAACTACAACCAACGGCCGCCACCACAAGGAAACTTTATCCAAGAGACACAAGGAAATTACAACCAAATGGGTCAAGGGAATTACACTCCGCAGAGTGGTGGAAACTATGGTCCTGCACAAGGAGCAGGAAGTCTAGGATTTGGACATGGGCAAGGTCAAGGAGGTCAAATACCTTCATATCAGATGAGTTACAACCAAGGCTTGGGAGCTCCGGTACCTCCATATCAAGGAAACTATATCCAAGGAACACCAAACAATTATGGTCAATGGGCGTTTGTGAACTACAACCAAGGACCACCACCACATGGTAACTTTTTCCAAGGGCCACCACAAAATTACAATCAAGGAGGTCAATGGAATTACAGTCAGCTGAACGGTGGACACTATGGTCCTACACAGTTTGGACAGTGGTATCCTGGAACACCTCAAGGTCAAGGAAATCAAATGCCTCAATATCAGATAAGTTACGATCAAGGCCAAGGAGCTCCAATCCCTGGACAATGGCGATGTCAAGGATGTGGAATGCTTTCATATCAGGGGAGTTACAATCAAGTCGAAGGAACTCAAATCCCTGGACAATGGCAAGGTCAAGGATGTGCAATGCCTTCATATCAGGCGGGTTACAATCAAGGCCAACGAGCACCGGCACCTCCATACCATGGAATGCCCAGCAGTTACTTTCAAGGGACATCTGCAAACCATAACCAAGTGAATAACAATATACAGAGCGGTGGAAACTATGGTCCTGCACATGGATCAGCAGGAAATCCAGGATTTGAACACGGACAGAGTCGAACATATCAACAAGAGGATCAGAGAAATGTAGAAGGTGACTTGAGAAGCAGTAATTCTTCAGACCCAACAGAAGCAAGAAAACCAAATCCTCGAACTTAAGCGATTACACAGTTTTGCTCGTCTCAAATCTCCAGATCTCACTTATTGTTATGTATATATGTTACTTAGTTAGATGATTCCTTTGTTTCAGTTTCTACAGGGAATCAGATCAGATTCTGAAACTTGCGGCTTCTAAAGAAAGCAGATTCATTTTGCGGTAAGAATACTATTGAGCCAAATTTTTTCGGTTCCAGTAAAATAAACTCCATTTTGAAAAATCAGTTCACTCATTTCTATATATATCTATTGTGTTGTCTCTTTTGGGTAACCTCACTCAGACTTGTGAAGTTATTCTAGCAATTCTCATCGGATTAACACCATCTTTTAACAATGTTGGACGGTCAAAGTCAACATGAACTATATTGTAGATTTGTAGTAAATATGTGAAACCTTTTCAGCTCTCTCTCTTTACATGCAAAAATAATGTTTTATCGGACCCTTGTGTTTCCATATTTTACTATTAACAAGTAATTTTTTGCCAACATTAAAAGTTAAAGGTCTTAAGATAATTTATGCTAAAAGTTAGTAATGAATTTAAAAATGGAATATATCTTTTTCTAATCCTAGAGAATTTAGAACTTGTTGATGTTACGGGAAACCTAAAATGGATAAATCCCTAATCTAGGATCTAACTGCGAGACCTAAGAAAAAGACAAACCAAGCCTAGAAGCTAATCATAAAGAAAGAAAGATTAGCTCGAAGAACATTGATTTAGTGATGGATGACGATAGATGATAATGAAGATGAATTTAGAAAGTTTATTTTGATTGATTGATTCCCGTAAATGGACATAGCTTTTACATATACTGTTTTCTAAACCGAATTAACAAACCACAAACCAAAATACATTAATAAACTCACTAAACCGGGAATTAAAGATATTAAACCAGAATTGTAACTCTTGTGGAGAGCTCTTCCTGTAACAGTTGAATTTATAATACTTTAACCAATTATCCGCAAAAATATTGGCCAATATTGGTGTAACGTGGAAATTTAGAAATTTGGTGTGCCAGCAAAAATAAAGCCTTTAAGAGTTATTTACTGCCTAGGTAAAAGTAAAACTTTTAAGAGATCCTTACCAAAATCTAATAGATAGTACTAGAAATGATACTCATTTTGATGATTTCTAGCCTTTTTACATTGTGGGTGTTCAAAATCAACAGAAGGCTGAGAGACAAACTAGGCCATGACGGATCTTTCTTGGTTCGTCTTTAAAGGTGGTAACTTTGACTGTACCCAAGTTGGAGAACCACTCAACCACAGTGCTTCACCAGTCTCCTTATTCGTGAAGTCAGGGCCTTTCGGGTTTCGCTACATTGGTTTGTGGAAGTCGAAAATGAACATACGAGGAAAAATGGAAAGAGAATAGTGTCTTCAAAGAAGTTATATTACCTTGTTTGTTCTGTTATCCCACCAATTATTCGGGTTCTCAACCAAGTTCTTCCAAGATTCCTCTCCTACATTTCATGACTGCTCGTTTTAGAAAAATGAGATAGTTACAAATGCCACATACCTGCCTAATACTTTCTAAAACAAGAACTTACTTTTAAGCTGCGGCTGCGAGAAAGTATTGGAGACGAGAGGTCTTTCTTGGTTCTTCTTTTCAGGTGGTAACTTTGACAGTACCCAAGTAGGAGAGTCGTTCAACCACAGTGCTTCACCAGTCTCCTTATGCTTGAAGTCAGGGTATTTTGGGTTTGGCTACATATGGTTTGTGGAGGTCGAAAATGAACATACGAGGAAAAATGGAAAGAGGATAGTGTCTTCAAAGATGTTATATTACCTTTTTTGATCTGTTATCCCACCAATTATTCGGGTTCTCAACCAAGTTCTTCCAAGATTCTTCTCCTACATTTCACAACAGCTCGTTTTAGAAAAAAGGAGACAGTTACAAATGCCACATACCTGCCTAATAAATGCTAAAATCAAGAACTTACTTTTAAGCTGTTTCAGATTTCCTTTAGGCACTGCAACGTCAAGCTCAAGCTGCGGCTGCGAGACAGTATTGGACTCGAGAGGTCTTTCTTGGTTCTTCTTTCGAGGTGGTAACTTTGACAGTACCCAAGTAGGAGAGTCGGTCAACCACAGTGCTTCACCAGTCACTTTATGCTTGAAGTCAGGGGCTTTCACGTTTGTCTACACGAGTTCAAATACATAACTGGGAAGTCAATAAAGAACGTGAGAGGAGATATGGGAAGAGACTAGTGTCTTTACTCTCAAATGATAAACATGAGGCGCAATATATTACTTTATCTGATCTGCTGTCAAACCATTTATCCGGATTTTGAACCAAATCCTTCCAAGATTCCTCCCCTACATGTCAGGACAGCTTGTTTTAGAAAACGAGACGGTAGCAAAATGCCACTACTTGCCTAATACTTACTAAAAGGAGAAATCACCTTTAAGTTGTTTCAGTTTTCCTTTAGGGACTAAGACAGCAAAATCAAGCCCATCAAGATTTGGTAAAACCCAATCAGGAGCTCCACTGAGCCACAGAGAAAGATCACCAACCATGGACTTAAAATCGGGATGTCTTGGTTTTACCTGCACGCGAAAATAGCAATAAACGGAAAGGTTTATAGTCGTACAAGTCAAGTAACATGACTGAGAGAGAAACGAATATGAAACAAAGTGCTTTTACCAATCCGTTGGCTTTATTTCCACGGTGATCCCACCATTCTTTCGGATTTTCAAGGAGGTGCTTCCAAGAATTAGAGGTTTCTTCATCTATGACTTTATACTTTTTGGGTCTTGCTAGAAAAGATAGCATATAATAAATCTGTTAACTCTAACATTGCAAATTCTTGTCCACAAGAGATAGTTCCAAACTGAATTATGTTGACTAAAACACTGCATAAAAAGATAGAAAGCTAACTCCTAAGATTCATGATCATTACCTAACATAACCACCAGTTGAAAGCAACAAGAGAGTATCGTAAGTTTAAAAAACAAGGTACACAACATATGTATTTTCATAGTGTGACATCAAATAAGGCCTTGAGACATACCAGGCAGCTTCTTGGTGCTAAATTCTTTTTTTTCAGGTTGTGAAACTGTCTCCGAAGAACTAGCAGGTGAACTAGCCTGTATGAAGTTAAGACTCTGGACCATAACCTGTAATGAGCGACCTTCAAATGTTATAATAAATCCAAAAGTTCATATATATATATGGATCAAAAGGGAAGAAGAAGGATAGGGAAGACACTAAGAATCTAATTACTACAAGTTATCCCAATAAGTATTTCATGTCTTTAAACTCATTCAATCAACTGTACAATCTTCATAGAGTTATATCAAACTTGTAAACACTCAATTCTTGTTTTTAAGGTCACCTGAACATTGGATTGAGGATATGTCACATTCGGAGGTGGCGAATCAATAAAAAGCTTCCCGGAAACATGAATCCGATCATCTTTCTTTATATGGTGAGCTGCAATTTTAGCTAAATCACCCTCGAATATAACTGGAATCCTGAAAAAAGTTTCCAACTTTGATAAATAAGAATACCACAATAATCACACCAAACATCAAACACATAAGAATCTCAATCTCTGAAATGAAAAAAATTCAATGATTCCTAAAATCCATAAGCTAAACGAAATGTACCAAAACGCTGAAGATTTTGAATCAGAACGCTGTGAAATTACAGTTCCAGCCCAGAAATTTCCTTCAGAACAAGGCCCGGATTGAACTGGTTGTTCAACGAATCCAGTTAGATTAATCCAATTCGAAATCTCCGGTTTAAACTCAATCTCCTTCGGCGGAGTCAATTCTTTCTCCTCCGTAAAATCCGACGCCTTAGCCCAAGGCTTACTTCCTCCGCCACCGGTTTTTTCGGTAAAGGTAGCTGCGTAGAAGCGAATTTGATGTGAGATTATCCATTTTGGGCTTTGGAGTTTCGTTGCTCTTGAGTGGTATAGTGACGAAGACACTACTCTTGTTAATGTTCTAGAGATCAAATTCATGATTTCATACCAAAGGAAAAAGAATCTGAATCCGTCTCCGCGTTCCGATGAGCCGGAGAAATTTTAGGGAGATGAGAGAATCGCGAAGATAAGAAATGCCCTAACTTTTCTGGCGCCAAGGCCTTAAGGGAAGACAAGTGAAAAGAGTACAGTAAAACCACTAAGTTAGGAGCGGATGATTTAAGGTAATTAATTTATCAATAAATTTTTAATTTATAGAGAGATTTGTATAATTTAAAAAATATAATTCATATTTGAAATAAGAAACTGAAAATAATTTTTAATATTTTTACCTGTAGTTATATATTAGAAAATAATTATCGTATATTCAATTTTTAATAATTTTTTTATATAATTTGAAAAAATAATATCATATGTTTTTGATATAGTATGACATTATAGATGAGTTATACAAAAATGCAAATTTGTGAATAAAAAAATAACATTAGAATTATATTTTACTAAATTATTTTAGTTATATTTTGTAGTTTTATATAATTATTAATTTATGATATTGATAAGACTATATAATTATGTAGGATTGTCAAAAAAAATATTATTTTATTGAATTATCTTAAATATTATATTGGTCTAATTTGGAACTGAAGAAAGATATTAATTTAAAAAATTTATTAATTTATAGAGGTTTAATGTATATGGGAAAATTGCTTTGTAGTGAATACGTGTTAAAATACTGTCACTAATTTAATTCTTACAGCTACAAGTATTTCTATTAGGCCTTAACTTTAAGAATCAGATGCCCAAATAAGTTTATTGGGTCATGTTTTGTCTTTGTAGTTTTCTTTTTCAACGCTAATTGATTTCAATTCGAGTTTATTTTATTTTGGTTTCAATTCGAGTTTAACATGACCAATACACAATACATTACATAAACATGAAATACAAGAAACGATTTAACAAAAATATTTATTTGTTAACAGAGGTTTCCTTTTCATAATCGATTCCGAGAATAAATATTTATTTATATATTAGATTTTCAATGTGCTTCGATTTTATTTTAAAACATTCTTGTTTTGCTTTTTCAAAAGTTATTTAATCATTTAAATTATTTATTTATATTATTTGTAATTTATTAGTAACTTAAGACAAGTTGTTTTGTTTTTCTTGGGTTAACGACCATAAGACTCACCCAAATAATATAATACTTTGAATGTACACTGACCAAAAAATGAACATTAGAGAGTATGTCATATTATATATTTAAAAATTAATAGTTATTTATATATTTTCATTTAGTAAAATATAAAAATAAAATAGTGTGCAACTGGAATGGAAACATGGTTTGCAACAAGATAAGAAGAATACAAACAACACTTCAAATTTTATTTTCTTATGTCTTTTCAAACTTAAAAAGAAAATAGCACCCAGTTTTAAAAATAAATGTTTGAGTGTAGTAAATTTAGCATTCAATTAAAAAAAAAGATATAAATATATATATAACTAGAGAATATATAAACCAATCCCATGTATTCTTAACTGCAAAAAAAAATGCTGCGAAATGCAGATTAGTTTATTTAAATTATGTCGTGTTCAATATTGAAATTTTTTAAAATTTTATTTACACATACTAGAGAAAAGATATGATACATGTTCATTTGATTTTACCATCGCTTTCGAGACTATGTACCCTCTTTTTCAACAATTCAAGTTTATCAAAATTCAACATTAAAGTACTCTATTTTAACAACGAGTACATTAGATTTGATGAAATACACAATGGTATGAGGTTCCCAGGTAATAAACATGTACATGTCATGTTGCACTTCTGTCCCCTTATATCACGATGCTTAAGTTCAATACAAACCATACAGCATGCGAATTGTTAAGTCACCGTCTAGATTACAATTACATGGGAACACATTTCAAGTTCGAATTCGAGGAGAAAGATTACAAGGTTGTTGGCTTCCATGGGGTGACTGCAGTTTCTCTCTAACAAATTGAGGTTTATCTCAAACCAATCCAGAACGCTTAAGCTTTTTAATATTTGCCTTGGTTGCATAATTGGGAGAAAAACCTATATATGTTTATATTGTCGTCATGGTTGGTTTTCTACATTGTTTCTAATATTCTCATTAGTATGTCTTATGATAGGACTTATGTTTGAATAAAATAGTACACATGGTTTATAAGTCTCCTTTTATATTTACACTTTATCAAATTTTCCTTAATAAATGTGTGTTATAGATATCGTGCAGATATGTTATAGTACTATTTAAAATAATTTAATCCACTAAAATCATATTTTATACAGAATTACCGATCATGATTTTTAGCCCGTATGTTAAAAAAAATTGTTTTTACTTTATTCAATTGGTCAAAACTATGTACTTGACCTCTTGTATATGTTAATCTGTTTCGTTCCTTTTTGTTTACATCATTATTCATCCGTTTCTAAGAAAAAATGTAATCTGAAATTTTTATTTTAACTTTGTAAGTTTACATCATTATAAGTTTTTGTTTACATCATTATAAGTTTTTGGTTACATCGTTATTCACACATAGCCAGCAAACATAAACGGGTCATGTACCAACAACTCATGTTGCCACCATAAAGCTAAGTTTATGTTGTCCAGAAACTAAACTTTAAACAAAGAAAACTAGCGATATAGAATCATTATACCAGAATCAAAAGCCTAAATTGAAGCATAACAAAAGGTGATATAAACCCGAAAATGACAATCACATCTACCTACACAAACTTCAAAACTCTCTGAGAACATTTTATTACGAAAATATATGAGAGATTTAGAACGGACCATCCGGCGATAAAAGAAACCTCATATAGTGAAACAAGATTTACCTCTCAAATCATGATTCTTGGGCTTCATAACTCACTTCAATTTAATGTTTAGAGGAATTTTTTATTAATATTCTTTACATAAAAGTTTTTTCATTGATAATTTAGTTATAGGCATTTAAAATTGATCGATAGTTAACAGTTTTTTTCATTGAAATCCCAAAAGAAAAAATCACTACTTCACCATTTTACATTAAGCAGAGAAACCATATATTTTTACAACAAAGGTCGAGAGGAGAAATTCTTTTACATACACAAAAGAAACCTCTCAAGACCAATTATATCGTTGTTACATGATTACAACAACAAAGAAAAAAAGTAAATACAAATTATTTTCTCCTTTTTTTTCAAAATCAAAAGTAGTCAAAGTCACTCCAATTTATAAGCAAAAGCGACTTTTTACTCCTTACTCCTTGGTGATTTCCAAAATAGTGGTAAGTCTTGGCTTCTTGTATCGTCTAAGAAGTAAAGAAGAGCAAACAACACTAACCGAAGAGAGTGCCATACATGCTCCTGCGGCCCAAGGCGGCAATTGCACTCGCAGAACTGGGAAGAACACTCCTGCTGCTATTGGGATTGACACTACATTGTACGCCATGGCAAAAACGTAATTTAATCGGATTCGTGTTAAGGTTTTCCGGGAGAGATCGATGGCTGTTATTACGTCTTCTAAGTTGTTTCTCATCAGAACGTAATCCGCTGCTTCTATTGCTACATCTGTTCCTGCACCAATCGCCATTCCCACGTCCGCTGCTGCTAGAGCGGGAGAATCATTGATGCCGTCTCCTACCATTGCTACCGTGCTTCCGTCTTTTTGCAGTGAACGGATCACTTCGGCCTTTCCAGCCGGCATTACTTCTGCTCTCACATCTACGATACCAACCTGCACTCATGCCACCAAAAAAACCCGTTATTTTTTTACAAAAACAAAGCAAACTGAAACTGAAATAGAGTATATTGAGTTTTACTATAACCAAACCCAACCCAAAAAATGAAACGGCCACACCAAATAGCAGAGATTTTGAATTGGGCTTCTAACCTCTTTGGCAACTGCTCTTGCTGTTCTCCAGTTATCACCTGTAACCATTATGGGTCGAACACCCATTCTAAGGAGACCTTCCACAACCACAGCGGCTTCTCGCTTTAGCGGATCCGCAATTCCCATCACGCCAACTAATTCGCCATTATAGGCTACGATGACTCCCGTCTTTGCGGTTTCCTCGAGCTCTTCAACAAACTTCTCCACGTGGTCTGGGATTGTTATGGCGTTTTCTGACATAAGTTTACGGTTTCCCACCTGATCAAAAAGAAGAAAAACAATTGTTCTTTCAATTGGCGAGAACACGACCAAAAGCAAGAAGTTGATAATATATTATGGAATAAAACCCCAACCAGAATCAGCTTGCCATTGACTAAGCACTGAATTCCTTTTCCGGGAAGAGCAGAGAAATCCGAGGTATTGAGTAACCATCCAGAGTTTTGAGACAATTTGTTATTTGTTTCGCCATCTTCAGTGGGTTCATCAAAGAAGTGGAAATGTCGAGCGTATTCAACTATAGCTTTTGCCAATGGGTGTTCACTGTTAGCCTACGGAAATTAAGAGACAATGACAAGCTTTAGTAACAGTTGATATCTCACTTAACAATCCAAGAAGTTAAGAAAGAAGATTTATCTGACCTCAGCAGAAGCAACAAGTGTGAGGAATTCTCCACGGTCCATCTTTGAGAAGACTTTTGCGGTTGTCACAGTAGCTTTCCCTTGCGTTAAGGTGCCTGTTTTGTCAAAGATAACATATTTTACTTTGTGAGCTTTCTCCAATGCATCACCTCCTTTGATCAATACACCATTGGTTGCTCCAACTCCTGTTGCCACCATAACAGCGGTCGGTGTTGCCAAGCCCAGTGCACAAGGACAAGCAATTACCACAACGGATATCGAGAACATAAGCGAGAAAACAAAGTGAGTCCCGTTTTTAGGCAGCCATTCGTCTGGGTAAGCTCCAACAGCTCCACCAATTGACCTACAAAATCATATGATTCTAGAAATGAGAACAAACTAATACCACGTGTTTCAATCTCAGAAAATAATTGAAGCTAAGGGAGTAGTTCTCACCAGCCTACTAAGGTGATTAGTGCCAAAGTAATCACTACCGGAACAAAAATACTTGCAACCTGGAAATGGGACAAGCCACGATAAAAAAAATTCTCTGTCAATGACACCAATGGACGACACAATCATTGACATGTTTATATAGTATACTTACATAATCAGCAAATTTCTGAATAGGAGCTTTAGACATTTGGGCCGTCTCGACCAAACTAATAATTTGGCTCAGAACTGCATCAGATCCCACTTTTGTAGCTTTCATGTGAAGAGCACCATGCATATTAATAGTACCCCCAATTACTGGTGAATCAACTTCTTTTGAAACAGGAACTGATTCACCAGTCACCATACTTTCATTGACGTAACTTGAACCCCACACCACAACACCATCTGCAGGGATCTTTGCACCAGGATGAACTTTTAATGTGTCACCAGGCTGAATCAATAAGGCATCTATCTCTCTTTCCTCTACAAGCTTTCCTCCTATAAAATAGAAGAATGAAATGAAAGTGAGCTTAAACAACGTTGAATAGTTGAGCTTTAATTTCTTTACATAGATTTACAGTGATCAACGATTCTCATTAAAAGCATTTCCCACGCAACCAGCGTTTTGATGCATAATCATTTAAGGTTAGGAAAAGTAAGTACCTTTGCCTTCAATTCGTAAAATCGCTGTTGCTGGAGTAAGTTGTACCAGTTTCTTCATAGCATCTGAAGTTTTCCCCTTTGCAAGAGATTCCAAATATTTTCCCAGCAAGACAAACGTTATGAGCATGGCGCTTGCATCAAAGTATGTTGGAGACCAAAACCCAGTGACTGCTCCATATAAAAGAGCCCCAACAGAGTAGAAGTATGACGCAGAAGTGCCCAAAGCGACCAGCACATCCATGTTAGTTGAACCATTTCGAAGAGCTCTCCATGCTGCAACATAGAAGCGCTTGCCAATAACAAACTGAATCACACTTACCAAGGCCCATTTCAACCAATCACCCATCATGAAGGGTCCACATCTCCATACCAGTAAGGCATCAAAAAGAGCAATGTGGGGGCAGATTACTTGGATGAAGAAAAGAGGAATCTGGATAAGAAAATCATTTCCATTAATGAATGACATTAGATAGCAGATTCAATATAGATGAACGTATCATTACTGTGTATGCATTCCATAAAAGGTGAAAGGCAGAGATAAGTTACTCACACTGAGAACAAGACTGGAGATAAAACGCCGAAACATATTTGAAGCCTCTCCAGTATCTTTCGAAGTCAACCTTTCATAAGGACTCATAACACGCAACTTAAACTTCCCATATCCTTCTCCTTCAATCTCATCAACCAAAGATCTCGAACTAACAACTTCCGGATCAAACACAAGCTCAAGCTCACCCGATATCCTATCAAGACGAAACTCTCTAACCCCATTCAATCTGATAAGTATACCTTCAAGAACCTGAGCATCAAGCTCATTCAAAACCCCATCAACTCTTAAAACAAGTTTATCCTGCTGATTACTCTGAACAAGAGCAGCTTCAAACCCAGCATCTTCAATAGCAGTAACTATATCATCCTTATTGATTACATTAGGATCATACTCAACTTCTCCTAATGATGTAGCTAAAGCTACCACTGCTCTTTTAACTCCAGGAAGATCTCTTAGAATGCTTTCAACTGAGTTAACACAAGCTGCACAAGTCATACCTCCAATTGTAAATTGACCCACCAAAGTTGTTTGTGTTTTTGTCCCACCACTAGTCATAGGCTCAGCCAAAATCTCTGCCTCAAATCCAGCATCCTCTATAGCTTCTTTAATATCCTCTTCCTAAAATAAACACAATTAAATGCTTAAAATCCAAAAAAAAAAAAATTAAATCAAGGAGTAATTAATTGCGGAAACTAATTCAAACATCCAACAATTAATTTCATGAAGAACAGTGATGAAATTTTCAAATCAAATCCAATAAATCCGTTCGAAAATTAAAAAAAAAAATTGATGAAACCTTGACTAAATTTGGATCGAAGACGACATCGGCTCTGTTTTGTAACAGAGCAACAGAGGCTTTGAAAACGCCATTAACGTTCATCAAAGCACCTTCAACAGAATTAGAACAAGCAGCACAAGTCATACCGGTAACTCCGACTTGAATCTTCTTTAAACCGGAATCTCCTCCTTCGATTTTACTCAAAACATCATCGTTATGATACGCATCGAGAAGACGAACTTCCTCCATATCACCGATCTCCGAATAAGAAGACCCTCCGGTGACCGGAGTAAGCTGTAAATCCCGTCTACTCGGCGCCATTTTTCTAATGAGATTCCGACGTCAAGCAGACGGGAAAAAAGTTTGAACCAAATCGGAGAAGGTAAAGAGAAGCAGACGGGAAAAAAGTTTGAACCAAATCGGAGAAGGTAAAGAGGAAATTTTCTCCGACGATGGTGATTTGAAAAATTTTCGGAGACCTTTTGTTTTGCTTTATGTACAAATTAATGGAGGATTTAAGAAAAATTAAAATAAAAAAAAAAAAAAAAAAAAAAAAAAAAAAAAAAACTCAAAGATTATTTTCGTTGAGAGAAGGTGGAGAAAGCAATTTGTCAACCAAAACACGTACCTAATAATGACAATATTACCCCTATTCTTTTTTTGTGTTAAATTACTTTTATGGGCTTGGTGTTGTGATCGTCATTGTACACGACCAAATCAACAGTAAAACAGAATCTATTTATTTATTTGGGAGGATCTATTTATACAAATATTATAGTATAGGACAAGAAGTAAAAAGAAGTTTTTATATTAGGAGAAATATATTATTACTTTGAAAGTATGTAGTTAAAGGAGATTTCACATATTTTATTAGTGTGTTGATTAAATAAAATATATTTTTATATGAGAGAATCGAAAAAAATGAAAACTATTTGATAGGAAAAAAAAAAGAAATTTGAATAATAATCCAATTTATGGGACTCGATCTTGCTCTTCACCATATTAATTCTGATTGGTGTCTCTTCGAAAAGGTGATAAGAACTATGGTTCTTACTTTATAATCAATCACTCGGATTACATCATACATGTGTTGGCACAAACATTAGCATTACAAAATACATAATAGTACTATTTTTTTTTCATTTTTAAAATAGATGATACAGCTTGTATCATAGTAAATTTGGTTTGTTAGTAAACTGAATGAAATGATATCATTATATATAGGAAAATACTTGGGTTCACTTCGAGGATAAATCCAATAATTTATTTCCTATAAATAAGATGTTAACCTTTGGGTTCGCCATATCATATTATATTTAAATAAAAATAAGAAATAAAAATAAATAAATAAAATAAATTAAAAATAAGATGTTAACCTTTGGGTTTGCTGAGTTGTATTCTTTACATTATAGTTTTATATGTTTTATTTATTTAGTTTTAATTTCTTGTTTGTTTTTATTTAGATAATTTATAGTATATTTAAATAATAAAAAAATTAAAAAATAAAACTTTAACTCTTGGATTCGCTGAGTTGTCTCTTTAGGGTATAGTTTTATATGTTTTATTTTTTTAGTTTTACAACTTTTTATTTAAATATAATATTACGTGATATAATTTTATTGGATGAATAGAAAGAATGTGAACAAATGGATTCATCCCAAAGGATAAACCCAAGTATTGTCTTTATATATGCCTCAAAATATCCATTTTCGAAGAATTAGATCGGAGCAACGTCAATTGGAAAACAATAAAACTAAACCGAATTTACTTGAATAGATCATAGGTTTCTATATCCGAAAAATTAGAATCAAACTAAAAACCGAATAAATATCCGAAATAAAATTATATATCCAAATTATCATATACATAGTGGTTTTTCTCTTTAGTAGTTTTAATTGTACATCTATTTTTTTACCATCCTAAAAACCTTTTTCCCCTCCATGAAATCTGCATTTATAAATTTTATTTCGAACATTTCGAAACATAAAATAAACAATGAAATAAAAAACGACAGCTATAGCTTCTAGCGTATTGATCTATTGTACATTTAGATATATTCTTAGAAACATATTAAATGACATTTACTATTGATTTTGATTGCCCTCGTTAGTTTTATATTATATTTTTTTTCCATAGCAAATTACTATGGTTCAATGGATGTTGCCTAGTATCTCGATTAGTGATGCACTTGTGGTGACCTATTTGTATTTTTAAATGGAGTAGTAAAACAAATGCACCATTGTGTATATTTATACCTACCTTGAAATTTGAACCAAAAATGCAATAATATGTGATTTTATATCAACTTATTTAAATTTATTAATTGAAAATGAAATTACTACTGCAGTTTTTTTTTAAGAAGAGGACTACATAATATAATTCTCATACTTAAAGTCACGATTTTAAGATAAACTAAAAAAGTAATTATATATATGAAATATCGCTATTTTACTAATGTTTTAATAATTTATTTTCTATTTTTCCCATAGCAATATAAAATAGAAAATTGAGTATATCACTGAAACTCAAAAAACGTGATTAGATCAATGGATTATATGATCGTTTTAGCTCAAATAAGTCACATTCCTAATGATGTATGCTATACTCTTAAGTTTATAATTTTCGTTATGCTATGATATAAATTTAGAATTATTACAGACAACGAATTTTTATGAAAATATTGAAAAGTAGGTAACTGTGAAATAGTTACTTACTTTTTCTTTTGTTGGAAATGTGACTTCCACTCCACTAATCAAAAGCCAATATACCAAATATACTTTCGTTGTGTCTATATCATTATGCTTTCTAAGAACAAATAAAAAACAAGAAAAACAATGGGAAAGATAATATTAGAACCTTCCACTTATAAATGGTGCTGACTCAAGAGATAAGCTTCCTCTTTTTTTTTTTTTTTTTGGGCAAGAGAGCTAAAGTTTATTTCCGTAATCATAAACAAAAATTCAGAACCGGAAGAAAAAAAAACTACAAAAACTTCACTAGAACCAAAACTATTTTTAATTAATAATAATGAAAGACATCAATTATGTTATCCTTACAATTATCTATCATTTTGTGTTTTTGGTTATCTTTTCGTTTTGTACACTTTTTCCTTTTCTCTAAAAGCAACTCTCACGTAGTTTCGATACAATTTCATGTTTTTTAGAAATAGTTAAACTGTACACAGGAAAAAAGAAATAATTAAAATAAGTAAAGTATCTATAAAAAATGGATTTTATTAGCCAAAAAGTACAAAACACGCAACAAAAGTTTTGTTTGGTGTAAGAAAAAAAAAAAACTTTGTTTGGTGCATGATCCATCTACCAAATTACATCTAATTCGAATTGCCTTTATAATATCGTGCGCATCTTTTATATATTAAAAATGAGTTTAATTTACAAAAGTAAAACAACAATAGTAACTACGCTTTCGTATAAGTCAAATTTAAATAATGTAATAATCATGTGAAAGAAATTAGGTATTAGGTGTATCGCATCCATAAACCAGAAATGCCTTTAAAGTGTCCAACCTTAATATATTAAAGAGAAAATCCCATAAAAAACCTCAAACTATTAACATTTTTCCAACTAAAACCTTCAACTTTTTCTGTTTCCATATTAAACCTCCAAGTCAATAATTTTGCTAGAATAAACCTTCAAGTCAATCAAACTGAGCACAATGGAGAGTTGACTAAAAGTCAACAAAAAAATCATTTAACACCGTTAACTTCTGTTAATTATTTGCTAACTCTATTTATTTTTTTTATAATTTTTATTTACCATTTTTAATTTACATATAAGAAAATAGATTTTACCTTTTAAAAAAAATATTTTATCCTTAAAAACTGGTAAATAAAAATAAAAATAAAAAGTATTTTATCCTTAAAAAAGTATTTTATTTACCATTTTTATTTACATATAAGAAAATACTTTTATTTACCATTTTTTATTTACATATAAGAAAATAGATTTTACCTTTAAAAAAAATATTTTATCCTTAAAAACTGGTAAATAAAAATAAAAATAAAAAATATTTAATCCTTAAAAAAGTATTTTATTTACCATTTGTATTTACATATAAGAAAATACTTTTATTTAGTATTTTTTATTTACATATAAGAAAATATTTTTTATCCTTTAAAAAAGTATTTTATCCTTAAAAAAGTATTTTATTTACCATTTTTCTTTTACATATAAGAAAATACTTTTTATTTGTATTTACCAGTTTTTAAGGATAAAATAGTTTTTTTTAAGGATAAAAAATCTATTTTTTATATGTAAATAAAAAATGGTAAATAAAAATTATAAAAAAATAAACAGAGTTAGCAAATAATTAACAGAGGTTAACGGTGTTAAGTGATTTTTGGTTGACTTTTAGTCAAACTCTCTATTGTGCTCAGTTTTATTGACTTGAAGGTTTATTATAGCAAAATTATTGACTTGGAGGTTTAATATGGAAACAGAAAAAGTTGAAGGTTTTAGTTGGAAAAATGTTAATAGTTTGAGGTTTTTTATGGGATTTTCCCTATCTTAAAAGCCAATACAATTATTCCAAAGTCTCATACAAATTAAATATGCATTTAGTGTGTTTGTTAATTTCTTTATCTGTTATGCGTTAGATTAAATTAAACGCAACCAAAGAAATCTCCAAGTCAAGAGAAGTCGTTGAACATGGTCAGGGGTAATCTAGGAATTTCCTTGAACCTAAGACAAATGATGTTTAGTTGAGCAAATAAGAAGGTTTAGTTGAGCTAACGAGAGTTGGCTAGTGTTAATCTGTCAATTTCTTCAGTTGGTTTCTTTTTGACCAATTCTGATAAACATTTTCACACCATTAATAAATGTCTCCAACAACAGTAAAACAGTATAATTTACTATCACTAAAGTCAAAAGCATATTAAATGTCAGGAGAAAAAGGGAACCTTCTAAACGATTTAGAGTCTTTCAATATGAATATATATCCTCCACATTGTTAGACTTAAGAGCAAATACTATTTGCATTATATATTAAAAACAATGGAGCTCATGAAAATGATTTAATCATCGTGGAACGCCTAATATATTTTCTTTACATGTTGTATTTTTCCTGTAAGTATTTAATATACAACTTTGCATTACTATTTAATGTGTTAATTTATTGTTAATCATTTACAAATATCTTATTTACATAATTTTTAAATAGTGCAATCAAAAACATCGTCACCAATTAAATTTTTCGCTCTCAAAACTTCTTATAGCATTCAAACTTACCAAATTATTATTCACATTAATAGATTTGATTTGATTCATGGTATATTTTGATTTGTAAGTTGTAAACTTAGTATACAAACTCCGGTTCAGTGAAAATTTTGCTAAACCGGAGTCGAGTTTCCAACAGGCAATAACTAAGATTTCTAATGTAGAATTCCACTAACCATTACAATCTAAAGTGTCTGGTTTTTACACAATCCAAACCAACCAGTTAGATCACTGAAATAGCTTCTTCATTCTCTTACACAAAGCTTTACAATCGAAAAAAATTTAACCAAAGGTAAAAATGGAAGTGCCAATGATATACTGCTTCACCGATTTGCGTCATACCTACAAAACTTAATAGCATATGTAGTAACTTTTTCATTGCAAATATCTAAACAAAGCAACACTGCAAATTTCAATGCAATTTGATTGAAATTGAAGACCTCAATCGTCACCAGGAGAATTATCAGACACCATCTTCATGGATTCTTCTTCTTCTTCGATGTCGGTGTTTTGACTCTCAGCCTCTGTGGGCTCACATTGGTTGTTCAACACATTTTCAGACTCTTGTGCTTCTTGTTTCTCATCTAAAGGCTTATCTGAATGAAGCGGGAGTTGATCAGCCTCACTTTTCTCATTGGTTTCTGAATCTGAGTCTCCATCTTGGTTGGTAAATTTTGGTTCAGAGCTTTTGGTCTCTGGCGAAATTGACTTTGCTGTACCAGTGATTCTCTCTAGACTTGGCTCTGGTGCTTCAGATGGCGCTGCTGCTGCTGCTACTAACACAGTGTCTTCTTCAGGTGGTGGAGATCTGGTTGCCTCAGAGGATAATGGTTCTGTGCTGTTTAGGTTTTGAGGAGGTAAATTGGGTTGACAAGTCCCTGAAGTTTCAACCGATAGAGACGGTGGAGGCAAAGGAGGAGTTGAGGATGTTTGTGGATTTCCTTGAGAGCTGTTTTCTACAACATTGTGACTGCTACTAGCAATGTCTGTAGTCATGTGACTCGATGTATGCAATTTACGTTTCTTCTTCTTCCGTAGACTGTGTCTTGGATCTTTAGGAACAGGAGGAGGCGGCTCTGGTATCACAAATGGAGGAATAGTGGTAGAATCTTCACCATATAAAACACGGACTGATTGAGCAATAGCTGAAACGGTTGGAGGTAGAGTGGGTGGTTCAGGTGACTTCATGGTAGGAAGAGTCACAGCATCCCGTAACCAATGTGGTAACTTGTTCTCTGAAGAGAAACTTCCCAATACGTCTCTTCCCATTGGATTGGAGAGATTCAACATTTGACTACGATTAAGGAGAGCTGGATTGGATGATTTTCCCAAGAACACATTGTTGCTTGAATCAAGCATCTGAGGTAATGGCATATCTAGGAATAAAGGTAATTTCCCACGCTTAATGGCATCCCGTTTTTCGTCCCTTCTCTGTGTGTTTAAGGAACTTAAACCATCCAAACCCAATGAACCTAAATTGCCAATTCCAAGAGAATTGAGTGGAAAAGGCTTCTCATTGTGCATATTTGTTGATGTCCTTGGTCGTTCAGATGGTCCAGCAGATGGATCCCCAGAAAGATTGTCAGTGCCCAGATTTGCCATAGGAGGAAAAGGCTCACTTCGAAATCCCATGTGATCATTTGGCTCAAATAACGGAAGGCTAGATGCTAGATCGCTGAATCCAAGTTTTATGTCTGTGAGATGGGATTGAAACCTTGGAGGAGTGGCATATTTAGTTCCATGTAAAGCCCGATTCATTATACCTTGGGGAAGACCAGGAAACAAGGAAGATTTGGTGGACTTATCAGTTCTGCTTGATTTAGATGGCAGAGAAGAAAGACTATCCAAGAATTTACGCTGCTCTTCTTCCCACCTTGCTGCTAAGTACTCTGGTGTTTTAAATTTCGAAAATTTTAGCCTTGGATCTCTGAGAATTGTCTCCCAGTTTCCATAACCATGTCTGCGAACCCCAACCCAGAGGGCATCTAGTTCATCCTCGGACCATGCATCTACTCTTGTTTTCTTTTTCTGCAAGTGCCCAATTCCGGAACCTGTTCTTAACATTATATTCTCCAGCACCTTTCGATGGTTCTCTGGTATAGATGAAAGTGCTGATGGAAACTGATCCAAACCCAAAGGAGGTAACTCCTTCTCCTGTTGGCTGAATACAGGTGGATCCATAGGAGGGATTTTCATATTGGGCAAAAACGGCATTGGTGGTACGGCAAACAGGTCTTGCATAGAATGACCAGTAGTACCTTCAAATCTTTTCCTCATTGAAAGATTGGTCATGATGTCTTGATGCGAAGTTCCCATGGTTCTCTGCTGGAAAGGAAATCGAGGAAGCATCTTATCATCAAATGGTAAGTTAAGTAGCGGAAACTTCTCCTGGAAATCAGCAAAAGTAGCACCAGAACTTCTGGGACGCTCAAAATCCCCTGACGAAGGAAACTGCAATGTGCATAAGATTTAACCCATATATAAGTATAGAATATGTTTATGTTTAAGCATCCGTATAGGAAGTAGATGTGTTACAGAAATTGCATGTAAAAGAGGGAGGGGAATACTTGATGAAGTGGAAGCCAACCGTCCAGATTACTATGCTGAAAAGGTTCCTCCTTTATGTTCTGTGGTTTAAGTTTACCCATGGAAGGCTCCTGGTCATTTGCTTCCCTCTCAACCGAGTTCGATGCTTGCGGTAGATTGAAGGGGAAATGGGGTCCTGGTATGGTTCTGTTCTGTCTACTACCTGGACGAGAATAATTTCTACGGGAGGGTTCTGACTGAGGTAAATTAGGAGCACACAGTCCAAGAACTGGCAGGTTGTTTGGAGGTAAAGATGGCAGACATTCTGCGCCATGATGATGTTGGATTGGAAGATCTGGTGTAGGATCTGAAGAACAGTCTAGCTTTAGGAATCTGGCTTTTCTTTTCTGTGCATCATATTGCTGGGTCGTTTTGTTATCGTCCAAGTCCATATTTGCAGGGCTTTCTTCGTCCTGATTAGCTGCTTCAGTTACCTGATCCACATTGCCGTTAGGAAGAGGCTCTTCTACAAAATTCCTTTTTGCAAGCCGGTTCTTTTGTCTTTCTCGCAGCTTGGTACTGTTTTACCGAAAAGAAAGATACTGTTATTCATGACCTTGAAATAAGCATGTTCTTTATGCTAAGTAAAATTTATCTGAGAAGCAGACGTGAATTTGTCTAACTATTTGCTAAGTACAAAAGTTTCCAACTTTAATTTTATCAACCTAGAAAATGTCGAACAACGAATAGACTTAAAAATTAAACTTACAACTTCTCTTTAAGGGCCCGCCCTGCCGGTGTGTATTCCTTCTTAAGTTCCTGTTCAGGTTCTTTCTCATCTTCACCGCCACTCTACAACAATTATAAAATAGGAATACTGGTCAAGTGGTCATTGGCACGACAAAAGAATGCTTTTGGGTGTAGAGTAAAAGGGTTACCTCAGCTACAGGTCCACTGGTATGTGGAGCATATGCTTCTCTGTACGAAACAGCCTTTCTCAAACGCTTCCCTCTACCAAGCGCTGCTTCTTCCTCGCTCTGATATTTCTCCCATCTACAAATACATTTGTCCGTATGTCAATCAGCTAAAAAGTAAGATGAAGAGAAGAAAGCAAGAACATATATTGCCAATATCATCTGGACCAAAGCAAATAACAGAGCTAAGTGGCTGAACTCAGAGCAAGAGGGAACTCCAACCTCATACGCAGAAGCCTATCCCATTCATTTTCTTCAGTAAAAGTAACTACATCATCATCTTTCCTCTCTGAACTCTGTTCACCAGCATCATCAGTCACCAGAGCAGGTGATTCAGCTCCAACCTGTTCTTCAGCTGTTTCCTCATTCCATTCTTCAGGCTATTTAAGAAGAAACATGTGTACCATTAAAAGGAAGAAATTCAACTATGTAGTTTAAAGCAACAAAAACCCGTCTTCAAGTACAATTGAGTAAATTTAGTGAGGTATGTCTTATTGTTCCTCTTTAATCAGCTAAGTTTTACTGTCTACCACCTCCAGGTGGAATTTTTTTCCTATTTAACACAAATATGCAAAAGAAAAACTTGCATTTGTAATTATATCATAACAGTGCATATTAATATGTCATTTAGCAAGACAAACATATAAAATATGATTCCTCACCTTTACGGAGCCAAGCATATCATTCTCCAACTCAGTATCAGTGCCATCGGTGGAGGCTGATTGAATATTTGACCGGTCAAGCAACTTCATAATTGCAACCTCATCCCAAACTATATTCCCATTTCCATCTGTACATTTGTCCTGGTAAACATCTCCTAGGCCACCACCTTTTTTCCTGCTCTTGCTTTCTAAATCCATGATCACATCTAAGTTTCCATTACTTTCAGATGTATCTTTCTTGTTCTCACCAGCAGAGTGATTGAAAAGTTCTTCAGTCCCCCAGCGTAGAATATCTTCAAATTCCTTCTGGGATCCGGACTTGTTTACAAAAAGCTGATCGAGCATCAACTTCTTCTTGGCCAGCTGCAAAATGCGCTCTTCAACACTGGCACGGACGACAAGTCTGTATACCAAAAGTCGTTTGGATTGTCCAATTCGATGAGCCCTATTCATGGCTTGGATATCAGCATGAGGGTTGAAATCCGAGTCATAGATAATAACAGTATCAGCCGTTGCCAGATTGATACCAAGACCACAGGCACGTGTTGATAACAGAAAAACAAACCGATTTTTGTCTTGGTTGAAACGTGCTATAGCTGCCTGACGATCAGCTACAGCAACAGAACCATCCACCCTTTCAAATGTCTTAGGCCCAAATTCTATATTCAGGTAATCCTCCAGAATGTCTAGAAGCTTTGTCATCTGTGAAAATATCAGAACTCTATGGCCTTCCTTCTGTAGCACCTTAAGCATGGAGTGCAACAGAGTCAACTTGGCTGATGCTTTTATTCTCATATCATGAAGAAACTCCAGTGACCCAGACTCCGGCTCAGTACCTGGTATGAGATATGGGTGATTGCAAACCTTTCTCAACTGCATCACTATGTTAAGCATTGATTGTTGCGCTACCCCTTTCCCGATATTTCGTAGTATCTGATAGTTTTTAGTTAGCATTGCACGATAATATTCAGCTTGGATTGACGTCAACTCAACAGGAACCATCCTCTCTGTCTTTGGAGGAATATTTTGCATGGCATCTTTTTTAAGCCGGCGCAGCATATGAGGAGCAACAAGTTTTTTCAATTCCTCTATTTTCTCAGCACTTGTCAAATCATGGAACCTCTCCTCAAAAGAAGACAAAGAAGGGAATGAAGATGGTTGCAAGAAGTTGAGCAGATTATACATCTCACCTATGTTATTTTGAAGAGGGGTGCCAGTCAAAAGAACACGGTGTTGAAAAGAGAATGTGTTGAGCAAGCTAAATAGCTTACTTTCTGAATTCTTAAGACGATGTCCTTCATCAACCACAAGAACTTCCCATGGAACTCCACGTAAATGAGATGAGTCAGCCAGAACCATTTCATAAGTAGTTAAAAGAACATTAAACTTGTAGGATGTCGGCTTCTTGGTCGTCCCAGTAGGATTCTTAGCATGCCACTCAAAGTCTCGAATCAAGGCTCTTGATTTTGCACTTCCATGATACTCCACAACATTAAGGAGTGGAGCCCAAAGAGAAAACTCAGATAGCCAGTTTGGCATTGTTGAAAGTGGAACCAAAACTAAACAAGGTCTTGCAACTCCAAATTCAAAATAAAGTGAGGAGAGAAATGCACCAGCAGACACTGTTTTTCCAAGCCCCATCTCATCAGCAAGTATTACATTTTTCGATTTATGCCAGCATCTACGCAACCAATTCAAGGCCTCAAGCTGATGAGGAAACAATGCACCTCCTCTGAGCTCTTGAGGTTGTTCTGTGAGGGTAGGAATTTCACTTTGCTGACCTTCACTACTTGCCTTTGGGGGATTACCCTTACTATTTCTTTCCAATGTGTTCTGCTCATACTGTTGAAAAAGATCTATCAGATGAGACGATTTCTTAAGAATAGGCTCCTCCAAGCTCTCCCATGTGCATTCATCATAAGCCAAACCTGTCCATTTCACGTAAGCTTCTTGGTTACCTTCTTTTGAATCCCGAAGAGCAACTATTCGCTGAGGCTGTTTCCATTTATCTTCACAGATATTTATTACAGCTGATCCGTACTTTGATTTGTAGTTCTCTAGTTTTCTTTTAGCAAGAACTTTCAGTTCCGCCTCAGAAATCCAACTATTATGAATGTTAGATTTTCCCACCCACTTAACAAGAAACTCATATGATACAGTCTCACTGATAAGATCTGAAGTTTTAGTAGTAACAGGCTCCTCAACTTCTTCCCCAGCCACAGTGCATTTTTCCTCTGGTTCCTGATGTGCTTCTTTAAGTAACTCCTTCCCAACAGATACAGGTGTTTCACTATCTTTTAAATCTCCACTCTCCACATGTCTACTCAATGAGGTATCAGAGTTGTCTTCTGAAAGAATCTCTTCTTTCCCCTCAACCAAACCCTCAATACCTATAGCAGATTCATCCATATCCTTATCCTTCAGACGTGAATCCCTGGAACTTTTACCAGTCTCAGAAGAAGAATCTGCTCTATCCTCGACAACTACTAATTCAGCATTTGTATCTTGTTCTGAGCTATCCCGCTGGTCATTGGCTTGTAAATTATCAGAACACAAGTCATCTGAAAGAGCAGTAGACAGCAAGGTCTTAGTCAGACCTTGGATTCGACATCCTAAAATACGATCAACCTGTTAGGAAACCAAAATTACCACGCATGAGCAACACATAAGTCACCAGAAATGAAGGCACATCATTATAGACACAAGAATTGATACCTGCAGATTTTCAGGAGGAAGAGAGCTTTTGTCATCCAAATAACTAGAAGATTTTTCTGCGTCACGTATTGCACGGCGTTCCTCCTTGGAAAGCTTCTGCATTATTAGTACATATAAATTGGATAAGAACATATACATTATACTAAATGAAAGATAACACAGGACCAACTAAGAATAAATAATAAAATCAATAGGATTATCAAACATGGTTCGTTAGATATCTCAACTCTATATAATCAATGCTTTTTCAAATCCTAATGAAGAAACATCAAACTATTTCCAAGATCCTGAAGTTAAAAGAGATATCCACGATTCATCTTTGAAAATAGAGGTATAATAACATGTACCGCACCTCCTTGTGAAAAACCACTCTACTAATAAACACGCAAAACAATGCTGAGTTTGGGAGAGTAACCAGATGTTGCAAAATGTTAAACAGAACAGAAAGTCACACTGGTAAAATAAGAACTTAAAATCATGACTCATAAGAGCCATAATCTTCAGGACAGAACTGGAAACACTAGATGCAGTATTGACCAAAGACTAAATACATTAATGCAGAAGATACTCAACATTAAATACAGTGTCAGAAAAACAATCTCTGCTCTCTGATATTTTTAAGTGCTACAACACACTTAAGACAAAGGCGTGGATGCAACATTTTAAGGTTTCGTATATATTCCCCAATGTCAGCATAGTAGAATGTTTACAAAATCTATAATAATTAGGAAAACATACCTTCTTCTCTTTCTCTGGTATTTCCGTCTTGGACTGAGGTTTGGACAAGGATTTTAGTGTCACACGATTTTTCTTTTTCTTCTTTTTTGAAGACTCCGGTATGTTGGTACTCTGAGAACCCACTTTGGACACACTTTTCTTCACACGTTTCTTGTCACTCTTGCATCTTATAAGAGTTTCCCCATCATTGAGTTCACACTTCCGTTTTTTCCTTTTACCTTTTCCAGTCTCTACTTCAGCAATTGTCTTGTTCTCCACAATCTCACTGGAAGCATGTTCCAATTTCTCCACGGGTGCATCACGATTTCTCTCCGTATTTGATAGTTTAGATTCAGAGAGATCTTCACAAGTGGGAAAAGTTAATCTTGCATCAGAAGGCAGACCTGCAGAGGGTATGACAGGTTTTCCCAGACCATCTTCTCCATGAGACAATGAATCTGATTGATCATTCACAGAGGGATGACCAAGCTCAGCATCAGAACACTCATCCATTGGGGACGAATAAACTTCCTTTCCTATGGTTTTGCTCTCCTCAGCCGATATAGATTTCCCTTTCTCTGATGATTGTTCTCCAGAAATTATTGAACTGCAATAAATTTGGGACGCTCTCTCGCACTTTGGTCCAGCTTGTGAATTTCTTTTAGTGGTTTTCGTTCTTGCTCGCTTAGCAATGGCATCTAAACGATTGGCAGACTTGAGTGCTTCGGTGTTTGGGGAACATTTTGGGCAGATCCACTTACCATTTGGAATCCGCTAGTGGCAATGAGATTAGGTATAAGATGAGCTTTCCAAACTTGGGTATAGCGAATCTACCACTACAGATGGACACATGTAAAAAATAAAATAAAAACCGCATACCTTAAGAGGCGGATCGAGGCATTCGGTATGATAGGTCCGAGGACAGCTATCACAACACAATAAATCACCACCGAGGTCACATATTACACACTCAAAATAATTCTGTAACAAAAAATTAAAAATTATTAGTAGAACAACACCATATATGAAATAAGGAGAAAAACTTTTAAATACAAAAAAGTTACCCCATCATTTCCCTTTCTTTTAGAAGAGGTTCTTTCGGGATTTGAATCAGTTCTTAGCCGATGCTTATTTGGTTTAGAGGAAGAATTGTATTCCGTAGAATCAAAAGCCACTGAATTATCCACTTTTTGGTCTAATAAATCCAGTATACACGGAAGCTTTCTTCGTTTCTGCTTCATGACCCAGTCTCTATCAATCATTTCACTGCCTGAATCTTTCATCTTCTAATTCTGTTTTCATAGCATCTGCCTGATAGAGAACTGGATAGACCTTCATGCATAAATCACAGCTACAGTAGTAACTAAAGAATACTGGTCTTCAAATAACTTTGTTTCTACACAAACTACAAAACAAAAACAAAAAGAGTAACATAAACCACAATCTAAGATCAAGAGACACTGAATCAACAAGAAGGTAGCTAGATTATGCTCATGCTAGAAATACTGAGCAAAAAAATGAAGTAGTTAGATCACTCAAATCAAAGATGCAGCATCATCAAACAGAAGTGAAATCTCAGTATACTGGCCAATAACCCCAATTTCATTTCACATTTATAATGTTATGAAAATCAACCAGTATTATCTAAGCATTTAAGCTAAAGAAGCTAAGAACCTAAATGATCAATGGTGGTACCTTCACAACATTGAAGCATCATGCTAACATATTTAACATCCGTAATCTAAGAGTCTTAATAAAGGATGAGAGACAAAACCTAGTAAGTAAATCTAATCGTATCACAGCTTTAATAACAAAAAAATTGAATCCATCATTCACTCCCTGGGAATACTTATATCATGTTACTACTTTGAATACATTCCTGACTCCTCTATTTCAAACATAGATCAATGATTCTATATATCACTGAAAGAACACTACTTTCAAAATTCAGATAATAAAGGCAAGATTTGTAACACTTGAATCATAAATACAGCCATTGGTAATGAAACAAGAACAAACTGTTAAAAATCAAACACATAACAACATTAAGACATGAAGCAAAAACAATACACATTGGCACTTAACCATAAACCTTCTTTGTGACAAAAAAAAACTCAATTACTAGAGAAACCCAATTAAACAATATCACACTCTTTAATTGAAACAACATTAACCTCACAGAAACAACAAAAACCCCAATCAAGCAAAATTCAAGAAAATCAAAAGAAACAGCTTACAAATCTGGAAAATCTCAAATCGGGGGAAGAAGTGAAAACAGTATCGTTCCGATGATCAAGGACGAGAAATCCGGCGACGGAAGTTAGGGATTGAGGAAGTCCCGGAGAAAAAGGGGGCTTCTAGGGCACGGAGAGGAGGAGGAGAGGCTACGATACCAAATAGAGAGAGAGAGAGAGAGAGAATGAGAAAAGAGAAGAGAGCGACACGCGAAACGATAAATAAATGAGAAAGAAAGAGAAAGTCCGAGTCTTTGAAGGGTAGAGAGAGAAAAGAGAGGCATATGATTCGGATTCGCCGGGCTCATAGGGGAACGGACTCTGACATGGCACGCACCGCACACGAGACAGAACCGGCAACGGAGAGTGACTTCTCTACCTCTCTTTTTACGACACGTGTCTCTTCTTTCGATTTTAACTTACAATTCCACCGTTTTGGTTCGGACCTATGGAGACGTCGGAGGATGTGAGAATCTTCTTCCGCCATCGAAATTTTTTGGTCTTTGTCTTAACATAAACTTTAGATTCTTATTAGTTTCTACTTTGAATGTGTTAAAAGGTTTTAGTTAAATTCGTTTAGATACGAAGAGAGAGCTTTTTTTTTATCGATTAAATATCAAATCTACTAATGTTTTAAACGCCGCCAGAAAATATTGATTTGATTCTCTTTTCTTTTGACGTAAATAAAGAATAACCTTAAAATGTTTTTACTGATGTTTATTTATTTACTGTTGGGATTATATTAAGTGAAAAATATGTAAAGTGGGACCATCAGGTTTCTTGGGCTGGAACTTAGGTTACTTGTAGTTGACATTAGGATCATCCATTTGGGACCCATTTTGATGAGGCCTCTTGAAAGTGAGAGTTGTCATCATTTTATTTTATATTTCCCGCATGATACAACATGTACACAATAAAGCATTTTCGGTAACGGAGAAACATAAATTTTTTTTCTCTCATAAACCACAGGAGTTACGAGCTTTTGTCCCATAATTTTTATCGGTATCCAAAGCTACCATGTAATATATTCTTATTTAAAAAATGTCTATCCATCCCAAATAGAGATTCAATCCATGGTACAAACAATGGCAGACCCAAAAAAAATTGTCGAAGTCAACTAAATTTTAAAAGAATAATATATATATTAATATTTTAGTCTTATAAAATAACGTACATAATTCAAAAATAAATAAATTTAGACAGTTTAAATTTTGTTTCAGACAAAAATATTTTAGATAATTTTTTTTTTATTAAATAACTAAATTGAATTGATATTGAGAAGAAAAAAAATGAAAAATAGTTAAAACACTGATTGGTTAAGTTGTTGATACGAGATATGGACTTACATATCAAAGACGAAAGCCCAATACTTAAGAAGCTTTTTATTTTCAAGTTTTAGGTTTCTTTTTAATATTAGATTAAAGTTTTGATAATTTTTCTTTTAGTTATGGTTTTAGCTCGGTTGTAAAGAGATCATCTATAAAAGGATCTTTGAACATCAATAATAATTATCTTCCAAACATTAACCTTATTCTCAAGAGAGACTAGAGTTAAAGGAAACTTTGGTTTTAAGTTATTCATCTTTCTTTCATCAATCACGGCGTCGATAACAAGGAGTCAAGTGAAAGCTTTGGTTCATAAAAATTTGGTATCTGCGATTCAATGGGAAACGAAGCGATGACAACGTCACAGTTCGAACAACTTAAGAAGATGATCGATGATTTGAGCAAAACAATTGATCCGATGCAAACCACCATTGGAGAACTCAAGTAAGCATAGACAGCACGACAAGCCATTCTGGAGTCGGTAATTGTGGACCAGTAGGGGGAGCAAGAACAGACTAAGTCGACGGTAGAAGAAATTCGTTAGGAACAACGAAAATCAAAGAGGTTCTAAAGGTGGAGAGAGAAATGATTTTCAGTAAAATTTGATCATTGACCTCGGGCTCGAGAGAAGACGTGGGGGAAGAAGAAAAAGAGACAGCCTCCATATCTAAGACAAACTAAAGAACAGCATTCACGAGGGAGGTGTGCCAAGCGGAGAACAAAAGAGTACTATTTCTGGCGGACCTTGGGCGAAACGTTCGGTGGGAAGGGAACGAGGGCATCGCTTGACAGACGGCGGTGGTGAGTGGGCTTTTAGGAAGATTGGGGATCTTTCTGAAGAAGAAAGAGTGGGATCTTTGATGGGAGATTTCAGGATGCAGAAAATAGCGGGTTAGAGGAGTGGAACCGAGGGAAGAGAAAATGGAGGAAGAGATGTTGATAAAAGCATAGTGCCACCATCCAAGATGTAATTTACACCGTATGATGGTTCATCAAACGCGGTTGAGTGGCTGCAAAAATGTGAGGATTACTTCGATGACCAAGGAATATTCAATGATGATGTGAAATTCGCCAAGCGACTTAGAGCGGTAGGTGCGGGACTGGTCTCAACTTTAGGTTACGGATGCGAGTTATGACCTCGACTAATACTTCCCCATTCATTTTATGAATATTCAGGTCCCGATTGTGCGGAATGTCGACTTATTTGTCTTGGACGACTTACTGTGTGAGGTCTCGCCTCAGCTTATAAAGATTGAACACCTGGCCAGAGTGACGATTATGAAAACACGAGTCCGTTTACTGGCTTACATAGAAGGCTAGAACATCACTTGGTTTCCATAGAATACAAGGCTAGGCAAGACGAGGATCAGCTCGGTTTACATAGAAAACGAGGATGGGCTCGGATGACATAGAAGACGAGGTTGAACTCAGTTTACATAGAAGACGAGGCTGAGCTAAGTTTACATAGAAGACGAGGCTGGACTCGGTTTACATAGATATGTGAGGCTCAATACTCTAAATAGAGATATGTGAGGCATGATGCTCGGCTTAGAGATATGCTCGGCTTGTGTAGCTCGGATGGCTAGCGTTCTTCTTTTTTTCTTTTTCCTTTTTAGGGAGAATTGTTCAGAATTTACTTGATGGAGGTAAAGCGTTGCTAATATGACATCTTGATCAGGGTTTAACTCTTTTTTGCATGAATTGATGCTAAATTTGCAAGTTTATGGGTTCATGGAGATCGAATTAGGTGTACTTTGATGTTGTACGATAGAAAGTGAAGGCGTTCCTAGCAGGGGATGCACAAATGCAGCAATACAAGTCAGATGAGCTAGGCGATATAGACGATGTTGGTCTCAATAGAAAGATAAGTTTAGAGATTTTTCATTGATATGTAGATCGTCACGTGAATCCTTGTGACTATTCAAGTTAACTAATCAGATTGAATGATCACAATATATTGTTAAACGAAAAACCGTTTCTCTCTGAAACAGAGATCTTCAAGGCGAATCTCAAGAAGAAGTTTTCTTCTCTAATCTCACTGTTACCGGCCGGCGCCGGCTCTTCTGGCATCGGTCGGCCCCTTTCCATTTATTTAATTATTATATTTTCTGTTTATTCATAGAATTAGGTTCAATTAATACCAATAAATGATTCTTAAGACTTTTTGTTTGGTGTTCATCTTCCATGGTATCATCGCTTTTCTCTCTTTGCGTGAGAGTTTCCTTCCGACCATAATCCGATATAGATCTTGGAGTAGTAACGGTGACGTTCCGCCAAAGAATTATCTAGGCAGCTTCTCTAATTTCATGATTGAAACCATGATGTTTCACCACTATCGAATCTTTGATTCCGATATTACTTTCCTCAGATTGGGAAAGAAGTCTCAATCACAGATTTTGGATCCAGGTGTGTCAAACCTTGAAATAGAAGATCAGATAAGATTGTGGAGCATCACAAGCCGATTTATTCTCAAATCGGCGGTTAAAATCTGGTTTCTCCCTATTACAAAGACGTCACCAATTCCCAGCTATCAAAGTTCGAAATTCAAGGCTGATCGTTACATAAACTTGATGCAAGTGCTACACGAAGTCTTTCACAATGAATCTACAATATGGAATTTTCTGTTGTGTCGATATTGCGCCTATAAAATTATGGATTTTGAATTGGTGAAAAAGAAAAGAGTAAAAGTATTAAGTAAATGAATGCAAATTAGAGAACGGTTGTCGGAGCCATTGAGTTTTACAGTGCAATGCGTAATATGGAGGTTTGGCCATGATATGCTACTCACGCACACGATTCACATCAGAATAAGATCGGTTAGAAGGAAGGAAATTATTGTTGACATTCAGATGATTTTACTTTGGAAGCAACCATTATGGGAACAACATCAGAAAAAAATCAGAATCATCAAGTATATCGACTTCAAGAAGACGTCAAGGTTCATAATCATTTCCAACGACATTAGATTTATATTTTCTAATTAATGTAATGCTAATGATATTTTGGAGTTTCAGCAGCAAGATGATGGCCAGTGAAGAATATATGAAGGGGGGACATAACAGATTACATCTGTTAGCCTATAAGCCTATTAACCAAATAACTTGGTTATATCCGCTTCTTCAGTGAAATTGTTTTCAATTTCTTTTATTTGTGTTACCGGTTGTAATGCAATTGTTTCTATATCTTGTAAACCTTTTATGATATAAATATATTTGATTTACCTTAAAAAAAAAAAAAAAACTAATCAGATTGAACTTCTATGTTTCAACATACTTGATAAAATATATAAAGTTTCAAATACATCTTCGCCTGTTTTAAAAAGCATTTAAATTCTTTTAATTCACATAGTTATATATATATATATATATTACAAACCAATTATTCCACGATTCTATTGAATAGAAACTAGTTTCATATAGTTAACTATAATGTCGAAACAAAATAAATTAAATATAATATGAATTTGATATAACGTGCGGTCATTACTACTACCTTATGTTATGACCGCACCTCTTAGGACAGTTCCATCTATCCTCAGCCATGGTCGTATTCCCCGACGGATACTCCGACAAATATTGCTTCCAATCGTGAAGAATTTCTTTAAGATAATGAACTTTGCTGTCTAAACCCTTGCAACAACTGGCATGCATTGTGTAGACTACATTGATGTCTTTGCTCGGCTCGCAAAAACTTCCAATATAAACCGTGTCGAAAAACCTCATTTTGATTCCGATTCGCGCGACAAATGGATCATTTTTTATGAGGTTGAACACTTCTTCATCCTGCTTTCTACCATTCCATCTCATTCCCGAGTCACACCAAAACTCATATAATTTTATAGTTTTATTGTTTGCCTTGACGTATGTGAACCCGGAGTTCACCCGATTGCTTTTGTAAGAAGGATTTCCATTGTAATGGTCACAAGCAATCTGAAAATCTCTGTCTTGAAAAAAATGAGGAAATGGATCGCGAAACCACAAAATATCGGCATCCTATAAACACATTGAGAGTAAGCAGGGTGAGATCAACCAAATTTAAACAATCTATCAGAGTTACTATGATGATAAATTTAAATTATAACCATGGTCCTATGCACAAATATAGAAAAAAACATCATAACATTAGTATTAAATATAATTTGGTAATAAGGTAGCCTAGGGCATACCGTGAAGATAAAGTTATAGCCTAGGGCAAGAATTTAAGTAACCACTGGTCATGTAGTCTTTCTGACTAGAGAGTTGGTCAGAATCAGTGGCGTTGATTAAGTAGCAATGAAGATGACCCTGCGAGCACCGGTCATATGCCTTGTTGTCCAAGCAAACTCCGATAACATGTTTCAACAATCTTTCCATTCCAATTCCAATGCGAAAACTCTCAAGAAACAAATTGAATGTCGAGTTTGGAGCCGCCTATGCTTCGTTTAATGCTGTTATGATCACCGTCTTGTCTTCCATTGCCGCGTTCATCAGTACTCTTTCAAGTTCTGATACTGGATCTCTCTATCATATCCACCAAATATAAATAGTTAGGATTAAGGTTCTTCAAATATCAAAAAGTGTTATCAAAAACAAAAATATTTTCTTTGTCAAAAAGATAAATTTTATTTTATGGTTTTACTAGATTCAAAATTTGAACCAAATAAATTAAATATACATAAATTGATCAAATAAAATGATCAAACATATATTATTTCATTATATTTGTTATTTCCTTTTTGAATTTGTATTTAATTACGATTTACGAAACAATTATGATAAAAGGATGAGAATGTTAAACACATTTTATTTACACAGAAAAAATGTCTATAAAAAATGGAAAAGAAAATCAAGAGACTTCACCATTTTGAAGGAAGATTTCTTTTGTGAAAACCAGTGATTCTTCCATGAAGGCAAAATCATTATAAGAGGATTATCAGAAGAACTATAGACCAAAAGACAAGCAAGTAGCACAGTGGTGAACACTAACACCACTATCACAACATCTCTTTCTGATCCCTTTGACGGCCGCTTGGTTTTGTCGCCATCTCTATCACCGGCGGCAGAAGAATAAGTCGACTCGGAGTTTGTAGTTCTGATCATTTGGTCTATATTAGTTATAAGTTCTTTTAAAAATCTTTTAGTTTGTTCGTGTGTTCTCTTTAGGTTTACCACAGCTTCATTTATATAGTATAGATAGATACCTGTCATACGTCGTCGAATACTTTATTTTATCGATTGAAATGCTTTTGTTTGTTTATAATATTTGGTCACAAGTCTCATCAGATCATTATGAATATTACTTAGATGATCAGACCATTTTATTGCTACACGTTTTTTTCCCTGCTATGGTAATACACCATTAAGATATAATTGCTTGATAATCCTCAATTCCTGCCATAAGACTCAACCTATACATGCTACAGTCACATATTAAATATGTTACCGACAGAATTCAAAACTTGAGCAAGTAAAGTGAGATTTAGGGTCTTTTTACATTTGTTTCCACTCTGTTTTACTTGTTTCTCTGAGTTATTGTGTATTCTAGTGTGTTTTTGCTCTTTTGCATTATTTCAGATTTGGTTGATGGAAAATAATGCAAAAATCTGTTTAGAAAAAGTTATAATGATATAACGATATAACGATATAATGATGCAGGAGCATCTAAATGATCAAGTCTAATAGAGGTTTCCCTATTGTTGGATCAAACTCAATTTTGGACTCAATAAAACACATAATGTGTTTGGTCCAAAGTAATGGGTCTTCATAGTAAAAGTGGTTCATTCATAACCAAAATAATTATTATACCCATTAATTTTTATTTTCTTTTGTAATATTATCAATTAGAGGCTAATTAGACATTCTCAATTTTTACAGCCTATATTTAAGGGAAAATCCCATAAAAAACTTCAAACTATTAACATTTTTCTAACTAAAATCTTCAACTTTTTCTGTTTCCATATTAAACCCCCAAGTCAATAATTTTGCTAGAATAAACCTTCAAGTCAATCAAACTGAGTACAATGGAGAGTTGACTAAAAGTCAACAAAAAAATCATTTAACACCGTTAACTTCTGTTAATTATTTGCTAACTCTATTTATTTATTTATAATTTTTATTTACCATTTTTAATTTACATATAAGAAAATAGATTTTACCTTTTAAAAAAAATATTTTATCCTTAAAAACTGGTAAATAAAAATAAAAATAAAAAGTATTTTATCCTTAAAAAAGTATTTTATTTACCATTTTTATTTACATATAAGAAAATACTTTTATTTACCATTTTTTATTTACATATAAGAAAATAGATTTTACCTTTAAAAAAAATATTTTATCCTTAAAAACTGGTAAATAAAAATAAAAATAAAAAGTATTTAATCCTTAAAAAAGTATTTTATTTACCACTTGTATTTACATATAAGAAAATACTTTTATTTAGCATTTTTTATTTACATATAAGAAAATATTTTTTATCCTTTAAAAAAGTATTTTATCCTTAAAAAAGTATTTTATTTACCATTTTTTTTTTACATATAAGAAAATACTTTTTATTTTTATTTACCAGTTTTTAAGGATAAAATAGTTTTTTTTTAAGGATAAAAAATCTATTTTTTATATGTAAATAAAAAATGGTAAATAAAAATTATAAAAAAATAAACAGAGTTAGCAAATAATTAACAGAGGTTAACGGTGTTAAATGATTTTTGGTTGACTTTTAGTCAAACTCTCTATTGCTTGATTCGATTGAAGGTTTATTATAGCAAAATTATTGACTTGGAGGTTTAATATGGAAACAGAAAAAGTTGAAGGTTTTAGTTGGAAAATGTTAATAGTTTGAGGTTTTTTATGGGATTTTTCCTATATTTAATCAAGAAATAACATTTTTTTTAAACATCTTAAACAAACAAAAAAACCATAAGATCATTTTCTTTTCTACAGCACCAAACAAAAGTAACATTGACAAACTTGGAAAATTATAACCAACACAAATGTTTTTGATTAGATTATAGACTATAGAGTATACCAGTTTTCCTTAAACCACAATAAACATTCTTTATTTTTAATTTACTTCATCCAAATCTCAAAAAAAATAAAAAATTTCAATCCTCTAAACACTTCATAGGAACACTCCACGTTGTGTTCTGCACTGGTTCTGACAAAGACAGATACTTTCTCCAATCATCAAGAACAAGATTCAGATCATGAAGCTTCTTGTCCAAACCAATACAACAATTAGCATGCATTGTGCAAACCAAGTTTATGTCTCTACTCGTTTGACAAAACCCACCAAAGTAAACAGTATCAAAGAATCTCATTTGTATTCCAATCTCTGTGATAAAAGGCTCATGCTTGATTCTGTTGAACACATCTTGATCGTGTAAATCTGGATAATTCAGACGAGATTTGTGCCATAATTTGTAGAATTCAATGCTTCGATTGTTTGATCTCACGTATGTGAAACCTCCATTGACCCAATTGTCTGAATCATAAGGATTTCCGAAGAACCTATCACATGCCATTTGAAAATCTCCATCTGGATATAGCCGAGGAAATGGATCTCTAAGCCACATTATATCTGCGTCCTATATTTACATACACAAGAATTTAAAAGTGTTTAGATTTGGTTGATACACTTGATAACATTGCAAAATGGTGGAAAATAAAAATATAAATCTGCAGAATTCGTTAGACAATAAAACTTGACATAGCTTGATAACTATGGAATATGAACAAAAATTGTAGGATAAAATAATCTATTAAGCAGAAAATCTTGATATATGTGGTAAATGGTAACTATAAAAATCAAAAACAGTAGATCTATGAAAAAACGAACTAAAAGCCTTCGATTTAGCATCTACCACTTATAAAGTTAAAATGTTATTTTCCCTTTTATATTTTACATGTTTGCAATGAAAAGAAAATGCTAAAGCCTAAACGTTGAAATCTTCCATAACCGCAAAAGCATTTCGAAAAAAATACCATTTAAAACCATTGATTCTATTTATAATTAGAACAAGATTCACGGAGGAATGAAGAATTAAGAAAAAGAAAAAAATCTAACCAAATAGTGAAAAATGAAAAATACTTCAAAATAAGGAAAAAAACTCAACAATTTCAAAATCATTGAACCGCATTTGAACGAAAATCTTAAGAGGGTTCAAAGAATTCAGACAATACCGTGAAGATGAAGTTAAAACTCATCTCAAGAACTTGAGTAAGAAGTTCGATTCTGCGCCACATCATCTTGAGATAATCAGGAGTATTGTAAACTTTCTCGCCGGAGAAATCAGTTTCTGAGGTTTCAATGTGGTAACAATTAGTATGAAGTTGTGAGCATCGTTGAAACGCCTTGAGATCCAAGCAAACCACAACTACATGTTTCAACAATTGTTGTGTTCCTTGTCCAATACGAAAACTCTCTAAGAAGAGATCAAACAACGAGTTTGGTTCTGCCCAAGCTTGATTCAATGTAGTTATAATCACTGTCTTGTTCTTCATCGACGCATTCTCCAAAATCTCCTTGAAACTGATCTTTGGTTTTGGCTGAAAAAACAAAAAAAAAAAATTGGACTCAAAACTAAAGATTCAAACCCTAAAAATCAGAGTATGTAAACAGAGCAGAAACAGAGTATGTATCAGATCTGATTAGTAGTGAGGGGCTTACTGTTTCTGGAGAAATATCTGATGAGTTGAGATTTGGCAATGGTAGAGATGGAGAAGCGAGACGAGAAGTGAGATTGTTGACATCAAGTCGTTGTAGAGGATAAGCTGCTTTGTATAAAACTAGACATGAAGCAGTTAAACCAAGAAACAGAATCAAGATTCTTGTTACTTCTTTTTGTCCCATAACAAATCCTGAATCCAGAAATTTACTGCGAGAAGAAGAAGAAGAAGAAGAAGAAGAAGAAGAAGAAGAAGAAGAAGAAGAGGAAGACGAAGAACTCATTGTTTTCGAAGTTATTTTTTTCTTCCTTTGTTCTTTTTGGTCTTCGTTTTTTTGTCGGTTCTTATAATAACGTGCGAGAGCAAGGCAAAAGTCATCATTAGTATTCTTGTAACAGCAATGTGCAATACTTTTTTATAATCTTTAAATTTAAAAATACTTATTCAAAAATTTAAGACAAGTGGTAGACTCGTGTATTGTTATTATATTATGACAATAATAATTGATCTTTTTCTTAATGTTTTTCGAAATTTTATGAATCAAATGAAATGATTTTCTTTTATTCTAAACGACACTATCAGAAATTATACGAAAAAACAAGTCTGATTAGAATTGCAAGGGTTTTTAAATAAATATATTATACGTAAAGAAAAAGCTATAAAATTTAGCCAAAAAAAAGAAAAGAAAATTAGTAAATGACAAAGACAAGAAACAAAATTACTTTCAAAAAGAAAACAAAACAAAATAAAATTATTAGTATCTATAGGAAACCAACGATTGATGGCACTGCCACTGCCGATTAATGTGTGATTCATGAAATTATAAATTTTTATTTTCAGATTCAATTGGCTTCATTATTATAATAATAATATTAATAATAGACTATTCAATAAGTTGACTATAATCACTAGACCGAGTGTCCACTACAATCTAAACGCGTGTGCGGCTCTTATTAGTAGCAATTAGTTAATACTGTCATATAAAAATGGTTGTGGCTGCCATGATAGACTTATTTCTCTCTTTTTTTTTCTTATATAAAGTAACTGAGTTATTAATATCTCACTACAGGAAAAAAAAAAAAAAGAAGAAGAAGAAGAAGCACTTGATTTAAAGATTTTGTTTTGCACTTAAAGTTAATTTAAAAAAAAAGTTAAAACAATGGAGGTGATTGGTTGCAAACTTTAAGGACTTTAGAAAATTTTAAAGTCCCTACAGTTATTTTTTAACTAATCAGACTTTAAAACTTTTTTTTTTTTTTTTTTAAGTTTTAAAAGTCCAACTGCTCTTTTTAAAGTCTTTTTTAAAATTTGTAGTGTAAATTTTAAAAGTCTCAAAAATGAGACTTTTAAGGCTATAAAAAAATAAAGTTACGTAACAAGTTTCAAATAATTTCTTTTTGTTTATTAATTAAATAAAAACAATTCAAATTCAAAATTAATAAATGAATAACATATCATTAATTAATAATAATACATCCAATTCTTTTAATTCTTTTAAGTTACAATTGAAAATTAACATAACAATCTTTAGTAACAAATAATATAACTAATTCTTTCAATTCTTTTAATAAAATTACAAAACAATATAAAATAAATAATAAATTTTATAATTAACTACAGCATGTAATTGTTATGTAACAATTGTTCAAATAAGGTTTTTCTGTTTTGTTAATTAATTAAATTTATGATGAACATCTAATAAAAAAATCACACATACAAAGAATAAACAAGAATCATATGTTAATAAAATAAACACTGTATTTTTCAAGTTTATTTATATATAGAGAAAATGTTACTTTTATTTGTTAGTTAAAGTTAATAAAATAAAAACTGCATTTTTTAAGAAAACAAAGTTATATGAAAAATTTAGTAACAGTCAGAAATAAAAGTCACAGTCTCAACAGTAACAGTTTCTACAGCAAAAGTTCTTACAGCCAAAAGCCTAAAGTAATAGTCTATTGTAAAAATCCTTACCAATCAGCCCCAATATCACAAAACAATGACTTTTTAATATTGAGATGTGTAACCTCTAAATTTTATAATAACACCATTGTGAGTGCTGAATCTCACTCCTAGTGTTTTTACAATAAGAATTTTTAGTAAAGAAATCAACTATAAGAACTCTTTAATCTGAAGTATTGCTAAGAAAAAGATAGATGAGAAATGGACATGTTCTTATTAATGTTTCCGAATTGAGATAAGAATACAATGAAAAGGAGCTCGTCAAATGATAACAAGCTCAGAAGTCTATTAGTGATTGTAAATGTTTTAATTTGATCTGCCACTCCTCCTCTTCAACTTGCTCCTTTTATAGCAAACTTCTCACCTTTGATTAGTTTCCGCCATCTTTGAAGTCGTTACCTCGATCTCCGAAGTCGTTTTCTCGATCTCCACAACTATCTCCCAACAGTTCACAGCAATGTAGCTCAGCTCGGAACAGACTCTTAGAGCATCTCCAATGGGAGAGGTTCTTAAATAAGAGTTCTAAAATTTTTTAGAACCTCTCCCTTATAACCCCATATATTTGTGTATTAATTTTTAGAACCCATATCTAAAAGTTCTTATTTAAGAACTCATCTCTCCTCTTTTAAAAACTTCTCTAATATTTATGTATTATATGTCATTATAAATTTTTAAGAACCTTTCCTCTAAGAACCTCCATTGGAGATGGTCTTAGTTATCCATCTTTCCCTTAGCGGGTTATATTATGCCTACAGGGCCCGATAACTTATTTTCAAAATTCATTAAGGTCAAGCCCAAATCGGGGTGGAATCCATCTCCAATAACCATATTAATTCATTATTTTGACATATATATATTTTTTAAATCTCATATCTTAATTAGTTACATTTGATTCCAAATCCAAATTCAAAGTTTTTATATTATAAAATCCAAATTTGTTACACGATGTATAATTTATATGTTCTAACTATTCTTATATCGCTTATTAATTGTTTTCCACTTAAAAAATCATAACGCTTTATGTGATCAATCATATGCGTTGTTTTTAATATATTGAATGAGTTTTGATTTTTGCATACAAAAAAAAAAACTTTTAAACCAAGTGATAAAATAATTTCGTTTCGTTTGTATTTAAATTTTAAGATCAATATATTCTAAGAGTTTTAATTTGATTTGATTAAATAGGTTGGGTTTTTTTTTTGATGAAATATGTTGGAGTTTTATTTGCTTTGATGAAATGAGTTGAGCTTTTATTTGCTTTGATGAAATAGGTTAGGGTTTTATTTGATTTGTTAGATAACTTGGAGTTTTATTTGCTTAGTTAAATCACCCCACTATCTTATGATTTTATCAATGCTTTAAATCTTGTTGTATTAAGCTATGTTTGGGTTGAAACCTCAAACTTTGTAGCCCGTTTGATTATTTGAATGGAAATCTAAGTAGTTGCTCAAAAAAATTGCTTAGTTAAATCATATTGGATATTTAAATGTACACCTCAATTTTTATCAGTTTTTTAAAGTGAAACTGAAATAAGCTGGGTTTTTGTTTTGCAGTTTTTCCTCAAACTAATAAGTTCCATTAGACCAAGTATTACTTAGATGATCCAGGATCGAAAAGTGTAAGATTTGTTTAGCATTAAAGTTGAATGGTAAAAATATAATCTTCAACCATTTATTGTTCCACCATTTATATAACATTGCTTGACAATTAAAAAAAAGAGAGTAATAAATCGGTTTTTGTTATATTTTATTTCTTGTAAACACAAATCACTACTAAAATAAGAAGAATATGTTGCATGGCTCCCTCTAGGAAAAGAAGGGACTCCAAAAAGAGAAAACAGTCAGAATTACCCATCATATAGTTGCAATCAACTTTAGGTTTCTTTCGTATCATCTGTAGTAATGTCGATATCATTCATAACAATGTTTCTGCAAGGCTTAACTTTGCTGCAATCTAGCGTTACAGCCTTTTCATTTGGCGTCGTTCCACGAAAATCAATGAATTTTACATCACTAATCGCCACATCTTCTGAATCCTATTAAACACAAAATATACACATTTTTTTAATCTTTGAATGGATTATATATATATATATATATATTTCCAAAATATTAATATTACCAAGTAATAATACCCTTCTGGAGTGAAGATTACTATGTCCTTTATTAATATATTGTTGGTCGATTATAATTGGATTTTGTGCATCCGTGATGGTTATGTGCTCAAAATATATATGCTTAACATATCCTTTTCCACCCTAACACAAATAAATTTAAATGAAAAATACTCACATTATTAACACTAGGTTATGAACAAATATTATTAACAGCTGAAGTAAAAAACTATTACCTGCCAAGTTTTTATTCTAGCTCCATTTGTTGTCTTGTTGAAGATGCAATGAGTCACTTGGACGTTCTCAAATTTAGCTACTTGTCCATTGGCTCCCAAACTTCCAATACTGTGCATAGTAAAAAAATTTCCTTGTCAATCATAGTAAATAATCTTAACATTTAAAATTTTGTACAAATTAAGAAAAATAAGATTAGTTAACCTTTCCAAACGAGATACATAATTTTGGGGTAATTTCAAATAGTTAAAGATTTTGTAGGTGTTATAAGAAAATAACATGTTATTTTATCTTACTACACACTATTTTATTTTGATATCGAGCTTTTTTACTATATAACACATTGGTTCGTATATATACTCCTTGAATTGCAAATGCTATTTTATTTGATGGTGAATAATTTAATAAAATACAACCCGAGTTCTAAATTAAATTTTGGTCAAACCAAGTAAAGAATTAGATTTCCCCTTCTACTATTTTGCCAAAAAAGTTATTCACCTAAATATATTCAATATTTTGATTATTTGGTAAACTATTATTTAGTTTATTATATTTGATAAAACCATTAATAACTTGTTTTTTTTTTGGGAAAATACTGTAAATCATTGAGTTTATCCAAAAAAAAATCATTGAATTATATCTAATTTATTACATAATCAATATACATATAAATACTTTGGTCACTATGTGCAACAATTTTGCCATCCATCTGAAAAGTTGGTATTGTATTTATTTATTTTATTTAGTTGATAGTAAAATCATCGCAAAAAAATATTTCATTTTGTAGTATTTCATATTTTATATTTTTTGATGTTCTATATTTTTTTTATTTGTACTCTTTTCATTTCACAAAATATTATTCTAACATTTTTTACACAAATTAAAAAAAAACATTTTTTAATACTTTTATTAATACAGTAAATATGTTTCTTTCCCTAATTAATAAGATGAAATAATAGGGAAATTTTGAGTCTAGTATTAAATTTTGCATTAAAAACATAAACAACACTTTTTGAAAAAATAAAATATTAAAACGATACTCTTTATGAAACATAGAGAGTAATATTCATCTGACGTAAGAGTTATCAAAAAAATCATTGACTGATAATTGTTTTAGTTAGGTGCATATGTCGAGATTAAGCTAATAAGCTACATATATATTCATAAAATTAAAATTTCTATTCATCACCTAAAGTTGGGATTAGATTTCTATAAACTCAAAATTTTATTTTTGTGTTTGTAGTAAAATATTATCTTCAATTAGTTAAATAAGAAACATACAAACTAATGTAAATATAAACATAAACATACACACTAGAGAAAAATCAAGACTAAATGAATTGCAAACCAATTTATGTACGTGTCTGAAATACAGGATACGATCCACAAGGACCTTGAAACTGAAGAGGTTGAATAAGAAAGTTTGGCCTGACGGTATCAGAAGTGTTTTTGTGTCTCCTTCATCTCCACACATAGTTTTCCATGCTTTTAAGAAAGCCTTTATATTCAGATTTAGTTGATGAGTACCAATTAAAAATGGTAAAAGAAATTACAGTACAATTACTATAAAATTAAGAAAATGATGAACGCAGTAAAGATATATATAAGTTTCAAAAGTGAAAACTAAGATATATTAGTTATAATTTACCTTTGAGTCATCACTTTCACCATTTCCGTTAGCACCAAAATCAAGCAAATTATAGCTTTCACTTCTTACAAAACCAAAATATAGAAAATTTACGAAGAACGTAACATGTAATACAACTTCCTACAACACAAAAAAAAAAAATTTAGAAACAATTGAAAATATATAATGTTATTAAAAAAAAAACTTGATGTTTGATGTGTACCATATTGTAATGATGATTATTAGTTGATTGAATGTAAGTAGTATGTGTATATATGTATGGGCTGTTTTTTTGCTGAAGTGTATGTATGGGTTGTTAGTCATATATTTATACACAATGTTGTGCATTTTCACCCAAAATTTTAGAATCTTATTTTTGTTGAATATGATAGTCCTCTTATTTCACAAAAATGTTACCATATATATGTTTGGTCAGAAAAAGTTAGTAAAAACGAATTGCATTCCACTAAGGCTCAAATGATAAACATGAACATAATAAATGGAATAAAGATGAATGAGATATAGGTGAATACGATATGGAAAATAATTTAATTTAATTTATTCTTTTTCATAATTGCAGAGGATATTTTTTGAATTTAGATTTTGTTTTTTTGGTGAAATGAGTTTAATTTTTAATCTTTTTTTTGTTCAAGGGTTTTCATAATTTTTATTTTTATTTAGTCTGTTCTAGTCAACATAAATGATTAGATTTCATAAAAGTGTTGATGAATTCAAGTGTTCAACCATAGTTTATCAATTTAACCAGACATCCGTATATTTACGTCCGTAATTCTTCTAATTTGTTTGTTTTAAATTTTTAGTTACATTCTACTATTATAATTATATTCTTAAGTGATTTAGAACAAAATAAATTCCTCCCATATTCTTACTAATTCTTCCTCAATATAACTTAAATCTGAATATTTCATCTGTTTATCAGTATATGTAATTAAAAGGGAGTAATGTTAAAAACAGATTTCACCTTGCCCGTTTTGGCCAAAATAATAGTCAAATATTTCACTAGATAAAGAAATCTCAACTTTATGTTGATCAAATCATTTTAGTCTCATCTTTAGTCAACATTAATGGGGTTAAAACTTGAAACTATTAATTGACGATGGAACAAAAATAGTTTGATTAACGTAAAATTGGAGATTTATTTCTAATAAAATAGTTAGACATTTTTTGGTCGAAACGGATAAATTGGGAATTTATTTAATATGATCATGCATAAATAATAGCCATTCATATATTCTTGCATAAGATTATCCACCAAATCAATTATAAACAAATAAAATGAACAGTAGCTATATAATAGCTAAAATTACTTCTCACATTTTCTATGAAAATTGATATTCTATTCCTTGCAACAGCCATCAGCCTCGGCAGCATCGTTAGACTTTCCATACACATTAGAGCATTTCACAATGGGCTTATTTCCATCGCATGGAGTAATATCGATTTTATCAAGAACGATGTCTTTGCAATATGTGACTTCGCTGCAATCTATCTTTATAATCTCATCCAATTTCGACGTTCCACGAAAATTTGTGAATGTGACCTTGCTAATTGCCACTGCTGATTCCTATGAAAAACAAAATTTACAAAAAAAGAAAAAAAAGAAATTCAATATAACCAAAGATTCAAAGTTTACATAAATGTTTAAAGAATTTTAATAGAATTTACCTCTACATCCAGACGTCCCTTATCAATATAATTTTGATTAATTATAATCGGGTTTTTTGTTTCTATGAGTTCGATGTCCTCAAAAAGTATATTTTTTGCATATCCTTTTCCATTCTAAACAATGAAAATATATATAAATCAGCAAAAAAAAAAAAATTTATATTTAGTGTTTATAGAAAAAGAATATTTTTTGTCCAAAAAAAGGAGAGAATGTTTTAAATTTTTATTACCGGCCAGGTCTTAATTCTAGCTCCATTATCGGTCCTATTGAAAGTGCAGTTACTCACTTGGACGTTTTCTACCATAGATTCTTCTCCATCTCTTCCTAGACTTCCCACACTGTAATTTAATTATAAAAATAAAGATTACAATTCATTATAGAATTAAGAAAAAAAAATTAATATATGTATAATGGTATTAATTAATCACACACACACACACACATATATATATACCTTATTCCATGGCCAGGTCCACAAGTCATCCTTGTGATGTTAATATTCATACTCCCAGAGTTTATAGCTACACAATCATCTCCTGAAAAAATTCAAATAACCATGATACTATTTCAGGTAAAGTTAAATGTGTAAGAGAGATATCTAACTATACACGTACCAGTTCCAACCATGGTGTCGTAAACGTCGACATTACTTGATTCAGAGATATCAATTCCATCGGTGTTAGGACTATCATTTGGTGCTACAAGTTTTATCTGAGTTATTTGAACATTTTTGCATTCGTTGATCGACAGATGATTTTTCGGGCTATTGAATGAGGTTATTCCAATTATCTTGAGATTATTGCATCCTTGAAAATACATTTGCTATAAGAATTAAAAATGGACAACATTTTCATCATGCAAATTCCAAAACACTTAATAGAATTGAGAGTAAAATTAGTGGGAAAAAGACATATATACTCACAGTAGGCCGTTTAGTACTTGGCAATCTTGGCTGGGTATAATGAATTTAAGAAACAAATATATTAGATTCACATGCATCTTGAATATATTTATTTTAAATTTACATCATTGTCGTATATATAAAAATTTGTCACCTTCCAGAAAGACGAACCACGTCCATCAATAGTTCCCGAACCATTGACAGTTAAACCGAATACTTTGTTAAAACTAACCCATCTAAGTAACTTATATTTTGACCATTCTGATTTATCGAGAGGCGCAACAATATTTCCGTCAAACTGTGAAATTCAATACATATATATTTCATATTTAGAGATAATATTTATTTTTATCATATAAATTTGTGAATAGATTAAAAAAAATATCGAACTTTTGATGTTACCTGAACTTGTATGGAAGGTGATTACAAGGGCCTTGGAACACAAGAGGTTGCAGTAAAAATGTCTTGTCTGATGGAATAAGGAGTGTTTTTTTTATTCCCACCACAACCACACATAGCTTTCCATGCTTCCACAAAAGCCTATTTGTTTTACCAAAAGGAAAAACAAAATCAAATGTTTAAGTATTACTTAAAGTATAATCAAACAAATATGCTTTTAATTGTGTAATAAAAATATGAAAATATGACAACAAAAAGTATAATAAACAGCTGAAAAGTATAACAACAAATATGCTTTGGTTTAATAACATAATTAAACCAAAATATTATCATATCCTATCCATCATTTGAGTATACATAATTTTTATTAGTTTATTATAGTTAAGTAAATAAAAAAACTAAAAAATATAATAAACTAATAAAAATTATGTATACTTAGATGTTGGACAGGATATGATAATATTTTGGTTTCAAAACTTATAAAATCAGATATTTTCATAGAGTAAAATAAGAGAACCTCTGAATCATCAGTACAACCATCTCCCTTAGCACCAAACTGAAGCACATCATAGGTTTGGCCATTTACAAGACCAAAATGGAGTAAAGCCAATAAGAACACAACATGTAGCATAATTTCCTGCAATATCCAAAAGCAATGTTAGAAAGAAAGAAAATATGCAATAAGTTCTAGAGAAGCTTTATTTGATTTCATATGTACCATTGTGTGAAGACGCTCAGATGATTGGATGTAATGTAGTGTGTATGTATAACAGTAGAAGATGTTCATCACTTATTTATACACATACAAAATTATGGCTACAGATTTTGTTTTAAACAAGTTCATGGATATAGTTTTGAACATTACACAAGATTTATGCCTAAAAAAGTTATTTACTTTTATGTTATATTTATTTTGCATATAATTAATATCATCAATCTTATTTTATAAGATCTAGAAATAAATCATACTATGAAAATATTAAGTCTAAAGGGAAATGAATATGCATGAATAAGAGAAACAATTAAAGAAACATATCGCAAAACTGAAAAATGGAATTAAATTTGGAGGCATATACAGTAATTGTGATCTCATTTCATTATATTTAGTAACAAATATGAGCATTATTTCTATCTAACTAAACAGCCATTGACATTTAAACGTTAAAATGTTTTGCAGATTTGTGAGAAATTAGGAAGAAATATCAAAAACATGTTAATCATTTAAAATTAGAGATTTTACCAAAATAATAATTTGAGATTATAAATTTATTATTAATAGATTAATGATTATAAAATTCAAAGATTTCATAAATTATTTTACACTTATCTTATATATTGATGAAATAATTATTTTTTAAAATTCTCCATTTAGTTAATGTACATACATGTATGTATTTTTAAAAACCTAGATTAGTTTATTTAATAAAAAATATAGATAAGTGGTACAACCGGTACAAATGGATATGGAATAACTGGAATTGATCATCGAGGGAGAATAGACATGGGTGCTCAGAAGAAAAGTTTAACAATCTAGTCATCAACGTTTGCAAACTTCAATCCCATAACCGTAGAACGCCCTGTCAGTGGAGATAGTATTAGCAATATGCCACTTGCTGAGTTGTTTCAAGAACATAGAGTGAGGGAGAAGAAAGATGAGAAAGCTATCATGACTATGGTTATTAAAAAATCAAAACCTTCATCATTCAAGGATCAGGTCTTTATCGGTGTAGATTCTTTAACAAAACAGCTTGTTTATTACGATGAAGATGATAAAAATCAAAGCCTTCATCATTCAAGGATCTGAGCTTGGTCCTGATGCAGTAGGTTTCATATGGGAAGGAGCTCATGATGAGGAGGGGAAGCATTCCATTGCACCAGTCCCCAAAGATAAACTTGTTGAGATCACTCAGGCCATAGACGATGATGACATAGATGACAATAGTGTTGTCCTCCTGTCTTTTGAATCTGATAGTGAACCCAAGAGAAATCTATGCTGCCATTATTGTAAGAACGTTAAGTTATAGCAGTCCCAAGAAATACAAACCCATATATCCCCTGCTAACAAATTACCACTGGTGGAAATAATGAATATGGTTATGGGCTTATGGACATAAAATTCCGTACTTTCTGTTGGTTAATAGTTAATTCCTTTGTTGATAAACAGTTTAATTATGTTTAGGAACGAAATTTGAATACATTGCTTAGAGTTGAAATTGGACTAAGCCGTACAAATGTATACAGTTAACAAAACGGAATATGAATCTGCAAATAATTCATGATAAATCTTATTTCTTCTCTATAAAACAAATAATTCATTCGTACAAAATGTTATATCCAACCGAGAAATACATATAAGTTTTTCTCCGAAAAAATCTCTCTCTCAAGTCTCAGCTGCATAAAGTATTTTTATTAATCCTAACGGACAAAAAGAAATGTAAAAGATAACAGATAATAATGCAAATTAATCGCAAATAACGAAAGAAAAAAGCAATAAAGCAAATACGCAAATGATGAACCAACCAATAAACTAAAAAGAGAAATCAAAGAGTAAAAAAAAATACACAGAGCAAAAGGATTAAAGAAGCAAATAAGCAAGCAGAAAACTTAAAAATGTTAAGAAGCAATCACAGAAATAATGTAGCAAAGAAATAAAGCAAACAAACAAACAAGTTGAGCAAAAAACGCAAAACAATCAAGTAAAAGCAAAAGAAACAGAGAAGGAACAAGTAAACAAATTAACTATTAAGCATGTCAGCATGAATGCATATGTATTTATGTCCATGATTTCAAAATTTTGGTTTAGTTTAAGAACCTGAAATCAATTTTTTGGTTAACGCTTAACCATGATGTAACCAGATCACGTGAACAAACTAAATTAGACTATTTAAGTCTGTAACTATATAAAATATCAACAATAAAAACAAATTAAAATATTCAACACAGTAAAAAAAATAGGTGACCAATTTATATTATAAAACTTTTAATGAAAAGAAAAACAAATTAGAATATATTATTTAAAGGTATTATCTGACAAAGTTTATATGAAACAATGTGAGACATTCATAGAGTGGCTAAAGGAAGCATATGAGGAAGAAGATGAAGATCATCTAGTATAACCTTATTTGAAGAAAAAGTATTTATATGGTTTGTTGTATAAGACATTCACAACCTCTAGTAACCACATCTTGGTGGAATACTCCATCTAGTCTCGGTCACGGTCGTATTCACCAACAAATATTGCTTCCAATCTTCAAGAGCGGCTTTAAGATTCTTCACTTTATTGTCCAAACCAACACAACAATTTGCATGCATAGTATTAACAACATTGATGTCTCGGCTCGGCTGACAAAACCCACCGAAGTAAACCGTATCCAAGAACCTCATCGTGATCCCGAGTTCCACAACAAACGGTTCGTTCTTGATGGAATTGAAAACATCTTGGTCATGTCTATTAGGGAATCTCTCGCTAGAGTTGCACCAATACTCGTAGAATCTTCGGGTTTTGTTATTGGCCTTGACATATGTGAATCCGGAGTTTATGTGGTTGTTTTTGTCAGAAGGTTTTCCGTTGTAGCGATCACAAGATATTTGGAAATCAATTTCAGGGAAGAATCGGGGAAATGGATCCCGGATCCATAAGATGTCAGCATCCTACAAATGTAATATTCAGTAAAGAACAATTAATAATTTTTAAAAATTTATCAAAAAAAAAACAATTAATAATTAAGCATATGAATAAAAACCGATATGAACCAAAACCGATGCGTAATAACCAATCCATGAAAGAAAATTAAGTTGATTGTTTGTTTATATTTCCGTATATAGTAACCTCGAATCAAACAAACCAAAACCCCAATTTAACCAAACTAAAAAATTAACAAAATTTGAAATCTCCACCGGTTCACCCCTGTCCGACTAACAAGGACGTGACATGTCCAACCATCGTAACTAAAATATAAAAACCGGAACTGAAGAGAAAACAAACTATAATCACTGAAATTTGTAATTTCTCTAAGATATTTGATACAATATTGAATGTGTCTCATAGAAGTTTAACACTTGTAAAGGTCAATTAATTATTTAGAGTTTGACGTGTCAATTATCTATAAATTTTTACATTGAAAATAAAATTTTAAGTTTTTTTACTTCCGAAATTCTAATTCTATATTATCGACAACTATCGACAATAATATTTCACTTATCATAGAAAAAACTAGCGTAAGTGAAATATTAATGTCAATAATAGGTAAATGAAATTTATGAATAATTTATTTATAAATGTTAAAATCAAATTTAGGTGTTTGAATTATCTTGATTCAAAATTTATTTAATTTGGTATAAACTACTCAAATTTCAAAGTTATTTTGGCGTTCAACTGTGTAATTATGTGTTTATGCATAAATTTTAATTATTAACTATATATCTTAGCTCGTAAAATCTCAATTTCCATTATATATGAAATCAAAATAATAATATTTTTGAAGTATAGAGGTACAAAACAATGTAGTCTTCTTCTATACATATATATATATAACTATTTTATTTTAACCTACTAAAAAATACTTGCATTATTAGCTAGATATTTTTGTTTAAATATATGTATTTAAATAAGATACATAGTTTAGTGATTTAAATAATATTTTTTGTTACTGATTCCACGATCCATCGGTAATCAATCGCAGTCCATATGTTTTGTTTTTTGTTTTTTTTATTTATTAATTTTTTTGTAATCGAGAGGTTTATTCGGACCTTCGACCAAACTAATCTCTTTTATGTCCAACTTCTTTTTCACACAGTTTTGCTGTGAGTTGGATGACCAAATAAAATTGAACTCGGGTGTTGAGACAGGTACATACTCAATTCCAAACCACTAAAATACTACTATTTGGTTGGTTAACAGTCCATATATTTACGTAATAATTTTTTAATAATATCTAATTCCATACTCTCTTAATAGCGAAAAATAATATCAAGAGACTGTTCTGTTGTCATGATTTGGTGTGAGGTATGTATCATGTATGACAACTATATACAAACGAAACATTGCGATATGGAATATTGATTACTTATATTCGTTTTATACATATATAAACAGATTCTTAACCAGCTATTATAAATAGAGAAAACTGGCTTTAAACCCCAAACAATAGAATTTCAATTTCAAGCCTTTGGCTACTTAGTCTCAAAGACCCAAACTCTAAAAAGTTTTTTTTTTTTTTTTTTATAAAGACCCAACTCTAAACTTGTTGGTATCCTTTTCTTGTTCGTTCTTTAATTGTGATTGAATGGTTTCAATTGCTTTAGCGAGAATTATTAACTTATTAATATGATATGAGAATTATTAACTTATTATTTTTGTAATAAATATCTTACAAAATCGCTGAATGATATTCAACGACCCATCGGTAATCAATCGCAGTCCAAATGTTTACATAATAATTTCTAATAATATCTATACCCTCTTAAGTCTTAATCTAGTCAATATAACATCAAGAGACTGTTCTGTTGTCATGATTTGGTTTGAGGTACGTATGACTTCTATATACAAACGAAACATTGCGATATGGAATCTTGATTACTTATAATATTAACCAGAGTTAGGGTTGGTGGGTTCGTGTTTTTTTTTTCCATAAAAGTTATCTGGTAGTTCAGATTCTTAACCAGAGCTAGTATAATCTATATGCGATAGAATAATAAAAGTTTGAAAACCCAAACAATAGAATTTCAATTTCAAAGCCTTTGGCTATTTAGTCTCGAAGACTAGAAGTCTAATTAAACTAGTAATTGGCATCCTTTTCTTCTTTTTCATTCTTTAATTATGCATGGTTTAAATTGGTTTAGCGAGAATGATTAACTTATTATGATATGACGTACCGTGAAGAGAAAGTTATAGCCTAAACTTAGAACTTCTTTTAGGAGATCCATTCGTCGCCAAATGAGCTTCAAATAACCGGGAGACATGAACAGTTTTTTTCCCGAGAGCTCATCAGAATCAGTGGCATTGATTAAATAGCAATGAGAATGAACTTGCAAACACCGGTCATATGCCTTGCTATCCAAGCAAACCGCAATCACATGCTTCAATAAATTCTTGGTCCCTAGTCCGGTCTGAAAACTCTCTAGAAACAAATCAAACGTTGAGTTTGGAGCCGTCCATGCATAGTTTAAAGCCGTTATAATCACTGTATTGTCCTCCATAGCCGCGTTCATTAGTACTCTCTCTAGCTCTGAAACCGGTTTTGGTTGTTCTATCTATTTTTTCACAAAAAATCAGTATAATTAGGATAAAAAAATGTATAGATTATATATGTGAGTATTTGAGGAACTTACCGTTTTTAAAGAAGTTTGGTTTTGTGAATACAGATTTGTTTTCCATTGAGGCAACATCTCTTGGAGAGGCTTGTCCACAGATTTATAGACCAAAAGACAAGAAAGTGCAACGGTTGTGAGCAACAACACGACTCTTGTCACATCTCTCTGACCGGTCGAACTGTCGGAGCCAATAGACCGCGACTTGGCTCTGCCAGTGCCGCTAGGGACAGCCAGTTCGTAGGCGGAAAAAGAAGAACAGTCAGTGCTCATGCTCTTCATGGTTTGATTTATTGATTCTTTGGCAACCAGTACGTTCTATTATATCTCTCTCTTCAGCTATATAATAATATACGACCTTACTTGAACAAGTTAAAAAAAAAACACTATATAATAACATTTTTTTCTTGACAACAACTATATAATATCTTATAAATCAATAATTGATCAGATAGACGACAAAAAAAATAGATTAGAAATTAGAATGCTTTTTTTTTTGGTCGCCTTTAAGCAACAAAAATTAGAAAGCTTGTGATAACATTTAGCACATTATACTAAATTCCCAGAGTTTTGGGGTTGATATCATGCACGCAAAACCGAACCTGGATTATGTGTTTGGGAATTGGGGTTAACTCCGGTTATATCCCGGTTTACCTGTCTTATTAAATGAAGAAATCAAGAGAAAAATAATTAAGAAAAGTCTTGTCATATTCCCGATTGGTGATTCAACGAAAAGAAAATGTCAACGACTGTGATATTCGACAATTACGCTTAAACAAACAATTAATTAATAATCATTTTAAAATTACATTAACTATACCTTAGTAATCGGATTATCATGTGCCTTCTAAATTATGTTGACTTTTCTTTTACCATTCTATATATGAGTCTAGTCTGACAAAATCTTCATTACTAAAAGATGATGGTCTTGGGGATAAAACCTCAGCTCCAACCTTAAACTCACTCATCTTCACAATAAATACAAATATCTATAGATTAGCTATATGAATAATTACTTATTAATATTTTGGTTTTACTTCTTAGAAACTATAATTTTCACATATAAGTCGTCAAAAAGAAAAACTAAAGAACTTACCGAACCAGGAGCACTACCAGAGGAACCCTTCCTGTTTTACATCTGTTGGATACCCAATTGCTAATTCGTCTCTTTCTTTCTAGCGGCTGAAAAATAATAATTATTTTATTTCATCATGTATTAGTTTTTCGTTTCTGAAACATACAAACTTATTCTTAAAAAATAAAAAATTACATGAGGACAATCTTAAAATATCTGAGATAGCCATTAAGTATAAGTGATTAAATCTTAAAACTATTATGTGGACGCATATATATGTTTAGATTAAGAGTAAAGTTCTCCTCATATATTTTGTTCAAGTAGTAAATAGTATTCTTATTAGCATGACGAGAGAGATTGATAAAGATTATTACCAAATATTTGAGAGATACATTTGAAGCCTTTATAGATGCCCTTCATTTTCATTGCCATGGTTGAAGATCAGAAAAGATCTTCGATATGATAGAACATATTCTCAGTGAAAAAGCTTAACATACTCAATAATCCCCATGAGGCCACTAACAGTTAATTAGAAAATCTTCGAAAATACTTTTCGATCGGTGTTCTAAAGATTTATACCCCCATTGGTTAAACCAAATTGCAAATCGAATTTTCTGAAACTATTTCTCGCACCAATATTTTAGCAATTTATAATTATTTTTTCTTAAAATATATTTAGTTAAAGTGTTTGCGCTATTTCATACCTTAGCGCAACTGCATCAGAAGAAAGTAGAAAATCTTAAAATTAAAGAATTAATGTTTTAATTTAAAAAAATATGAACTGACCAATCATCCTTTCTATCCTGAAATTTTAGAAAAAGAAGAAGAAATGTCAAGAACATACTCTTAATTAATAACGTTCTCTAACTATATAGAAGTGTAAGAACAACCGAAACTCTTAAGTAGCCAACCGTAATGCAGCACATAGGTGATGGGACATCTATTTGCTTGAATAATAAACCATGCTTTCAATTGATTTTGCAAAACGTTTGGTTTGATCCATATGTACTATTTTGTTATAACTTCTAAACTATGTGTTAACATTTTTTTGGGTTCTAGTCATCCATGTAGACTAACTGAATGAAAAATTCACACCGTGTATGCTGTGATGTTAAAATGAGATTTAAGTCAGTGGGTTTTAAAACCTTACAGCATGATTCGTGGCAGTCTTTTAATAATTCTTTCAACTAATGTTTTAAAATATAATAAAATATTGAAAATCGCCTCTCAAATAGTATGAGAACCCTATAGAAGAATTTCTCAAATGAGAGACTATTGCATAACATTCTCACACTGAACTGTTTGAGAGATTTTCAATATTTTATTTATATTTCTTTTTTTTTTTAATTATTTGAGAGACTTAATAAGAGACTACTATTAATCATGCTCCTATAGTTGGTTAAACATTGCTATTGTGACCTTTAGAAAGCTTCGTATGGGTTGGTCCAAAGTTTGGTTGGATTTTAAACGGTCGAGTTTTTGGGTCTAGATCTAAACCGTACAAATATTTGGCTCATGCATATAGGCTCAATACAACCCAACTCAGGCATTAAAGTACATTAGCATCTCTAATTTTTCAAAAGACTGTTTCTTGATCAAGAATATGCCTTGTCTTATTCATACTGACCATCATTTTAGCTCCTCAGGTAGCAGGAAAAAGAAATAGTTGTATTCTCATCTTTGTTCTTAGTGACTAGATCAGTTTTACTCATTCTTATAACTTATTTTGGCGATGTAAAACAAATGTAATAAAAAAATTAAATTACATTATTTTCAAATGATACAAATTCTGTATCATTTCAAAAATTGCTGCTAATTTTTATTTTACATTTTTCTACGTATTGCAAATTAAGATAAATTAGTATCAATTTTTTTTTAATTGATGCCAAATAACATCACTTGTTGTAATTGATGTTAGTTTATAAATTTTGTATCGATTGTTAATAAGTAACTCAAATTAGTGTTATTTGTTTTATTGATGCAATTTAAGTGATGCAACAAACCTTTTTTTAATGATAAACGTAAAACATATATGTCTCCCTTTTCAAATTGGGCTGATAATAGATTTCGATTATAATATAGTGCTCATAATAGGTCTTATAGGATCTTATTGCTACTAGCTAGCTAGCTAAGTGGGAAGTTTTGAATTCTTTAACCAAAAATTTTGATTTTTGACATGGACATCATTTGCGGTGTTATCTAAATTGGTTTAGGCGCCTTAAACCCTTCCATTCAAGCCTTTGGTGCGGACCATCTCGACAAGGATTCCAAGCTTCCCTCAGGAGATCAAAAGAAGTCTAAAGCTATTTGAAAGACCAAGTATTTCTAATAGTAGTACTTTGGCAACTGTACCAGAAGCCTGATGGGTGTCATAGTCATGGTGTATATCCAAGATACTTTTGGTTGGGTCTTCGGTTTTGCCTTACCTGGAATCGCGATGTTCCGGTCGATCTAGTAATTCTTGTCAGGTTCTGGAATATATGTTTATAGTACTGGAACGGGTTTGAAGACGAAAACATACTACACCTTTTGTGAAGAACCTTAAATTCATCAAAGGGAGAGTATGTTGGATGCATTTTTCAATACAGTAAGTATAAGATGTAGAGCTCGGAGAATTTTGTTATAAATGAAGTCATGGCTTTGCGATAACAAGATTAATCGGGTTGGTGCAGCTTCTGTTTTATAGTTGTGCCTTGTGAAATGATGCCAACGTACCTTCGAGAGAGGGATTAAGCCATTCATAGTTTATTATTAGAGATCATCATGGGAGGTCGACGTGGGAGGTTGTCATGAGAGGTAAGTATATATATATGTATATATATATATATTAAAAATAATAATTTTTAGTTATACCTACATGAATTATTTACCAATACTAAACAAATTCCAATAATTATGAACCAATATTATTTTTAATTAATGCTTTTTGAAATTTATAATTTCTTAGTAAAAATATGATTAAAATCTAGAAAATAAAAATTTGTGGAACAAGAAATCTAAAAGATAAAAATTAAAAAAACTTTTGGAAATGGAGGGAATACATAATTAATTAGCATCAAAGGAACACAATGCATCATAGTCCAATCTCTTAGGAAAATCATGTTGACTTAAGTAAAAATTCATCATGTAAAAATGTCGCTACGGTGATTCTTTTGGATCAGTAATCACTGTAAACCTCTTGCTTGTATCGGCTCTTTTCATCAATCTAACAATGTTCTAGATACCAATATCCTGAGCCATAAAGCCATTACCATCAACAACGGTAAATATATCAAACGTACACTATTAGACTCTCAAATTTTAACTTATAATTAATGTTTACTCACTTTTTGAAAAATATGTTTGCTTATGATTTGCTCAAAATTTGATTTTTAAGTTTTTTTTTCTGTAATGTCAAATAAATACAACTTATTGATAAATGTGTGGCAAAAAAAATATATCATTAAGTTTAAATATGAGATATTTGATACAACTATCTTGATTTTTTAATAACAAAAATGTTTATTTTATATTATAAATATCAACATGATTTAAAATAAAAATAAAGACCAAAAGCAATATTAAAAACAAAAATTTATTGGGACATATTGGATCTATAATTTGAATTTATTTTGAGACTTATATTTTAGAGAGATTTGAGGGAGTTTTAAGGATTTGGAGACTTTTAATTAACTTTTGAAGAATTATTATTACAAATCTCGGTGGAGGATTAGTAGCAATTTCAGGACATTTAAGAGATAAAAAAACAAATGAAAATGAATTTTTTTTCTAGAATAAAGGCATTCATCATAGTTATCATCGTATCGGATGTGTTTGCATAATTCCAAAAAAACGTCTGGATACATACGATGTAGATTCCGAAAATGGTATGCGTCCTCTTTTAGACATTTTTTATATAATCATGTCCCAATGTTTTAGTTGGACTTCTAATTGGACGTTGAATTTGTGGAAAAAGATGTTGTGCCAGAAAGTAAATCCTCAAATTGATAGTTGATATCAACAACACAATATCCGCGTCTAATTGAAAGGCTCTCATTCTTTTCCTACTTTTCCTTATTTGTAGCTTGATCCATAGTTAAAGAATCTGCAAATGTAACAATACAAACCACATAAGTAACACAATAAAAAAAATTAAGAACCCACCAAAAAAAAAGATGAACCAAAATCAAAATCACAAAAGCTTGTGTAGACAAATACATTAACTTGATCAAAAAGAAAAAAAGAAGCTACGATGTATCTTATTGATTGGAAGAAAATACATGAAAATATCAAACTCAAAACAAAATGCATGAAAATGCAAAAAAATAAATTATTAAGGAATAAAACCAGAACCAATATAACTTAAAAAAAGCCAAGCATGATCATTCTTTGTCTCTCAACTTCAAGGCTTAAGAAAGCTACACTTAATCCATCCAAAACATTCCTGTATAGTCATACGAACAAATCCAGCTTTCATATTCCACTGGTGAATTAAATTCATTGCATCAAAATGTTCATTTTCATCTAAATCAGGAATTTCCTTAATAGCATCCCAAACGTTATCATTCTGTTCTTCAGAATGTTTTTCTTCGGTTTCTTTCTGCCATTTTTGTTGTATTATGCTAAATAGTTGGTTACTCATTTTTGTGGCTGAACTGATCTCATCAGCAATCTTCTCCACTCGGTATCCCACAGTCCTAGCTTTCTTTCTTATAGGAAGTTTCTCGTTCGACTTCCTAAAGATGAAACAACTTGTTCAGGCACTTGTTCAACTCCATCATCCTCATTCTCCTCCATCATCTGAGGAATATAGTTATCTTGAGTTTCCCATTCACTATCTCTTGCTGCATAGGTTCGGGCATCTGTGATAAAAATTAAAAATTTGAAATTAGTTTTACAAAGATATCAAGTCATCTAGATCTTTGATTTAAAACTAATTTCAAATTTTTAATTTTTATCTAAACAAACGTATTGATATATATTTAATATATTAATTATTTAAATCAAAGATCTTGATGACTTAATATTTAAATAAAATATTTCTATGTAAATCAAATATTTAAGATATTTAATTGCATTGAAAAGAAATAATTATTGTTAATGCAATGATTAAGAAAAATATAAAAGGAAATACAAAATAATTTTGGTTCCTTAAACATCTTTGTACTATTTTTTAACAAACCTTTTATTTAAAGACATATAGTTTGGGTCAATTTCAAAGTTTTCTTTTAAGTGGTCCTATGTTCTATATATTTTAAAATTTTATAGAGTTTAAATATTATTAAGTTTTAAAAAATTTCATAGAGTTTAAGTATTATTAATATTTTATAATTTTTATAAAGTTAACTATTATTAATATTTTAAAAATTTCCAGAGTTTAAATATATTTAAAATTTTTTTTAAATTGGTTTAACTAAAACCAGATCAAACCGAATAAAACTTATAAACTTGATCGCATGATAAGTAAAACTTATTGTTCATTTGTGTTTGGAATCTTTTAATAATATTTCTCAGAATCATTGCCTAAATGTTTTAGCTTATGTGGAGTGCAGACCACAAATTTTTTCTTCATCAATTGAATAATATTTGTTTGGTTTTAAAAATTTAAATCACAACATATGCAAAAAAAAATCTAAACTTTTTATTAATTATATGTATTATATAATCATTCAGAATAACTTGAAAATAAGATCAAACAAAAGTGATAGAAGAATCGTAAAGATGATAAAAAAATCATAATTCATACTATTAAATTATAATATTAGATAAAGAAATAATTGTGTTTGGTTGTAAGGATTTGTAATATTAGATAAGTATAAATAGTGTTTGTGATACACATATGGAGCTTTCGAGATGAGAAACTAGGATTTTTGCAGTGGTTTCCCGTGGCTAAACAGAGTTACAGAGAAGAGGACGAAGAACACAAGAGAGAAGAAGAAAATAGAAAAAGGCACGATATTATTCTTCTTTTGTTTGTTGTTAGTGGGTTGGGTTTGATTTAATTTTTTTCTTAATTTTTTAATGGATTAGGTGAGGCCCAATTTTTTGTGGGTTTAAGGAAAGCCATGTGTTTTTCTTAAATATGTTAAATTTCCATGGTTTTTTAGAGATTTAATCACTATTTAATTTTAAAACTAGATTTTTAACCTGCGCATGAGCGGGTTATTGCAGAATTTATATACCATTTTCAGAAAATTTTGACTAAAAAATAATTTAAATGCATTCATTTATTATTGTATTTTAAAACGATAAATTAACGGTAACAACATGCTCTTTTCTAAAATTGTAAATTATCAAAACCCACCATGAAGAAATTATTTTCAAAGTAAGCATTATATGTTCAAGATCTAGTTTTGATTGATACTTCAATCCTAAACTTGAATTATGTACATAATTTTGCAAAACTATAGGAATAAAAACATATCAATCACTTATCTTACTGAGTAAAGTGAGAATAAATACAAATGGTAGATCAGATATTACTGCCAAAACCTTATTATCCACTTGAATATTATATATTATTCATAGGGTTTGTGAATTATAATTTGTTTTGTGAGTAACATTATTAATTTAAAATTATTTCATATTATATTTATAACATCTTATTCTACTGGAACTGAAATTTTTGTTCGGCCGGATTAAACTTGCTCCTATGCTTCTTCTATGTGTAACAAAATGTCATATTTTCTTCCCGTTTCTCTTGTATATTCTCTAGAATCTTTGAAAAAGGAATAAAAATTGCTCTCTAAGGCAATATGTAAATTTCCCCTTTTGTACTAACTTTAAACATCATCATAATTTTTTTCTCCTACTTAACATATACAATGAAACAAAAATCCATTTATGCTTTGGCTTAAGTTCACTAATAATCTTGTTTTCTTTGTGATTTAATATTACAGGTACTTCTCCCTTTGACTTTCTTCTTCGTCAGATACTTCTTCATTTTATATGATTACCTCACTGATTTTAGTGCTCTCTTGTCGAGGATTAAGGAGAAAATGAAACTCCACCTTCCCATCAAAACCGATGTTGTTTCCAGGAAGTATGTGGCTTTGATTCAAAGCCTTTGAAAATGCTCTCGTCGTTAAAATTCTCCATTGTCCTCAATCACTTGTATTCATGGGTTTGGACATAAACATGGCAGTTGAGATGTTGTTTCTTGAGAATAAGATAGAACTGTTCAGAGACGGATCATGGCAGCACCACCGTATCTGAAAGAGAGTCTATAAAAAATAGAGAAGGTCGATACTATGAATGACGTAATCACACCAAGTTGGAAGAGTGAGAGGAAAGCATCGAATATCTCGCATATGTGGTATAACTCATTCGTTGGGCGCTACATGAGTCTCTATTTTCTTAAACTATTTTTTGGAAACCCTTTTCTTGTTATACCCACATAACCATTGATTTATGTATTTTGTTTACCTATTGATTTTATTTAATGGAGAATGATCAAGGAGAAACGATTGATTTTGAAAAAGTGATGGAAATTTTCACCGTTGGTGACAAGAGTTCATCATAGGATTCATGTCAATACCCCACTGGTGCAAGAAAATTTGGGTAATCACCTTTAAAATTAACTAAACCTTGTTTTTACTCTCAATTGGTTATGCATTGCACAATAATGTTTGAGAAAGATTGAAAAAACCTTTAAAACCATGAAGAGATGCATCGGTTGCCAAAAGAGATGAAACCGTATCATGTGATCATAAGCCGTAGCATTTCATGTGATTGTAGTCTATAGGGTGGAATCCTTTCATAGCCATGGAAGCATACATTTGGAAATTGAGAAGTTGCAACGTTTTCGAGTTTTTACAACCGTATATACATTGAACCAAATTTTGACGGTGAATTACATATCTTTATGAATTTTATACACTGAACCAAATAATTGTCCAAGTCCAATAGACATAACTTTTGTTTTTTTTTTCATTAAAAATAGTCAATCATACAACAACATGAAACCCAAATTTTATACTATACATATGCATATGTATCAGCATAAAGTGATCTAGAAATTTATCGTTTTCATCGATATTTTTATATAATCTAAATGTTTACATTTAAAATAGGAGATATATCTAATTATTTTAGAATAAATTCATGATTCATATATAAATGAATTTTTGAAATCATTTAAATGCAGATGAAAATATGGATAAATTAAGCAGTTCTGTTCAGGTACGGGTGTCCCATAATACCCGATCGGGTGTTGATTTCTTAGAATTTGGATACTCGTACCCGATCGGGTATATCCGAAGTGATCCGAGAAACTCGATAATACATAAAGACACATGAGATACCCCTAACCCTAGATCTATATTCTTCTTCTTTCTTTCTTTCCCTTTCTTCGAAAAAATGATTGATCTTACCAAAATCTCTTATTTACCCCAATATTCAGATTTCAGATTTTTTTAATTGAATTCGGATTGATTACGGTTATTTTTTACTTTGTTTCGGATGAAAACACCCATACCCAATCCATACCCGATCCGTACCCAAAATACATTTTGGATTTTTAACTTAATTTCGGATGAAAACACCCATACCTATCCGAACCCGACATCTATTTCGGATTTCGGGTATCATCCGAAAAAACCCAAACCCGATGGGTGTTTATCCGAACCCAACCCGAAATGTAAAAATACCCGAGCAGATGTATACCTTTATACCTGAATATCCAAAAAATCTGAAATACCCGATCCGAACCCGATCGGATACCTGAACGCCCAACCCTAAGAAGAGATATATCACTTAGAAAGAAACAGATTATCTGGTCAAAATAAATAAAACATTATCTGGTCGAAAGAAACGAAACATCGCAATTTTAAGTTTTTTTTTTCCTATAAAAAAATTGAGGACACTTGTCAAACAAAGAAAGAAAGAAATCCATCTTTTATATAATAGTATAATAACTATAAAATAACTTCAAAAATAGAAGGGGATATCTCTGATCGTGGCATATGAGAAATTAGTCCTCAAAAATATGTGGTGGTGATTAAGTCAAGATCCAGTCTAAAAGATGAAACTTCTTTCAAGTTGACTCAAATAATAATGCAATCGCTAGGTACCACTCTGCTAATAATGTGTAATTTGTAAGGTTTCATAACAATCAACCTCTCAGTTTTTTTTTATTCCATAATCACCTCTATTTATGGCTTCTTCTTCTTGTTCTTTCTCTTCTCGCAATAGGTCATATGACGTATTCCCGAGCTTCAGCGGAGAAGATGTCCGTAAGACATTCCTCAGTCACTTTCTAAAGGAACTGGATAGGAAACTGATCCATGCTTTCAAAGACATCGAGATCAAGAGAAGCCGGTCACTCGGTCCGGAGCTTAATCATGCCATTAAAGATTCCAAAATCGCAGTGGTCATTTTCTCTAACAACTACGCCTCTTCAAGCTGGTGTCTTAACGAGTTGCTGGAGATAGTGAGATGCAAGGAAGAGTTTGGTCAAATGGTGATTCCAATTTTTTATCGTTTGGATCCTTCCAATGTGAGAAAACAGACCGGAGACTTTGGGAAAATTTTTGAAAAACATGCCAACATAAAACAGAGGACGAGAAAATTCAATGGAGGGGAGCTTTGACTGATGTAGCTAATATCCTTGGATATCATATTGCGACAAGGTGCAAATATTTGAATCATTATTAGTTGTTTAACAAACATATCTATGAAATAGTCCTTTTTCTAATTAGGGATAATGAAGCAAGCCTGATCGAAGAAATTGCCAATGATATTTTGGGTAAACTGGATTTATCTCCACCAAATGAATTTGAGGACTTTGTCGGAATTGAAGATCATATCACAAAGATGAGTTCATTGCTGGACTTGGAATCCGAGGAAGTAAGGATGGTTGGGATTTGGGGTCCCTCTGGAATTGGCAAGACTACCATTGCAAGAGCTCTGTTTGGTCGACTCTCTTTTCGGTTCCAAAGTAGTATTTTTATAGATAGGATTTTCATAGCTAAGAGTATGGAAGTTGACAATAGAGCTAGTCTAGTTGACTATAACATGAAGTTGCACTTGCAAAGAACTTTTCTAGCTGAAATTTTAGACAAAAAAAACATAAAGATAGATCATATAGGTGCAGTAGAAAAGATGCTAAGGCACCGAAAAACTCTTATCTTTATTGATGATTTGGAAGACCAAGATGTACTAGATGCCTTAGCGGGTCAAACTCAATGGTTTGGGAATGGGAGTAGAATCATTGTGGTTACAAAAGATAAGCATTTTCTAACAGCCCATGGAATTGATCACATTTACGAGGTCTGTCTTCCGTCTGATGACCTCGCTCTTGAGATGTTTTGTCGATCTGCTTTCAGGAATAATTCTCCACCTGATGGTTTTACGGAGCTTTCTTTTGAAGTTGCATTGCTTGCCGGTAATCTTCCTTTGGGTCTTAATGTTTTGGGTTCGCACCTACGGGGAAAGGACAAGGAGGACTGGATGGATCTGATGCCGAGGCTTCGAAATGATTTGGATGGGAAAATTGAGAAGACGCTAAGAGTCGGCTATGACGGCTTAAATAACAGAAAAGATAAAGCAATATTTCGTCACATTGCATGTCTTTTCCATGGTGAGAAAGTCAATGACATTAAATTTCTACTAGCAGGTAGTAACTTGGATGTTAGTGCTGGGCTTAAAAACTTATTTGATAAATCCCTTATCAATGTAAGAGACAATACTGTGGTGATGCACTCTTTGCTACAAAAAATGGGTAAGGAGATTGTCTGTGCACAGTCTAATGAGCCTGGAGAACGAGAATTCCTTGTGGATTCAAAGGATATTTGCGATGTACTTGAAGATAACACTGTAAGTTCTCTCGTCACATATTTTACTGTTTAAGATTGAAAACATGTCGCTTAATAAATGATGATGAATTGTACTTTCGTTGATATTATACTTTCAGGGTACTAAAAACGTTTTAGGCATATCACTGGATGTAGATGAGACTGATGAACTGCATATACATGAGAGTGCCTTCAAACAGATGCGTAATCTTCTTTTTCTAAAGTTTTACACTAAGGAGAAGAAAGAAGTTAGATTCACTCACCAGAAGGCTTTGATTATTTACCCCCTAAGCTCTGATTACTGAGTTGGGCAAATTACCCGTCGAGATCTATGCCTTCTAAGTTTCTTCCTCAAAATCTTGTTATGCTAGATATGAAGTATAGCAAACTTGAGAAGCTGTGGGATGGAGTTCATGTAAGGTTTCAGTAAAACTATAATTAGCTTCGAGATCAGATTAGCTTAATTTTTAATCCTTACAAATGATGTGTAACTTACCTATACTTCAGTCACTTGCAGGGCTAAAGAATATGAATTTGTTGGGATCTAAGAACCTGAAAGAAATCCCAAATCTTTCTATGGCCACTAACCTCGAGAAACTTGTTCTTAGCTACTGCTCATGTTTAGTGGAGCTTCCTTCCTTTATTCAACACCTCAATAAATTAAAGGATTTGCTGATGCGAGATTGCAAAAATCTAGAGATTCTTCCAACCGGAATTAACCTCCAATCTCTCAATTTTCTTGATCTCATTGGATGCTCACGATTGAGGAGTTTTCCTGACATTTCAAGCAACATCTCAACGCTCTCTCTTTATGGAACATCCATAGAAGAATTCCCTTCAAACTTGCGTCTAGAGAATCTCTATGATTTTAGAATGTACGGAATGAGGAGTGAAAAATTGGGGATAAGACTGCAGGTATGTACGTCTTCTCCAAAAAATTTTAAAATTTTAGAATCTTACTTCAAAATACGAAATAGTTTTTCAAAAATTTTATTTGTTATAGCATTTTAAATCTGAGGTGATTTTGTTTAACATCTCTAACTCGTTTATTTGAGGTGATTCTGTTTAACATCTCTAACTTGTTTATTTGGTTCAGCACTTCATGGAGATGTTGTCTCCCACTTTGACGGAATTAGATCTCTTGAATATCCCAAGTTCGGTGGAGCTTCCTTCTTCATTTCAGACTCTCCATAAACTAAAGTATTTGAGCATTACAAACTGCATAAATCTGGAGACTCTTCCCACATGCATCAACCTCGAATCTCTCAATAGTCTTGATCTCTCTGGATGCTCACAGTTGAAGAGTTTTCCTGATATTTCAACCAATATCCAACATCTCAATCTGAGCCAAACAGGGATTGAAGAGGTTCCTTGGTGGATCGAGAAATTCTCTAAAATCACATACCTAACTATGTGTGGATGCAAAAGATTACAAAGTGTATCCCTAAACATTTCTAAAATGAAAGATCTATCTAGAGCTAACTTTTCAGACTGCAGGGTGTTGTATCGTGTTCTTCGAGATGATGATGCTTCCTCTTCTTTTTCAGATAATCATTTGTCAAAAGTCGAGTTCAGATTCACCAATTGTGTCAACTTGGATCAAGAAGCTCTCCTTCAGCAACCATCGCTTTCCTTCAAGAGACTAATCTTGTCAGGCGAAGAAATGCGTTCATATTTCACTCACCAAACTACGGAAATCTCTTTGACCAATATCCCTCTGCTTCACACCTCTCTCTCTCAACGATTCTTCAAATTCAAGGCTTGCGCAGTGGTTCTTTTCGACTCTAAATCTGGTAGTAATGGAATAACTATCCATGTAAACTGTCGGTTCAAAGGAAAATTTGAGAAAAGCTTTGATTCTTTTGGTCCGCCAGAGAGTTTCAGGACAACTAAGAAGGATAGTTATCTGTTGATATTCGAATGTCATATCCTTTTACCGGAAGATAATGTTCTTCTGGCTCAACTCAACTATGATCACGTCGATATGGAAATTCACGTGAATGATTGTACAGCCAAATTAAAAGGATGGGGTATATGTCTCTTCAAGGATTGTTCTTCGTCTCTGAACTCACTTGGTTATCCAAACACTCTTCTACATATTTGTGAAACTGATGACGACAGTCTGTGTAATGAGACTGAAAACAGTGAAGAACGTGGAGGCAATGATGTAGTGCCGGAGAAAAGCAGTAAACGAATGCGGGTAAGCATCAAGCATGAACTGAACATATTACATTTTCAGGATCGATCGGAAGCAATTTTATTAATAGATATCACTGGTTGTTTTATTTTGCAGATTACATGAAGGACCACTCAAGAAACCTACGATGTCACTTTGAATCTTTGGTTTTGAATTTGGCGATGGAAATGAGTCATTTTGCTGGTTCTAATGTAACAAAGAGGACATGTAGAGAGTCTTCACTGTCTCCCCAGCTGGACAGATGCTTTTCAGGTAACTCAAAATGAGTCCAAAGAGTTGTGACACAGAGCATACGACCAAACAATAAAGAGCAATGTTAGCTCATTTTCTTATTTTTCATTCCGAATTTTACAGAAATACTCTAATCTTCTCTCTAGAATCTTCTGTAATCGTTGGGTTTCTCTCATCTCGAGAGCCAGCTTGTTGATTTGCTTCGTGTTTCATGAACATCGAGCAGATCTTTTGTAATCGGAAACGTTTGGTTGGAAATTGTGAAGTTTTCTCTATTATTGCGATATTTCAGAACTTGCGACTTCTCCGATTTCATCTTTCACCGACGACTTCACCAACGGAGACCTTCTTCTTGTCAAATCCATTGAAACCGATCAACAATAACTCGTTGACACTCGTATCTACATGCTACATTCTCCACCAGATTTTTCTTCTCTTCGATTCCATGGAAACCAACACAAAACAATCGTCCATTCAATTCTTTATGCTTGAATCTTCGCTGAACCTGTGAATCTTCAAACCTATGCCTATGGCTCTGATACCATTTGTTGTAAATCGATGCCTACGATTTAGTCCCAATACTTGATTCACGGATCTAAACTAACGACCTAAACAAAGAACACAATGATCTACAGTTCGTTGCAATTGGCAACTCTGGGTATGTCTCAGTGAGGATCTTCCTCCTCACAATCTGTCACTATAATCAAGCAAGAGTTACACTTGCTTCCCACAAGGTAAGAGTTATTCATCCTAGAATAAGTTAGATCTTATGCACAGAAAGCAATACTAATAGAATCAAGGAATTGTCTAGTAACAACTTTATTCCATTAATCTTCCAATTTTGAACAAAGTACTATGAAATTACAAGGAACAGAACATCTGCAATATCAGTCTATTCCCCCAGATTAGTCCCAAATATGCAAAAGCTAAACAAAACACTATGGAAAATTACATACATTACACAAACTTACAATAACATACTGCAAAAACTGTATCTTCTTTTCTTCTTCTTCTACATTATTGATTTATATATCAAAGTTCTCCATCTGAATACTGCTCTTCAAAGGCACATAATCACCAAGATACCCACCAAGATGATCGTGCAATGCATTCTTATCAATCGCCTCATGATGAAAACTCTTACAAACATAGTAAAACACACTCTGCACAAGCAACCCCACAAGATTCACAATCACTAAAACACCAACCAAGAACCCACCAACAACAATCCTTGTAAACAATCCAAAATCATCACCACCATGAACAACAACTCCTCCGAAAACACCAGCCGTGATTCCACAAAGCGCAAGATAAATAAAAACCATAGAACAAGCCATTTGTGTTCTTCCTTTAAGCAATTCATAACTCTTCTTCATTGCAGCAATCCCATAGATTGGTTCAAGAACAGATACAACACTAGCTAAATGCCACCAAGCAGTCATATAAACATGAACACCCAAGAACAGAACAAAGATCACAACCATTGAAAACACAGCAAGCATCACGCTTTGTAAATCAATGGCTACGAGTAAAACCACAAGAAACAACAAGAAAACAGAGTTGTACACAAGCATCATTAGAGAAACCCAAAGGAAGGTAATGAATAAACGCTTCAGAACCAGAGGAATCGCTGACATTGTTGATGAGAAAGAAACAGGCTTGCTTGTGTAAAGAGAAGCAACGGTGAAGACAACAGCAGCTGTGGAGAGAAGAGAGAAAGCGAAGAGGAAGATAACGTAGATGAATTGATAAACAAGGAGAAGAGTCCATTCATGATTGGTTTGAGATTGGTCCGAAGGAGGAATTGTATCGAGCTGAGCTAAGATTGGTTGGGTAAAGAGGGAATGAGCGAGGATTGCGAAGGAAAGAGGGAAAATTAGGGTTAGGGTTATGAGGTAGAAAGTTTTGGGGGAAAATTTGGGGATTGTTGTTGATTCACGTAATATTCCTTGAATGTTGAGAAATTGAAGCTCTTCTGCAGCGAGATCCATGGTTGAAATTAGGGTTTGTAGAGATTGCGGAAGATATGAATTGAGGAAGATGATTTGTTAAAGGAGGTGGTGACTTTTTGAAGATCTAATTGGAAATTTTTTTCAGAGAGATCTCGACAGAGAGAAGAAAGGGACACAGAGGAAAGTCATATCGTTGGTAAAGGAAATTCCAATCTTTTTTCTTGGAAAAATGAATTTGTTTTTTTCTAAAATTAGAATCAAAGACTCCAGACAAAATATTGGGTCAAAAGAATTAAAAAAATTCCTCTTTCTTTTTCGTCATCAAAAAAAAAAATTCACCTTTTTTAAAGTCTTTAGTAATGTTTTTTTTTTCAATTTCATAAAAATACAAAATAATCTTACTTTTTATTGACAAATGAAATAAATAAATCATCTTACTTGTTTATTAAATTTCCTTAAATAATTAGAAATTTTAAGTAAATTAGATACCTTAGTAATTTGACAAAATCCAATGATACCTTAGTAATTTGAAAAAAACTCATCTGATTATATCATGGATGGTAAAAGATTAGGTACTTAGAAAAAATAAAGAAAGAGAAAATAACATTTTTAACATTGAAAGTAACAGACGTTAGCACTTTAACTTCGAATATATTATGCTAACATTTTAAACATTTAAATTATTTTTACTAATATTTTAAATCTTGCAACTATTTCTCACGTTTTTTTTGCCATAAAATTCATTACAAAATAGTTACCAAAAAATTAATGGTATTTAAGATAGTAACTGGACAAAAATTTCTAAAGGTTGTCCGAAAGAAATTTAAACGGTTATATCAATTTACATGTTTTCCAATGCATTTCTAACGGCTACTCTAAAATTCATCGGAAATTTTCTGACGGATTGATAATAAAACTATTTTGTCAAAAATCCGCCGGATTGAGATCCCGTCGAAATTCCATCATTACAAGAAAAAGTTACCAGAAAAATGACCTAAATTCTGTCAGGATCTTGTCCGACGGACTTTCGACATAATAGTTCCATCAGTAATCCGTCGAACAAACGGATTTTCGTGTAACCATCAGAAATCCATTAGAAAATATGTACGTTGATATAACCGTCAACATTTTGAAAATTCTGACATTACTATTTTAAAAACCCGTTGGATTACCGTCAAACAAATAGGTGAGAAACAAGAGGAAGGACATGAAAACAGAGAGACGCAAGTAACATAATTTGACTGTTATTTTTTATTTTATTTTTTTTGTTGATAAAAAGTAAAAACATAATTTGACTGTTGCAAACGACTTTGGTTCTAGTTTTGCAGCATTGTGGGTTTTTATCTTACAACTTTAAGATTTGTTTTTTTTTTTGGAAAAATAACATTTTTAACCTTGAAAGTTTCAAATGCTAGCACTTTAAACCTCGAATGTATTATACTAGTAATTTAAACTTTTAAACTATTTTTACTAACACTTTAAACCTTGAAACTATCTCCCGCGTTTTCTCCGCCATAAAATTTACTACAAAATAATTACCAAAAAATTGACAGAATTTCTGATAGTAATTCGACAAAAATTTATGACGGTAATCCGATAGATTTTTGATAAAATAGTTTAATCGAAATTTTAGAAAATCAAACGACTATATCAATGTGCATATTTTCCAACGAAATTCTGATGGTGAGTCGAAAATCTATCAGAAATTATTTGACGGATTGCCGATGGAACAATTATATCATCGAATTAAGATCCCATCAAAATTCCATCACTACAAGAAAAAATTATGGAAAATGACAGAATTTCCTACGAGATCTTAATTCCAAGAGTTTTGGACATAATAGTTATGTCGATAAACCGTCAAACAATTTCTGACGTATTTTCGAGTAACCGTCGAAAATCCGTTAAAAAATATGTACGTTGATATAACTGTTTTAATTTTAAAAATTCGGACGGACCTATTTTGTCAAAAATCCGGTTGGATTACTGTTAAAAATTCCGTCATATTACCGTTAGTAATTCTGTTAGTTTTCCGGTAAGTATTTTTTTAATAAATTTTATGGCGAAAAAAAAAGAGATAGTTTCAAGGTTTAAAATGTTAGTAAAATTAGTTTAAAAGTTTAAAGTACTAATGTAATACTTTTGAGATTTAAAGTGCTAGCAAGAGACACTTTTAAAGTTTAAAATGCGATTTTCCTTTTTTCTTTTTATCTTTTTGAGATTGATTCACTTACTCCGTTCAATTACAACGAGAGCAATATTAAGACAAGATTAAGAAAAATTTAAATTTTGCAAATAAATTTTAGTTATTAACAGTGGATCATAAACATAGTTTGGTTACTTGTCTTCCAAGAAAAAAGATCTTCTTATTCATGTTCCTTAAAATGGGTTAACAACATTCGCCGCCCACACTAAACTCGATATTTCCACCCCGTTATCAGAACTTTATCAGCTCTCGGTTTCACATTTCAACAGTGAAGACCTGAAAGTAATCCATACTATTTAGAACCGATGTTTTCTTCTTCAGTATGTATCAAAGAATGACGCATTTGTGTATAGCAAAATGATGATCTTGTCATTTGAAGTATGGCTCTTCAAGATGAAGATGAAATTCGATAATTACTAGAGACATTATAATGTTATATGCAATGACAGTGTTCTGGATCCGGTGCAGTTTACAGAAAAAAAAAAAAAACAGAGCATCTCGAAAGAGAGTAAATACCAGTAGTAAGTATATCTGCTTTTTGAAGAACATATGAAAAAATAAAACGGATTAAATTAACAGCAACATTTATCAATCATAACACAAACACTCAGCTTCAGAAAGAGGGTTTGGCTTCATCACTCAAAACAGCAAATGTGCCACACGAAGCCCACAGATCAAATGATCAAACAGGAGCCCACTAAAGTCACCTCCTCTGCTTCAAACCCTGTAACGTTAATCTAAAAAAGGTAAAAGGAAAATACCATAAAAAACCTTCAATTTTACAATTTTTTCCAACTAAAACTTTTAACTATTTGTGTTTCCAAAACAAACATTCAAGTTGATAAATTTTCCAATAAAAATCTCAAACTATTTTTGTTTCCAAAACAAACCTCCAAATATAAAGTTTTGCTTACTTAAACCCTCAACTTCTCAATCTTGATCACAATGAAGGTTAATTGACGATCAATGATGATTCTGCAAATGCATGTTAACTATTTGTTAATTTTGTCAGTTTTAAATAAAAATCATAGATTGAAAAACTCAATCTTGAGTGTGATTGAGGGTTAATTGGTAGGCAACGATAACTCCAGTTAACACAGCAAACGCCTGTTAGATATTTGTAAACTCCGTCAGTTTCGAATATGAATCCTAGATGAATGAATAGATTTTCTGTAGTTGTAAACTCATTTTTTCCTTAGTAAATAACTAAATAACAGCAAAAATACGTAAAAATGAATAAACATAGTTAACAGGAGTTATCGTTGACCGTTAGAAACTCTTCAATGGGGTTCAATATTAGAAACTTGAAGGTTTAAGTAAGAAAAACTTTATAGTTAGAGGTTTATTTTGGAAACAAAAATAGTTTATGGTTTTTGTTGGAAAATTTTATCAATTTGTTTTGGAAACACAAATAGTTGGAGGTTTTAGTTGGAAAAAGTTGTAAAGTTGAAGTTTTTTTTGGTATTTTCCCAAAAGTAAAATATCACACTAGAAATGTGAGTTCAGCTAATGAAATCTAGCTAGCAAACCGATATGATTCCTTAGAGTATCTCCAATGGTCATTTTATGGATGTCTTTAAATATAAAATTAATATAATTTTAAATAAAAAGAAGAGAGTGTATTTGATTATAAAGGAGAGAAGGTGTTTTTAAATATAAAATTAATATAATTTTGAGTAAAAAGAGGAGAGTGTTTTTAGGAAAACACTTTAGACATTGTTCGTTAAAATGAAAGGATGTTTTTAAATATAAAATTAATATAATTTTGAGTAAAAAGAGGAGAGTGTTTTGATTAGAGAAGAGATAAAGATGGTTGTAGATGATATTTTTAAAATTTAATAATTATTAAAGTTAAAACATCCTCTATTTATGTGCAATGAAGATACTCTTAGGCTACGGAGCAATAATAGCAGCTAGGACAGATGGCGTTTTACTATTGATTATCTGTTTTTCTATATATAACAGAGTGTTAATTTCTTTCAGAAATTAATAGAGAAAAGTATCATTTTTATCTTCTTCTTCTTCACGCTCTGCAATTTCCTTGTAGAAGCTTTCACCATTATGGTTCAACTAAAAATGGATTAAATTCGCTGTCTTTCTGACCTCACCACCTGAGCTCCAGCTTTTTGTAAGATCTGCTCGGCTGTACCGGATCCGGTTTTGTTTAGTGTATTAATGAAGGGTAATTGAGAGAATTTTTAATTTTTTCTTAATTTTTGTGCTAAAATCTATAACTACAAATCAAATGAAAGAGAGAGTATTAATTTTTTGATTGTTTGTTATATAGTATATATATGGGTGTGTAGACAACGACACATTAAATAATAGACATGGCCTACAAAATAAATAAAATAACTGCTACTCGTAGACTTTTGAAACGAATTGGTCCAAAAGAAGAAATTAATCTTTCAGATTCCATTTAAAGCAAGAAAGTCTCTGGCCTAAATTCAGAAAAGAGCTTCTGATACGTATCTTCTTCCAATAATCCTAGGGAAAGAAATTAAAGCTAGAAAGTCTCAGTCCTTCCCATGGAAGAACCACGGCCATACCAACTTCCTCCTCAAGTGTTCATCAGTTTCAATGGAGATGAATTGCGTGACAATTTCATCAAATATGTAGAGTGGGGATTGACAGATGCAAGAATCAACGTTTTCATTGACAGAAAAGAAGCAAGTAGGAGAGACATACGAAACCTTTCCACAAAGATCGAGGATTCGAACTTTGCAGTCGTCATCTTCTCCAAGAGGTATACAGAGTCAGAGATGTGCTTGAATGAGCTTCAAAAGATTCATGAGCACGCGCAACAAGGTAACCTCTTGGTGATTCCTGTCTTCTACGATGTTAGCACGAACGATGTGAAGAATCTCGATGGTGAATTTAATCATTTCAAGGAAATGAGGGATAGATACAGAAACGATCCACTCAAGATCCTGAATTGGGAGGAGTCATTGAGCTCAATAGCCGAGAGGACGGGTTTAATCTCTGAAGAACACGGGTAACTATTTTCTTGATAATTTTTAAAAGTAGTAAACTACAAGCTATTTTGAGTTTTTTTTTTTGTGCAAAATATTGATGAGAAATCAGTTTAAACAACAGAGTTGAGAAGAACCTTTTAGCTAATTCTTGTTAATTTTTTCTTAGGAAGACTACTTGTTTTTGGCTCATGGTATGTTTTCTCACCCATGTTCGCAGAACGGGTTTAGGTCTTGTCAAGGCAATCGTTAGTGGGGTTAAGAGCGAGGTAACTGACTCTTCAGAACGAAGAATCATTACGAAAGGACAAGTGACTTTTTGGCTTTAGCTATGGTTTTTCTATTTAGTCTCTTCCTAGCTCGTTTATTTTGCACTGATATGAAAGTTTACAAGGCTGTTAAGTGTTTACTAGGTTTTCCCGCTTTGGCTGGTGTCTTGCACCAGCTTTATTGTCTATGGACACAACCTAACAGAGGATGACCTCTTGGTTGGTCACCAATTTGGTTGTACATCTCTGTTTAATTTTTATTTACTACCATAAAGAGCAAAAAAAATGTGTCATGTATTACTCAGTTTTCTGTTTGTAAGCTTATATGACAAAACCAGTTTCTTGCTTTTAGTCTTCTTCATTGGTCTGAAAATGTTAAAAGTTGCACATAAGAAAAAAATATTTCATGTTGATTGTTATGTAAATCTAGTAGTATTATTAAAGTTGCATATGGTTTAGACATTATTCTTTATATTTTTGGGAAATTTTAGATTGATCATGTGAAGATTTGTTTATAAGGTTCGTTGCCAAACCAAATACCCAACTTGCTGGCAAACGAACGATTTTACTGTATTGTCGTTCACTTCAAGGTTCACGGAATGTCATGAAATATCAACATTTGTCAAAAAAAAAAAAAAAAAAAAAAGACTTTTCTTTCTCTCCTTATCCAATAAAGCTTCTTCTGCTCACCAATGTTGACTCAGAATTTAACATTTATATACCATCGAAGAGAACAGTTGAAGACTCGCTACACCATCCTGGTCAATTTTTTATTTTATAGGTACTTATGACTTTACCCATTCTTATTTTATGTTAATCATTCTTGATCAAGTTCTTAATTTTGTTGTCAGAAAAGTAATTTATCTTACATGTAAGAACACTCAAGTTTTTGAGTGTTCTGTTATGTTGTTGCATCTTCATTTGAGTTACGTCTGGTTTCATAATGATGTTTTAGTGTTCTAAACTTGTGTTTTTTTTTCTTTTGTTCTCCAGTGTACATCAACAATGTCTACGTCAATAGCTAATGAGAAGTCAGATTTTCTTAGAACCGCAACATCATTTCGCAACTTTGTTTCACAAAATCTTGATTCTCAGTTTCCAGCAGAATCAGGAAGATACCATCTTTATATCTCTTACGCTTGTCCATGGGCTTGTAGATGTCTTTCAGTCTTGAAACTCAAAGGACTTGACAAATCAATAAGCTATTCGGTTAGTAAAAATCCGGTTTTTGACATATTCGTTTCGATTTTTACAGAAAATAATGTGCTCTGTTTGTTCATTAGTCTGTTCAACCACTCTGGAGAAAAACCAAAGAAAGCGATGAGCATATGGGATGGGTTTTTTCAGATTCAGATACAGAGGTTCTTGGAGCTGATCCTGATCATCTTAATGGTGCAAAAAGCATAAGAGAACTTTATGATATCGCTAGCTCGAACTACATGGGAAAATACACTGTTCCTGTAAGCTTTTTTGTTTTTTTTTTCTTTCTAAATCCATGGTATGTCTTAGTCTTAAATCTTCCTCTGTTTCTTTATTAGATATTCATATTTTTTCGGTTTCTTTCTTTGTGGTAGGTTCTTTGGGATAAGAAGTTTAAGACTATAGTTAACAATGAGAGCTCTGAGATACTCCGAATGTTCAACACCGAGTTCAATCATGTTGCGGAAAACCCTTCTTTCGATCTTTATCCTCCCAATCTCCAAACCATAATCGATGAGACTAACGAATGGATTCACGATGCGATAAATAACGGTGTTTATAAATGCGGGTTTGCTACAAATCAAGAAACCTACGATGTGGTAGAGCAACTTTGCGATTTACTAATCAATATGGTAATTAAAAATTTTGTACCAACATGTTAATCTGTTTCTCTTTGCAGGCAGTGAAACAATTGTTTAATGCATTGGAAAAATGCGAAGAAATACTCGGAAAACAACGATTTCTTTGCGGAAACACTTTAACTGAACCTGATATCCGATTATTTGTCACTCTCATAAGATTCGACGAGGTTAAATTTTAGCTCAATTGTTATGTTTTCGGGTTTTTCTACCTAAGCTTTGTTCAATTTACCATATGTTTTGAGAATTATGTGTTGCAGGCTTACGTGGTGATCTTCAAATGTGATAAAAGATTAATAAGAGAGTATTCAAATCTCTTTAACTACACGAAAGATATCTACCAAATCGCGGGATTGAGCAGTACAGTAAAGATGGATCATATAAAGCTAAATTACTATGGAAGCTTTCCTTCTATAAACCCTCTTGGGATTATCGCTCATGGACCAAACATAGATTACTCTTTGCCTCATGACCGAAACAGATTCTCTTCATAAACAGAGTTAAGACTCCATTGTATTGGTGAATGTGTGTCACTTTATCTTTAATGACTCTGTCTTCCTTTGAGCTATTAGCTATACGCATCTGCGTCTGTGTGTTGAATTCATGTGTTGTGGTTTATGTTAAGCACTGTGAGCTTATATTATTTTACCTTCTCTGGTTGTTTCAAGGCGAAAGCCTTTTTTTTTTCTCTTCCTTTCGTACTAATATGGTCATGAATGTTTTTATAAAGTAATCCTTTAATTTTTTTATATGTTTTTATTTTATACTACAAAATTATTATTAAATAAATTTTAAATTATGTAATTAACTAAATATAAATAATTTATTATATTTTAGCTCATAAGTCTTATATGGACTTATGAAGCAAAAGGTAGAGTGCCTTCTCGTGGGTTAAACGAAGACCATGTAAGCAATGTTTCCACAGCTTCTCATACTCATCGAATCACAACCGTTTCACTAGAAGGAATGTTTAGATTCTTTGTTTTGCCGGCCCTGACTCTTGTAGGGCCCAAAGCATAAAATTTTGTTTTGGCCCTATAAAAATAAAAAATATCTAAGAACTCACACTATAGAATCAAACCCACGACACACTGCATATGCTGAGATTGGCAAATACCAGTACAACCGGTGGCGTTTTTGTTAGAAAATGGCCTCTATAATTCTTAAATCTATCAGCGGGCCCAAACAGATGCTTGACCTACTATTGGTCAAGATCGGCACTGGATGAGCCTAGAGTATTCATCGTTTCCAAAGTGAAGTGGTTGAAGGAGATATTGCGGATTCGAATCCACACATCAAATGTAGTCAGAAATTCCGCTGGTGGTGAAGGAATCCACCTCTCCATGATCATTGTCCAATGATCATAAGACCAAGGCCTATCACTAAGTATCATTTGGAGGTCTTCTTCTCGTGTAAAGATAAACTGAAACTTCTCCCTATAAAGCCCTCTATATTTTATTAGGCAATTTTATTTGTTCTCCTCATTATTCAGGAGTTGTTTCATATTTTATCCAAACATGAGCATATTTGGTTTTGATAAAAAGGAAAAATTAATATTCAAATGCCGTTTCTTATATTTAAAAAAAAAAAAACGTGTACGTCCATGGAACTGCAGTGTGGTGTGTGTAAATTAGATGTTACACATTATTCCACTTGGCCAATTTTTTTTGTTGTTTTCTTTTTTTTTTTCACCCGAATATATATTATTATTTGAACTCAACTAACTAACTATCAATATCAAATTAAATTAAGGTAAATATAAAAAAATGCACCTCTTTGAAAATTTATTTCTTTAAATTAAAGGAAGTGGACGAGTAAAAAATTTAAAATTACTTGAAATTTGTTTTTACAGTTTCTTAATAAAATTCTGCATGATTGCCAACTTAGTAATGCATACACCTGTGTGACTGTGTTTAATTATGACTTTCTGTATGTACAGTATTTTGTTTTAGTCTCTTTATTATTATACAGTCAACATTAATTGTAGAGAGACGTATAATTAATAAATGTACGTTAGGTGAAAATGGTCTGTATATAAATGGAGGTAGAGATTTAGTGTTTTTCTTGCCTTAGCCTAATTACAGTTCCACATATCTACTTCATCTTCATCATCATCATCATGTCCTCTACCTCAAACAAGAAGGATCAAGGGCAACACCATGGTGCCATTCATACTCAATCCTCCATGCGAAAATTTTATTGCAACCTTTCTACTCCATCTTCCTCAAGTATGTATAATATATATTCGCAAATCCATCTATATATATATATATATATATATATTCTGACCATTTTCACCTGACGTACGTTTATTAGTTACCCGTCTCTCTACAATTAATGATGATTGTATAACAATAAAGAGATTAAAACAAAATACTGTATATACAGAAAGTCCTATAATTAAACACAGTCACTCAGATGTATGCATTACTAAGTTGGCAATCATGCAGAATTTTATTAAGAAACTGTAAAAACAAATTTCAAGTAATTTTAAACTTTTTACTCGTCCACTTCCTTTAATTTAATTTGATATTGATAATTAGTTAGTTGAGTTCAAATAATAATACATATTCGGCGATGAACAAAAAAAATAAAAAAAAAATAATTAAATTGGTTAAGTGGAATAATGTGAAACGTCTAATTACACACACCACACTGCAGTTCCATGCAAGTACACGTTTAAAAAAAAAAACATATAAGAAACGGCATTTGAATATTAATTTTTCCTTTTTATCAAAACCAAATATTCTCTTTTTTGGATAAAATATGAAACCAACTCCTGAATAATGAAGATAACAAATAAAATCGTATTATATTAACTTTGGTTGTTTTCAAATAATTAAAAAAATAATAACATGGTTAATTGATCGATTAGATTATGACACGCGTAAATAATTAAATATATAATTTTTACATTCTTTTTTACATATTATTTACTTAATAAAAATAAAAATAAAAAGAGAAAAAAAAGAATCTTAACTTTTCAGTTTTACATATATAATTTTAAACAAGTTTAGATGTTTGAAAATTAACCTCAAATAAAATTTTAAACTTTATTCATTTAAATCTATAACAAATTATGTTAAATTTTTAGATAATATATATAATTGAAGAGCAGTGTGTATATTCAATTAATTGTTTACCTAAATTATCTATTTAATCAAAAAGAAAACCTAACAAAAAGAGATGAAAAATAAATAATAAATTAAATAATTTTTACTTTTCATTTTTTCTAATATATGGTTAATCTTATTATTTCCATAAAATTTAAATTTTTTTTTCAAATTTAGATATTTAGATTTCCATATTATTTAGAATCTATTAAAAATTTCCACACATTTCTAATTTTTCAACAAAAAAATTGATTGAGTAAAATCTAACCAAATTCAGTATCCTGATTGGTTTAGTGTTGAATAAATCATAGAGTAAATTGATTGGATAAATACATAAATATATCCAATTTAATGGTTTGAATCAACACATAAATCTATTTAATTTCATGGATCAAATAGTTAAATAGATCTAATAAATTTATCATCATAAAATAATAAAATTTAACTATTTGCATAAAATTCAATAATGTATAGAATCAAATTTTTTATGGAAAATTATAAAATTAGATATTTTGTGAGAAATATGAGTCATGCATGCAAGAAAACCAAACATCAAATAACTTATAAGTGCAAAACAAAAACTCAAATTAATAGAGATTAACAAGCGAAAGTTTAATACGATATATTGTGGAAAAAAAAAAAGAAACGAGAATTCCCCAAGAAATGGAAATCAATCAATATATGAACCAAAAAAAAGTAAAGAGACAATGACAATCTTACCGGAACAATGTATTGCCCAAATATAAGCGAGAAAATAGTCACCAGTCCCCAGATCCGTTTTCCATATCTCATATGGTAATAAAAACAAACGATAATATAAAACAAAAATCTATTGGATGTGATCTAAATTTTAATACTTAAATTGAGAAATGGTGACGGAAGAGATGAGTTAGAGAATGATGTCGGTAAATATTAGGGGACAAGGAATGGTGAAAGATTTAGGCGAATGAAAGTTCAAGAGGAGAATTATATTCGGTTGAAAATCAATATAATATATGAACCAGAGGAAAGTAGAGGGAAAATAGAGATCTTATCGGACAATGTATTGCCTAGATATAAACGAAAAAATAGTCACCAGTCACCATATTCGTTTTCCATATCTCATATGGTGATAAAAAAACAAGCGACAATATAAAACCAAAATCTTACCAGAACAAAGTAGATGGACAATGGAAATTTTACCGGAACAATGTATTGCCCAGATATAAGCGAGCAAATAGTCACCAGTCCCCATATCCGTTTTCTATATCTCATACGGTGACAAAAAACAAACGATAATATAAAACCAAAATCTATTGGATGTGATCTAAATTTTAATACTGAAATTGAGAAATGGTGATGGATGAGATGAGTTAGAGGATGTTATCGGTAAATATTAGGGGATAAGGAATGGTGAAATATTTCGGCGAGTGAAAGTTTGAGAGAAGAAATATATTCGGTTAGAAATCAATATAATATATGAACCAGAGGAAAGTAGAAGGACAATGGAGATTTTAACAGAACAATTTATTGCCCAGATATAAGCGAGAAAATAGTCACCAGTCACCAGATCCATTTTTCATATCTTATATGGTGATAAAAAAATAAACGACAATATAAAACAAAAATTTTACCGGAACAATGTAGATGGACAATGGAGATCTTACCGGAAATGGTGACGGAAGAGATGAGTTAGAGGATGTTGTCAGTAAATATTAGGGGATAAGGAATGGCGAAATATTTTGGCGAGTGAAAGTTTGAGAGAAGAAATATATTCGGTTGGAAATCAATATAATATATAAACCAGAAAAAAGTAGAGGGACAATAGAGATCTTTCCAGAACAGGATCAATGACTCATATGCCCCTAAAGTCAAAGAATTTTTCTTTATGTCCTTGATCAATCTTTATACCCCCTCTCCTTTATTATATTTATAAAAACCCAAAAATACCTTTAACTCAATTTGAGAATTGAAATTTGAATATAATTGTACCAAGTATTACCTAGTTGTACCAATGCAAAGATAAGACTCGAGCCCTCAACATCTTTACAACAGTCGTTACCATCTGAGCTATCATATTTTTCTTAGTATCATTTACAATTACAAATATATATACTTAGATTTATCAAATAATTGTTCAAAGTTATACCTAGTTATACCCATTTGTATCACACACTAGGGTACAACTAGGGGTAGTAGTACCAAATAAAATACCAGTTGTACTGGTTGTACCACAAATAGCAGATTCGAACCCTAGGGGCTTGGGCATGTGCCGTAAGTTTAAACCATCTGAGCTACTGTGTTTTTCTTGGTATCTCTTACAATTACAACTATATAACCCGATTTGGTCAATAATCAGATTTTATTAAGGGTAAAATCGTAATTTTATTACTTTTTATATAAAAAAAAGGAACATATGAGCAGAATTATTTTTAGAGAGGGGCACGAGAGAAAATAGTCCACCATAACAATGTATTGCCCAGATATAAGCGAGAAGATAGTCACCAGATCCATTTTCCATATTTCATATGTTGATAAAAAATAAACGACAATATAAAACCAAAATTTTATCGGAACAATGTAGATGGACAATGGAGATCTTACCGTAACAATGTATTGCCCATATATAAGCGAGAAAATAGTCACCAGTCCCAGATCCATTTTTCATATCTCATACGGTGATAAAAAAAAAACAACAATATAAAACCAAAATCTATTGGATGTGATCTAAATTTTAATACTGAAATTGAGAAATGGTGACGAAAGGGATGAGTTAGAGGATGTTGTCGGTAAATATTAGGAGACAATGAATGGCGAAAGATTTCAGCAAGTGAAAGTTCGAAAAGAGAAATATATTCGGTTGGAAATCAATATAATATATGAACCAGAGGAAAGTAGAGGAACAATAGAGATCTTACCGGAACAATGTATGCCCAGATATAAGCGAGAAAATAGTCACCAGTCACCAGATCCGTTTTCCATATCTCATACGGTGATAAAAAATAAACGATAATATAAAACCAAAATCTATTGGATGTGATCTAAATTTTAATACTGAAAAATTGTAATATAGAAGTTTAAAATAATTTACTAATGTAGAAATTAAACTTCTGTATATAACTCTTTTTAACATCATACATAACTTTCTTCTCTAACAAAATATGCATCTTCTCTAAAGAAATATGTTTTCTTCTTCTTTTCCGAAAACAGTTACAAGATATATCATTAACAACAAAATTCTAATTTAATATTTTTATTTAAATTTAATTTATTTTAAACTTTAAAAACCTGTCAATCGGAGGGGTTCTAACCTAGTTGCCTAATAAAATATAGGGAACACATAAAACTTCTCCCTACAAAGGCCCCCCAACACTCTAAAATCAGAACAGTCTAATGGCAATTGCCCAATAAAATATGAAACCAACTCCTGAATAATAATATTTTTATTTATAAAGTACTCTTTTAATGTTTTATATGTTTTTATTTTATACTTAGACAATATTATTAAAATTTTTTTTTAATTATGTACTTAACTAATGTAAATAATTTATTTTATATTAGTTCATAAGTCCATAGGACTTACAAAGCAAACGGTAGAGCGTCTTCTCATGGGTTAAACGAATACAATGGAAGCAATCTTTCCAGAGCTTCTCATACTCATATTGAATCACAACCATGTACTACGAGCATGGTTAGCTATCTTTATGTTCACATGCACCCTAACGAAATCTGTTATCTGAGAAACTTCAGGATCATAGGTGATCTCTTCAACTTTTCTAATCGATGAGCCTAGAGTATTCATCGTTTCCAAAGTGCAGTGGTTGAAGGAGATATTGCGGATTCGGACCCACACATCAAATGAAGTCAGAAAGTCTGCTGGTGGTGAAGGAATCCATCTCTCCATGATCATTGTCCAATGATCATAAGACCAAGGCCTATCACTAAGTATCTTTTGGAGGTCTTCTTCTCGTTTAAAGATAAACTGATACTTCTCCCTATAAAGGGCGATACCATTAACCCTTCCTATCATCCTCCATATTCTAGGCATGGCTTCATCTTGGCCATTATCTGGCAATCGGGATTGAGCAGGCGACCCAAAACACTTGCTGTGTTCTCATCAAAACCTCTATTACAGGGGTTGTAGGGGAGATTGAATGGCTCGTCATTGTCCTGAAAAAGATCACCAATCGCATTGAGGAGATTCTCCGACATATTTGCAATGATACACTAGCAGCAAAAGAGAACAGAGCAGTGAAAGAAGAGAACTTTCGAAGCAAGGCAGTAAGCAGATGCATGTTGAGAGTTAAGACGCAAGGAATATAATATTTTGGGAGATTATGGAAATCCATAACTTGAGCCATAGATGAAGCAAATTAAGAAGAAGACAAAGGAGAAAGAGGAGGGAGAAAGGAAACCCTCTACACGAGAGGGAGAGTCCTAAGCGGAAAAAGAAGGTCGGACTAGTCAACAGAATAATTAAAAGATCATATTTTTTTATCACAACGTTGTATAAATTGATTATAGATCCTTTGGGAGTAAAATTAGATTTGTTCGTCGTAACGGACATGATGAAAATATCATTTAATGATAAATACTAGAAAAAAAACCAAAAAATGTCTTATATATAATGGTAAATAACTTAATATGTTAGAAATATGTGTTGAATAACATAGAGTGAAAAGTTATTAAGAACATATTTACGACCAAGTGGTCAATGCACAAAGAACAAAGATAAGTTACATTTTTAATCTCACCTCTTATATTCTCTTTCTTGCAACATTTTCTTGATTGAACTTCTATGGTTCAACAGATATCATGCTATTTCTTTCAAAAACATGTTTTAATTCGAAAAACACACTGATTTTACAAATGATAGGATCTTCCTTTCATTATAACATGTTTTTTTCTTCTTTATAATTCCAAGTTATTATGTTTTAACTTCATGTTTTTTCCTAACTTAAAATGTTTTGATGAAAAATTTCATCTATTGTCCGAGGGCATTTTTGGATTTTCTCTATCCCTAAAAATGTTATTCCCAAAAGATTTCTGATCCAAATTTATTTACATAAATTTCTCTAGAAATTTAGTTATTTAGCAAAACAGTCCTAAAATGTTTTTAAACTCAGTAATATTTATTGTAATCTTATTACATTTTATATAAGAGCAAAGATAGTGATGAACTCAAAAGTTGTGGAAAGATACTAATGAACTCAACAATTGTTGAGTATAAATAATTTTCTTTATATCTTGTAAATATTTATTTCGTAAACATAACTCACTATCATTATGGTAAATAACTATAGTAAACCTCCGACCATTGGCGAAAGAGTTTCTCTGGGTTGATATTCATGATGGGCCAACACTTTTTTCTGGTTTGACAAATGGTTTCAAGGTATTCGTCCTATTGAAGTGGTACAAAGCTCGGGTATTTGTGATATGGGAATTCAACGACAAGCTAAGGTCGCTGATGTCGTGAGAGATGGACAGTTGTATATTAGGTGATGCAGGGGCCAGGACTATCAAGATTTGGCACATCAGATCTGTTCTTTGCCACCACCAAATCCTTTAGCTGGTGAAGATATAGTTCTTTGAAAATCTGGACAGTCTGACTTCAAAGCAAACTTTTCCTTTAAACAAACCTGGCGCCGAACCAGAGAGGAAGCACCTCGGGTCCCATAGTCATCAGTGTTATGGTTTTCTCTATCTACTCAACATTGTGCGTTCATTACTTGGCTGGCTATTCGTGATAAGCTTTCAACAGGGATTCATACTCAACAATGGGGACAGCCGCAAGCATGCTTGTTCTGCGGTGAACCTCAAGAGTCCAGAGATCATATGTTCTATGCTTGCCCCTATACTTTTTCAGTTTGGACATCTCTTTGTGGCTAGTTGATTGGACGCACAATCACTCCAGACTGGAATTATACTCTTTTTTCTTTGAAGTGTAACAGGAGATCGAAACAAGATCAAGTCCTTATTCGATTCGGTTTTCAAGTATCAATTTACCACATTTGGAGGGGACAAAATGGTAGAGACACGCACAGAGTTCTCATCCACCTCTGTTTCTTGCTCATGATAATTATAGTAAATGGTGTATATATATATATCTATCTTAAAATGTTTAGATAACCATCAAAACAAATTTTTGTATTGTACTTTCATATTAATATAAAGCTTTTTTACAGCTAATACATGTAATCTATATGCAGAAAATTTATTGTATCTACTTTTGGAATGATATATATCTATTTACAGCTAATACGAAATTTACAACTAATACAAATATTTTACAGCTAATGTGAATTTATCTATTTTTGAAATACTATAATCATGGCCACGTCATAATTATAACATCTCAAAAATAGATATAATTTGTATTAGCTGTAAATAGATAAAAATTAATTCGTATTAGCTGTAAATTCCTATTAGTTGAAAAATGTGTATTAGCTGTAAAGTTCTTATGGGGGAGTGAATGCATACATTTGTCGAATTGTTGGGCAGTGTAACAACTAATATGATGACATGGCATTTAAAATACCATGAATTTTATATGAAAATATTTCTTAAATGAGAAAATTAAAATTTTGACAAAATAATGGTTTTTTACTTATAAGTGACCTATAATGTTAAACTTCCATATGTAATACACCTTTATAAATATAAAGAACATATTTTATGTTCAACCATCAATTCATCTTTAATTTGTTTTTGAAAAGTTTTAAAAAATGGTGAAAACAAACAAAGGTCGTCGGAAAATAGAGATGAGGAAAATAACCAATAAAGCCAACCTTCAAATTTCTTTTTCAAAAAGAAGATTTGGTCTTTTCAAAAAAGCTAGTGAACTTTGTACATTAAGTGGTGCAGAGATTTTGATGATTGTGTTCTCTCCCGGTGGAAAAGTGTTCTCTTTTGGTCATCCAGAAGTAAAATATCTAATTGATCGTTTTACAAATGGTGACCATAATTCTGTCTTTCTCCACCAACACAACAACAATCAACAACTCGTTGAAGTACGTCCAGATAGAAATATCCAATGTCTCAACAAGATACTCACTGAGGTAATTACAAAAAATAATCTTTATTTAAAATATAAGAAATATTATATTTTATGAGTAATATGAAAAACAAATCATGTAACATTAAATAACACTAGTATAGGCTATTTATGCATGCATAGATATACAATTGGTACGTAATTTGTTAAACGAAACATAAACCAATACTATCATTGTATATATAATTAGATTGTATTATTTAAATTTTTTAAAAAGATTTAAACCAATATCTCGTTTTATTCTACTGAATATATTAATATGAAAAATGGTTTTAATTTTTACTTAGAGATATTTGGTTGCTTACGCATAAATTTAGGCCATGAATGTTTGAGAGTTTTTAAGTGGTTTTTAGATTTTGGATTTTGGCTTTTGGTGTTTGGTTTTTGAACTTTTTGATTTTTGATTTTTTGTGTAGATTTTAGTTTTTCAAAAATTTGAATAGTAACTTGTTTAGTTTTTGGTTTTTATATAATTTTTTTTATGTTTTCTATTTTGATTTATAATTTTGGTTATATTTGTTTGAAAATTAGTAAAACAATTATATTAATTAATTTGAACAATCAAATAAAAACTTACAAAATTTCATAACACCAAAAAATACTGAAAATGCTCATATTTTTAGTTTACTCTTATATAGAAAAATGGTAATTTAAATAATTAGATTTGTTGATTGATAAAAATAATAATATTTAAAAATTAAAAATTAAATAGTTACAGAAAGTTTTGTAAAAACCCCATAGAATAATAGAATAGGGATTTAGTTCTGATGAATTATAAACAAAATGTTTTTTTTAAACAAAAAAATAACTTACGTAAGTAGAAAAAGAAAAAAAAATATAACACCAAAATCTCTTAAAAACTAGTAAAAGTAGGATTCTGGATTCTTTTTAGAAATGAGGTAAAACCATCAAAATTCAGATTCCCTAATTTTAGGAAATCTATTTTTTTCAAAATCATGAATAGCTACAAATTGAATTTTTGAAAAAACTAAAACCAAAAACCACTCTAAAAACTAGTGCCATTCAAGATCTTAATTTAATTAGAAAATTTTCGTTGCAGGTGCATGCACACCATGAATACGAGATAAACAAGACAAAGTCTTTGGAATCATTAAGAGAATCCAAAGAAAATGGAGAAAACTGGTATGAGAAAGATGTGAAAGAACTCGACATGAATGAAACAAATAATCTGATATGTGCTCTTCAAGGACTGAAAGAGAAACTGATAAGTGAAATCTCTCACAATCAGAATTACTTGGGCGAAAGTTCTGGCCATATACCATCGTTTGGATACAATAACAGTGGAGGTATCGTTTCGAGATCCAATATGAACTATATGTCAGGTTACAACTTCAACCAGAGCTAGAGTGTGAAAGCTAGAAACATAGACTTTGTGATATGAAAATTATCCCAGCCACTATTGGTGTTACTTTAAAGATGGTTTCTACTATGATATGTCTTGTATTGTGAGACTTAAGTTTCCTTTTTTTAAGTTTGTTTCATTTTGTTTGTTTTTCCTTTTCGTCTCTCTTTTTTTTTTTTTGAATTTTAGATATTTTGGAGACCTTGACTCCTTGAGAAGGAAGCATATCAAAAAACTTCCTCAAGAATAAATTTTTTTCTCACTACAAGAAATATGTACATTGTTAGTAGGTGCCACTCAAACGATAGCATTGTTTGTGTATGCTACGATAGATTCACATATCATAGCAATATTTGAATGCTTTTAGTTATTTTGTTATAGCACCTCCATTTTTTATTAAAACGTCATGACAATTCATATTTTGTGCTATCATAGATCCTGAATTTATCATATTTTCAAATTGACCCCGAATTTAACATGTTTTACACAATATGCCCTAAATTATAGAAATCTTAAAATTTTATACTCATTAAACAAATCCAACATACATAAACATGTCTCACATCCAACACATAAACCATGTCTTAATCTAACAACATGTTCACTTATAATCCAAAAAAAAACTAAAGTACAAGTAATAGCTTTGTCCAGACCAGGTCAAGAGGATAAGTGAAAAGAACAGCACCAGCAAATGATCCAGCCACAAGATCAATCAAAGGGCCTCGAGCAGTGTCTGGGAAACCAAAGATGATCCATCTCCTATATTCCTCATAAGCCGTGTAATGAAGGGCTGTCCACTTCACCTGAATCAAAGTTAGAAAGTTATAAAGATTGAACCTTTTTTTAGTTCCTATGAAATCATAAACAAGAAAGATAACACTTGGCGTTTATGATGAGGACATTTATATTCTTTAGGCATATCATTGGAGAAGAAGCAGTGTATAAATAGAGAAGTGTCTAACCTGGTTCTTCATTTTGGCAATTTTATCTTGTAACTCATTGATTTTTTGTTGGAGATGATGCTTCTCTTGGCCATACACTTGTGCTCACACCAACCATAAAACTGAAGTGGGACAATCAAAATTCCCCCATTTACATACCAAAATTAAGCTAGTGAAGAGATACAATACCTGGTAGAAGAAAAAACAAGAAGGTACTGATGAAAAAATCTCAGCAAATGTATGAACCTTCGATGTTGAGAAATTTATTTGCATAATAAAAACCGCAGCAAATGAAAATACAGTAAACTAATTTAAAATCATGACACCACCTGCATTACATATCCAAGAAACAGTACAATATAAGATAAAGTTGGCAAGAGATGTCCTGTTATTTATTAATACAAAAAAAATAAAGTACAGAACACCACTTACATGTTTATAAGAACTGTCTTAGACGGCAAGTGCAAACAGATCACTCTTTTTCTCGAAAGCTGTATCATCCTAACATCCATATACAATAAAACATCGTAAGTAAGCATTCTGCACTGACACATTCATTTCCCAGCCTCTCTCCCTCAGCTTCCTATTCAATCAGATATAAATAATAGTGGCCTCTGCAAAGCGAAGAGTAAATGTAAAAATAGACAGACAAAGAGAACATACAACCTCTGCTGCGTCCTTTGCAGCTCTGAAACGTTGAGAACGCTGCTGATTCATCTTTGCTCTGGGTGCAACACCATCTGCAAGATCACATTCAATCAGATCCCATTTCACTGAACAAAACAGACATGTGAAGAAAGGAAGCAAAGATCACCTATTGCCAAATAAGCTAACAATTCAGAAGAAACTGTTAATATTTGGGATATATCCAGAGAAAAATAAGCACGCAAGTTTAAAAACAATGGTTATATAGGAAAATGAGACACAAAACACACCTCGAAGCATCTTTTTTGAAAGGAGAAGAAACAAAACAACAAAACCTTGTTTGACTCAGCAAGGGTAAGCACAGTGAGCTGCTTTAGCAAGAACATCAATATGAAAAACCCCAAAGCCTATTACTTTGATGTGTCTTTCAAATCATCATAAGCCTAGCACAATGTTACAATCTGAAACAAAGATAAACCATAAAATTAAAAACATAGTCGGACTAACAATCAACATTAGCATCTATATGAGTAAACTATAATGGTGGCTTATGCATTTGTCTATATCGGTTTCTTAATTTACCATAGCTCAATTAGTTTCTATATTCACATATGATAAAAGGAACTCTGCAGGTTTCTCTATTTCTCCACAAATATTGATTTAGTCATTGTACTTTACTGGAGAAGAAAAATGCAGATATAACAAAACCTTTCATCGCATTCCAAAGCAGTTGAATTTGATTACTCCATCCAAAAGCAAAACCTTTCCATATGTCTCAGACTAAGAAACAAAAAAACAACAAAATGGAAGTTCAATAAGGATAAATTATACAAAAGAAACAGAGAAATGATGCAATTATTGTCTACTGTGTTAAAACAAGTTCGTTTTGCAACAACACAATTCATATATCAGTTTAAAATTATGAAAACAGTTTTATCCACATCCTCAATTTGCATAACAACTAGATTGTGCATAACAAACATTCCGGATCTTAAATACTTAGATCAGACTAGACAAAGAGATTCATACTTAAAAGATATACAGAAACCCAAACAGTCATCCACATCAAAATCAACAGTCACACTCGATTCTCCACTATAATTTAACAGCAAAACCCACACAAAATTTCCATCAATCGCAAGTGATTAGCCAGAAAGCCTACTGAAAACCCTAAAATTAAGAACCCTAATCACGAGAGTCATTTCCAATCAAACCAGAGCATCAATTACACATTAGACTAAAAAAAAACCTAACAAATCCTAAAATTAAAATCGTTAATAATGCGAAATCGAAATCGTGTGAAGCTTTTATGAGTGGCAGTTCATTTGTTGAGAACGACATGGGAAGAAAAAATAACTCATAGAATTTAAAATGTATTAGCATGATCATTTGAAGCAACCCAGAGTAAGTCCTGAGATTCCCTAGTCCCCATACATAATAAATTTTAAATTATAGAAATAATTTGAAAATATAATATTTTAGTGATTTTAAATATCAAAAACAATAAATTGCAATTCCCACAAAATATCTAATAATAATAAAAAATAGATAACTATTAATTAATAGTATTTTCTCTTTATTATTTTTCTTTAATATTTGCATTTTTCCTATAAAATAACATATATATATATATATATATTATTTAAGTGGGGTCCTTTGAAATTGGGAGCTCCATTCAAACAAGGTACTAGTGTTTTAGCTTAGAAAACTAATTCACAAGCTTATATACATTAAAAATATCATATTTGCTGTTACTTTTTTTTACAACTATTAGATTTTGTTTTTCTTTCTCTGAGAGAAACAACTATTAGATTTTGTATCATTTTAAGCATATTTTCCAAATTATTTCAATGTTCGCCATTACCATATTTGGTAGTGGTGTTTTGGCTTAGAAAGCTATTTTGCCAGCTTATATACATTAAAATATCATATTTGAATTTTATTTACAACTATTAGATATTTTATCATTTGAAACGTATTTTCTAATTATTTCAATGTTTCCCACTGCCATATTTGTTAGTAGTGTTTTGGTTTAGAAAACTAATTTGCCAGCTTATATACATTAAAAACACCATATTTGGTGTTATTTTTATTTACAATTATTAATATTTTTTGTCATTTCTAGTTTTCTAATGAGTACTCATGATGTAATATCATATTTATTACATTAAAATTATCATATCCTAAACACTAAACCTTAAACCGTATACTGATACTCCTAATCCTAAAGTCGGCTACGATATATCAAATAAAATAGTTAATAATGAGAATAATATAGTTTTCCATGATCAACTCCAATATATTTAATGTGTTTTGTTGTCCATGTTTTCCTGTCCATTAGGACTTCTCTCAGTCTTGTGTTCATATGTTTATCCTTATAATGAAAATTGATTTATCACCAGAGTGGTTGCATATGCATATAGGATCAGGTGGTTTCGAAAGAACAATCCGATAAAAGAAAGATATAATTTGATGTATGGGACAATTTTTTTAAAAGTAAGACATACACTCTATTGTTCTGTACACCAATATATCATGTACACCAAAAATACAATAAAATCCTCTGTTATTAGATACAATATTTGTTTAATGTATTTTAAAATAATTAAAAAGATATGTTATTGAACATAGACATGATTTTATTGTATTTTAATATAGATGGACTTTGTTGTAATCTTTTAACTAATATGAGTAAACGAATACCACCTCTTACTCTTGTATTTCTAATATCTTTCATCTCTCATCAGGCTCTCTCAATTGCTTCCGGAGATTCTCATAATATCATAAAGAAATTTAATTTTATTAATTTAAAATAAGTATCAGTGTAAATTTTTGAACCTGTGGAAATTGAGTATCGTTGAAATATAGATTGCATTTTCAGATTTTTTTTTTTTGAGTTGATCACAATCGGATATTTTACATGTTCTACCTATAAACAAGATAATTGGTCAACAATTAGAAGATCGAGTATTTTGGTTGACTGGACAAATATTTTTGTTACCAACAAATATTTTTTCTTATAAATGTTTAGATGAATGTTATTTTGTTATAACTATTTAAAAAAAATTTAGGTAGTTATTTTATTTTCAGTGATTTCCAAATACAAGGTAACTCACATTTGAGTCTTGTCATTTCATCAAAATCCATTGATTGGATTTTAGAATAACTACAACTTTAAATCCATTAAAATCAAATAAAAACTCAATCCAATAACAGCCCATAAGTTTCAAAAACATCTCTGTTTGCCAATTCACCTTAAAAGAAACTACACTTGATTATCTTACTACAAATAATATTGAAAAGCCCTTAAATCCCGATTGAGAAGAAAAAAGAGCATGCATACATATAAATCTTTGTCTCATTTTTTTCTTCTGACCAGTAATTTTAAAATATGTAACAATCTTTTTGATCCTTTTGCAAAATGGTAAATCTAAGCCATATATATCAATCCGCAGAAACAACTATTCCGTTCCTCAATCAAGAAGAAACTAGTAGGCTATTAGCTAATGTTGTCCCTACTCGTTCCATACAGGGTTAAATAGGTCACATATTATCCCATTCTTCATCACTTCCACAGTCCATGCTACCACGGTTTCTTTGTCAAAGAGTGACTTCCAAAAGTCCAAAATGTTAGACTCCATCACATCCTCACAAACCCATTAGCCTCTGAAACATCCTTGGCACACCTCAACTGCTCCTAATCTACCTTCTTCAGGGCTTCTTCAATACTAGATGTAAACTCTCGGCCATCTAAAAAGCTTCCTTCTCTTTTGAGAAACTTAACAAGGAGGTCCAGATCTCTGATTCCAGCATTTAAATTCTCCCAAGTCGTCGTGATCAGTCTGCATTGGACAGAGTGGCCACCATTCTGATATACTCTATTCTTTGGTTTGATATATTTTGAGTAGACAAAATGCATAACTCGAAGCAGCCTTTCCAGCATGGGACTATCATGTTTCAGGTCCCTTTTTTCATCTACCCATAACTTATAGCAGAACAATAACATAGTTCGAATGTCATCACTCAGCAAGAACATCAATTCAGCCACATATAGTGAGAGCTCAGCTCCTAGTTGCACAACCTCCGCTTTCAGCTTCTTCTTTGCAAAATCTTTCCTACAAAACCAAAAAAAAATAAAGCTAGAATATGATGAAGACTTTGTTATACAAATGGTGTAATCATTGATTTTTATTGATATGAAGAGAAGAGTATATATACACATATGATGGGTCATTTATCCTAATCAACATTTACTACACTATATATTATTTACATAAATATAGATCCTTGATACGCCTCCTCAAGATGGAGGGGCTCTAGCAACTCCAATCTTGGCTGTTAAAGGTTGATACATTGATCGTGGTAGTGGTTTCGTGAGAGCATCAACGAGTTGATCTTTAGTAGAGATGTGAACAACTCGTAGTGTACCAGCTGGAATCTGGTTTCTGATGAAGTGATAGTCAAGAGCAATGTGTTTCATCCTAGAGTAGAACACCGGCTTGGCACACAAGTATGTGCCTCCAATATTATCACAGTAAATAACCGGTGACTTGGGCAAAGAGATATCAAGCTCTGTAAGTAAATAGCATATCCAAGTTACCTCAGAAGATGCATTTGCAACAGCTCGGTATTCCGCTTCAGTGGAGGATCGAGAGACGCCTTTTTGTTTCTTTGAGGACCAAGAGATGGGGGTCTTGCCAAGGTACACAATATATGCATTAGTGGAGACAAAATATCATTATCACCAGCCCAATTAGAGTCAGAGAACACATGTAGAAATAGCGGATTATCACGGCTTAGAAATATTCCATGTGTCGGAGTGCCAGCAAGATAACAAAGAACCCTCTTGACAGCTTGCCAATGATCCGTCCTTGGAAAGTGCATGAATTGAGAGAGACGGTTCACAGCATAAGAGATATCAGGATGAGTAAAGGCAAGGTATTGGAGACTCCCAACAACACGTCGATACTCTACCGGATCAGATAGTTCAGTACCGGAAAGAAGAGTAAGCTTCGGTGACGATGCCATTGGTGTTGTTGTGGGTTTAGCGGATAACATGTTGGTGCGTGATAACAGTCTAAGATATACCATCGTTGGGTTAAATGGAGACCTGTAGGAATACATTTTGTTTCAATAGCCAAGAAATAAGACAGTTCTTTGTGATCCTTGACAGAAAAACGATTGGCAAAAGCAATAAGCGTGTCTTGTATGAGTCCATTATCATTTCCGGTCACGAGAATGTCATCAACGTATATGAGCATGTAGATGAATGCATTGCCACGCTTGAGAACAAACAGAGAAGTGTCTGCAATGAGTTAGTAAATCCCGTAGAGAGAAGATAATTTTGCAATTCAAGATATCATGCCCGTGGAGGTTGTTTGAGACCATAAAGAGCTTTCCGTAGGTGACAGACATGATCGGGTCTATCTTTGTCAATAGATCCTAGTGGATGTGCCATATACACATTTTTTTGTGAGTGTGCCTTGGAGAAACGCATTGTAAATTATCAATGATAATTTACTGTGCTTAGAGTTATTGCGGACTAACAACGTTAACAATGTTATACATATAACTTTAAGTATTTGGCTATGGAAAATTTATCATAAGCAATTTAAGAACATCTCCATTCGTCTAGAAGCTTTAATACTCATAGACAAGTAAAACTCTTATTAATTTTTTAAAATTTTTTTTAGAAAATACTGTATTTTAATTTTAATGATAATGTAGACGAATAAATTTTTTAATTAACAGATTTAAAATTAATTTTTTTTGTTAAATAGTATATAATTTGAGTTTGAAATAACTATTGTCCCGCACCGGGTAAACCATTTAACTATAACCCTAAACCCTAAACCGGGCCAAAAGCCGCATTTCTTGAATCTTGACCCATCATCCATGGCGCATAAACCGGTCCAAAAAGTTTTCAACTTTTCATGCTCTTCCACAGAACCCAGCTGAGTCAACTCGTTAAGCGTGACAAAGAAGCTGAGTTAACTCGTGAGGCGTGACAAAGCAATGACGACAAATGGCAAAGCAAAGTCCTTTTCTGATTCCTTCTCTTTCGCTAATTCTCCTCCACTCTAAGAATACATCCCTCATTATCACTTTCCATTAAAGCTGACTCTTTTTTTTTTAACCTTTTCAAAAAAAGCATCATTCATTTCAACAACAACGATATTAGCTTTCAAGTTTCAACCTTTCGATCTCGCCTCCAAATACATCGTTATCAGGTTCTCCATTCTCCTTTCTTCACGAATCATGATCGTGTTTAGACTTATACTGAATTTTGGGGTTTGATCTGGTTTCTGTGTTGAATGATCCAGTTGCGTGAAAAAAGTGAAACCCTGCTCGAAATTTCTAATTTTTGATGTTCTGATTCGTTTTTTGATCCTTTCTTTTGGGAATTTTGAGATTAATTATGTGAAAATTTACATGAATGCAAAATTTGAAGGCTATAAACATTGAAATCCCCCCCACAATTTTTCGATTTCGACTTTTAAGTTTAAGTGATTTACTGACTCTAATGACGTGAAAAAGTAAAATTGTGCTCCTTTGATTTGTTTTGTGTTCCTTTCTTTAGGGAAATTGAGTTTGATTTTTCTAAAGGAATCTTTTGATTTTGTATCTAGTGTTTCATTATTAGCAAAAAATGGCTAAGTCTGGGATTGATGAGACATCAGAATCTGGAGCTTTTGAAAGGACAGCATCAACATTCAGAAACTTTGTTTCACAAGATTCTAATTCTCAGTTTCCAGCTGAATCCGGAAGATACCATCTTTACATATCTTATGCTTGTCCATGGGCTTGTAGATGTCTCTCTTACTTAAAGATCAAAGGACTTGATCAAGCAATCAGCTTCTCGGTTAGTACAAATTCATCCTCTACCTCACGACTTCCATATCGAATTAGACTGTTGTTACATGAAGCATTTCTGTTTTATTTGATTTCGATTAGTCGGTTCACACAATATGGGGAAGAACTAAAGAAACTGATGACCATAGAGGATGGGTTTTCCCGGATTCAGATACTGAGCTCCCTGGAGCTGAGCCTGATTATCTTAATGGTGCGAAAACCGTAAGAGAACTCTACGAAATTGCTAGCCCGAACTATGTGGGGAAGTACACTGTTCCTGTAAGTCTTTGATCTTTTTGGTGAACTCTCTTATCTCTATTGTCCTGTTTCTTGAATGTATTTTTTGTTGTTGTTATGTTAGATTCTATGGGATAAGAAGCTTAAGACTGTAGTTAACAATGAGAGTTCAGAGATAATCCGAATGTTCAATACCTAGTTCAATGGTGTTGCGAAAAACCCGTCACTCGACCTTTATCCTTCTCATCTCAGAGACACAATCGATGAGAATAATGAATGGGTTTTCAATGGGATAAACAATGGTGTTTATAAATGTGGGTTTGCTAGGAAACAAGAACCCTACAATGAGGTATAGAAATCCTTAATGTCTATACCGTTTTAACAGGCGAAAACTGGAGTTGATTCTGTTAAATTGATCCTTTTGTTTCCAGGCAGTGAACTAGTTATATGAAGCTGTAGATAGATGTGAGGAAATACTTGGAAAACAACGATACATCTGCGGAAAGACTTTCACCGAAGCAGATATCCGATTATTCGTGACCCTCATAAGATTTGATGAGGTATTTGAATCGACTTTTCTTTTTCATTTGTAACACATCAGATTCTTGACATCATCTTCTTTTGGGTTCCAGGTTTACGTGGTTCACTTCAAATGTAACAAGAGACTCTTACGGGAGTACCCGAAATCTTCAACTACATAAAAGACATCTACCAAATCCAGGGCATGATTAGCACTGTGAACATGGAACACATTAAGAAACTTTACTATGGAAGCCACCCTACGGAAAACCCGTTCGGGATCATCCCTCTTGGGCCAAACATCGATTACTCTTCGCCTCATGACCGCGACAGATTCTCCTCATGAAGAAACAAACATCAAAGATCAATAATTTATCACATGTTCCTAAAACAATTCAGTCAAAAATTCGATACTGATGTGTGTGAGTGTGTGTGACAATGTTGCAAGTAATGTTATGTTCTACATCTTGAAAAGTGATTGTATGTTTGGAGATTATCCTAAATTTTGAAACACTTCGAGACATATCATCATCTTTTATAAAAGTCTTTTGATATGCTTATTGTGTTAAAGATGTTAAAAAGCAGAGAGAGCGAGAGTGTGAGCATGATAGCTCTTAATGGCGTTTGAGTGTGATCACACCATTTTGAAGATAAGTTTACAAGAAAGAAACATTATCGAATATCTTTTGAATGTTTTATCCATTTCTTGATTTTCTACTATAGACACAAATGGCTTCTTTCAAGAATTATATAATGATTTAGTTCCTCTTTTTAACATATAAATGATTTTACCTTTTTCATTCAAAAAATATTGTCTTTCAGAGTGATGATTTATGGAATTTATTTATAATGTAAAAATCCGTTAAAAAAAAAAAACAATGTAGACCCGTTTTTATATGTTTAATTTTATCAACATTAAAAAAAATTTCAGTATCCCACATATAAAATTTTGATAAATTTAAACCGGATTTTAACTTATATTTAGACATCATTGAACAAATTATACATTAAGACTAGAATGCAGAGAATATATACACGAAAATCCTTATTTTTCTTTCTCTGTAGCTCTACAAATACTTTTTAAATGATTTATTAATTAAATAACTCAATTAAAATATAAAAACAAATGATTTAAAAAAATAAAAAAAAAGTTAAAAATATATATTACCAAACAAAAGAGTCGCTGTTTCCTCCAATTTTACTTGACAAAAAACAAAAAAAAAGTCTTCGTCCTCCACTCTCAAGCTCAACCAAGTTCTTGGGTCCTCCTCTCTATTATTACTACCACTTCTTCTCCCAATCTCATGCATTCGATCATTTGCAAGAGTTTCATATCTAAGTTATGAGAAAGATCTAACACTACTGATCGGTTAGCTCTTTTTTCTCACTCTCTGTTCAATATAACCCCAAAACTCCCAAGTTTCTCTTTTGATTTTGATTGAATTACTCCGTTGTTTCACTCGATTTCTTAAGCTTATTTCATGTTTTCTTTTCTGGGTTTATAATAATTTTCAATCTTGCTCATAATTTTCCAATAAAGCTTTAACCTTTTAGATACTTGAACTAAATTTGAGTTTTTGAGACTATAGTGTTATTCCCCTTTGTTTGATGATTATTGGTTACTTTAATCTGTTTATGTTTAGCCTAAAGGGATTTGATAAGCTTTATTCTTGTTTAATCTATTTGAATTTTTAGTTTATTTTACTAATGTTACATGATTCAATTTTAGTATAGGTTGGTGATTTATTTTCATAATAGAAAGTTAATGATGGAAGGGAAAAGATTGGATCTTAGATTTCATCACTCTATATCATCACAATCTGTGGAATCTGCATTAGATTTGGATAAAAATGGTTACAATCATTTTAAAATGGCTTCTTCTTCATCACCACTTCAACCGTTTCCATCGGGCGGTCAGCATCCTGAAACCAGTGCTGCTGCTGCTTACTTCTCTTGGCCTACTTCAAGTAGATTGAATGATTCAGCTGAAGACAGAGCTAACTATTTTGCTAATCTTCAAAAAGGTGTTTTGCCTGAAACTTTTGATGGTTTACCTACTGGGAAGAAAGCTACTACATTGCTTGAGTTGATGATGATTAGAGCGTTTCATAGTAAGAATTTAAGAAGGTTTAGCCTCGGTACAGCTATTGGATTTCGGATTAAACGAGGTGTTTTGACGAATGTTGCGGCTATTCTTGTCTTTGTTGCTCGTAAAGTTCATAAACAATGGCTTAATCCTCTTCAGTGTTTACCTACAGCTTTGGAGGTGAGATATCTTCTATCTATGAGTTGTCACGGTCTTATCCGCTTACTAAATTTGATTCATCTTTATATTGATTGCTCATACTGTAAAGAGTGGAGATATTGGAACTTGTAGTAATGTAGATACTACAAGGTTGAACATTTTATCCTTAGAGTATCTTTACTTTGACAGGGGCCTGGAGGAGTTTGGTGTGATGTAGATGTTGTTGAGTTTCAATATTATGGTGCACCTGCGCAAACGCCTACAGAGCAGGTGTATACAGAGCTTGTTGATGATCTGAGAGGAAGTGGTTCGTCTATCGGATCTGGTTCACAGGTAACTTTTGTACTGAGCTGGCATATTACATAACATTATTTAACCATACCTCTCTTCTTGTAGGTGGCTAGTCAAGAGACATATGGAACCTTGGGAGCTATCGTAAAGAGTAAAACTGGCATCAGACAAGTTGGTTTCCTAACAAACCGACATGTTGCAGTTGATTTAGACTACCCAAGCCAGAAGATGTTTCATCCATTGCCACCTAGCCTTGGACCTGGAGTCTACTTAGGTGCAGTGGAGAGAGCAACTTCATTCATTACCGATGACCTTTGGTATGGCATTTTCGCTGGAACTAACCCAGGTAGCGCAGTAACAAAGTATATCATAATTTTGATGTATAATGGCATAAGCACAATTTTCATTATCAGTTTCTCTCTTTTCTGCAGAAACATTTGTTCGAGCTGATGGAGCCTTCATTCCATTTGCTGAGGACTTCAACATGAATAATGTAACCACAACTGTTAAAGGGATTGGTGAGATTGGCGATATCCATGCTACCGATCTACAGTCTCCAATTAACAGTCTCATAGGAAGAAAAGTGGTTAAAGTTGGGAGAAGCTCTGGTTTGACCACCGGGACCATAATGGCTTACGCGTTAGAATACAATGACGAGAAAGGGATTTGTTTCCTAACCGATTTTCTTGTTGTTGGTGAAAACCAGCAGACTTTTGATCTTGAGGGTGATAGTGGAAGTCTTATTCTGTTGGCTGCGGGCGATGAGAAGAATGAGAAACCGCGACCTGTTGGAATTATTTGGGGCGGAACAGCTAACCGAGGACGGTTGAAGCTAAAAGTGGGGGAACAACCTGAGAATTGGACTAGTGGAGTTGATCTTGGCAGAGTTCTTAACCTTCTTGAGCTTGATCTCATTACTTCCAATGAGAGTCTTCAAGGTCTGTGTCATCTCTTAGGTTCTATATGCAGTACTTTTAGCATACACTGTTTCCTTGAATGTCTCTTTTGCTGAGTGCAGCCGCTGTGCAAGAACAGAGACATGGTATTATGTGTGCGGCAGTTGATTCCACAGTCGTTGAATCTTCTCCCGGTGTGAGCAAGCCGGCAAGGTGTAAAACGGGTGAGAACTTTGAGCCTATCAACTTGAATATCCAGCAAGTTCCTAGAGAAGAAGACGACTCAAACATTCATCCAGAGTTCCAAATAGAAGACGTGTTGGAATCAGCAGCCGTAATCGAAGAACATCAGTTCATTCCAAGTTCAAGCAACAACAGATCACCACTCCATCAGAGAGTTAATGGACCAGAGAATCTCGAATCCAAGAACCTGTCTTCGCTTAAGACTAGTAGCTTAGGTGATGAGATTGGCTTTTCTTTGCAGTTAGGTGAGTCAGATGCAAAGAAAAGAAAAAGAACTGATTCATCGGATGGTTCTCAAGAACCATGAAGAGCGAAGGTTATTGCTTGCTCTCACAGTAATATTACTAGTATTTTTCCACTGCATTTTTCGCCGGAGGAAAGATATTGAGAATAGCATATTTGTAATGGCTAATGTCAAGGGATATTCAAACGTAATGAGCAGATATGTCTTGGTGGATTATAAACGAACACCTATGATTTTTGTTGTATTTCAAGAACATCTTGAAGCATAAAAAATTGCGATGAAGCATCCTAAACGTCGTATAATTTGATGCCATACATTGAGCTTTAGACATAGTAGATACGTTTTGGCCAGAACTGTTCTTCTTCTTATGTTATTGATAAAATGAGATGTATGATTTGGTTTTTCGTATGTTATTAATTAAATGAGATACAAAAAAAAAAATCTCTTTCAAAGTGATGGGACATCCACTTAAGAGAGAAGCTAAAATTTGTTAAAAGGTTTTTTTAAGAGAAAAAAATATTTTGAACAAGCTTTTAAATATAAAAGACTCAACCAGGGCATCATTACAATTTACAAGAAGCAAATCCAATATCAATAGCAAATTGAAACAATCTTTTTCAAATTCAAATACAAACACAAATTCTATCGAAAACATAAAAGCACAACCATATTACAAAATCACAAGAATCATCAACTTTATTCATTAGAAAAACTATATAAATAGATCCACTCATTAGCAAGTGTATGTGCATTTAACTTACTGCGTAGGACGAATTGCAACACCTTTGATCTGGAGCCCCGTCTTCCTCTCGTCTGTCTCACGTTGAGACAAGGTGAACGTGATCTTCTTGCTTTGCTGCGGCGCCACGAAAACTCCAGCGCGAATGTAAACCCACGTGTTCCTTATGTAACCATCAAAGGTCAATTCCTGCTCCTGTGGCTCGTTACCATGAGGCACCATCGGCTCTAACTTCGCCGGGGTATCCCATCCTCAACTTTCACCACGAACACTACCTCGTAACTTGTCCCCGGTGTCAAATCTTTCGTGTGGAAAAATCCGGACACGTGAAAAAACCAAACTTCATTCATCTTCGCGACTTCAATGGCTTCCCCACTACAAATAAATCCATGGTATTCCCTTGTATAAGAACATGAAGTCACTAGCTAATAATAGACTTAATAGTACATGAAAAAAAAAAACTAGGAGAACTCTTACTTAGGTTCCTCATGAACAGACAAAAGGTCCAGCAGCTCGCCATCTCTGACCACTCGATCTTGAGTTTCTTTGCATAGATCATGAAAGCCTGTCTCTGACCTGCATTTTCTACTGTATTGGATCTATGCACCAGCGTTTTCTGAACCTCGTTGACGATTTCGTTTATAGATTTTGCACTGTCATTCATTCCATATGAGTACTGAGAGATATCAATTTATAAACTATATTGTCTTTTTACATACAACGTTCCGTATTCTAACTAAGAATTCAATCTTCACAAATATATGTCGTCATAACATTGCCTCAAAAGTAAACGATAATATATTCGGCAACATACGGAATAGAGCAGCCAGAAGGAACCGAGAACATAAGAAAATCACTAGATGCGTATCATATATACTTGGTACTACCGTATTTAACTTTGTGGTAATAGTCTAATAGATCCGGTTTAACTAAGGCTTCGGTACAGTTCACCGGTTAAGAAAAAAAAATAGAGGATAAAAGACACAAAAGAAGATACCTCAGTCCTGACATGGATATGCCCAACCTGTAGGGAATCAATGCCAAAGCTTTCTCCCATTTCTTGGTTCTTACCGTGTCGTTTTGAAAATTTTTAATCTTCTGCCTGAATTTTTCTCCAAATGTTCCATTTAGACCTTTAACGTCCGAAACATCTAGCTTGTAGAAGATTGGAATCACGTGAAGCGTGCCTTCCTTCACGCACTCCATGATCTTCACCAGCTCGTCTAAACACCATTCTGAATCGGTGTACTCATTCGATAAGATTGCCAGTGCAACCTTCGACTCTTGGATCCTGTCGAACAAGACATGTTGTAGATCTAAACCCCTTACCTCTTCCGCGTCTATGTAGACGTTAATATGTTTCCTTTTCATGGCATCCCCGAGAAGGCTGACGAGATCTTCGCGTACATCTTTTCCCCGGAAGCTCATGAACACCTGAAGCCCCAACGGTCTTATACCAGAAGAAGAAGGAACAGCCATGGGAGAGCTTTTTTTATAGGCAAAAGAAAGTTTTGATAATTGTTGTTTGAGTAGTCTTTGTGTTTGTGAAGATATCTTGAACAATGACGCTCAATCTCACGGTTTTTATAAGGCTCGGAGGTAGTTTAAGAAGTTGTCAACTTTTTTTTTTTTTTGTTAAAAATGTCAACTAGTTACAATTTTATAACCAAAACTTGCCCGAACTTGAATTAGTCCTTTAACTATACGAGTTAAAACAAGTAATTTCTTGGATCATCGGATTTAAAACTAAAAATAAAAATTCGTTGTGACGAACATAAATATAATTGATTTATAACTTGACCAACATGCCACGACTACTAAACTAAAAGTATTTGGGTTATTTGGATCATATAACAAGTTAATAATGTTAATTTTATTTTTACAAAAAATGTTGATTTACCGCAATAACTGATTTTATTTTTCAAATAGTCAAAATACTTTTTAAAAAATTTAAGCATTGGGAGACATTTTTTTCCTTAAATACCTTTTTGCAGATTCTGCGACATTTGATAGACGTTGCAAGTATTTGACAAACTTCCAGACTTTGCTAAGTAATTGACATACTGTATGAGAATCTAGTAAACTTTCGGATATTTGACATACTCTCCAAACCAACTAACAATTTATGCAAATATCTGACAAACTCTGCCGGAATAATTAACAGATAAAATGATAATTTGTTTATATTTTTACTATCTGTTAGTAGGAAAGACAGTTTTGGTATTATGGAAAAATATATTTCCAAAATAAGTCATTTTAGCAATACAAATTATAAAAATTATTACAACTATTCTTTTAAAATAATAGGATTATCTTAGACAAATTTCTCTAAAAAAATGGATTTCTAGTAAAAATTGGCTCATTATACGTGGTGGCCAAATAATATATCAAATAAAGGGTCGATCTTTAATTTTTTATTGTTTTTGTTAATGGATATTCGATCTATAATCTCGACCTGAAGATTAGTTTTCAACTAAATAAATAAATCAAATAAGTATCGATCTATGTTTTGTTTGATAAATGTTATTCAGATTAAATGCAAGGCTACGACGACTTTTGGTAAGGGAAAGAAGCACGCAAAAGTAAGAGTTAGTTAATATATAATCTAATAATATTTAAATAGAAGATTTCCATTAAGTATGTTTTACTTTTGGTCCTTCCATCCATTAGTGATACCCTAATAAGGGTGTCTTAAAAATTTACTCTTTTTGGATCTGCATAACAATTATTCAGACAGTCTTAAATATGGAAATATTGTCTTGTTTGATATAAGAAGAAACTGTTGTTGTTGTTTTGTTACACGGAGTTGACTTCATCTTCATCGTCACTTTCTCCACTTCCACGGCTACTGCTTCCGCTGCCACTTTGGCCACCACTGCTGCTTACACTTTTGCTACGACCATCACTGTCACTTCCGCTGCTACTTCCACTGGTACTGCTTGAGCTTGAGGTTTGACCACCCTTTTGCTCTTATGCGTTCACTTGTGCTCTTAATGCTTCTGCTGCGTTTAGACCCTTTTCTCCTTCACCGCCACTATTGTCATCCACATCTGCAATCTCTTCTTCCGTTATGCTTAGATGCTTGTTTAAGTTCTCTGCATATTCTGTTGGAAATGTCCTGAAATCATTTGTACTTTACTCTAATAAAGTTGTAATGTCGAAGTTTGACATTCGTGTAATACTAGGTAGTTATAATGTTTTGCTAGAAGCCACTTATAATTTATGGATTTAAAAGCTTATTACTAATATTACACGAGTCTACAGGGTCCACTACAAGAAAACAGCGTTTTTCTGACTACAAAACCAGTAGGTAATCAGTCGCAAACCATGTCTTTACGATTGATTTACAACTGAAACATGTAGTCGTAAATCTTTTGTCGCTAAATGGGTCAGTCGTAAATCAGTCGGCATATTGCGACAGATTTACGACTGATTTGCGAGTACCTTAAGTAGTCGTAAAGGAGTCGCAATGTAGTCGCTATATTTTGCGACTAATATGGGACGGATATTACGATGAAATTGCGACTGACCGAGGGTTGTGATGGTATCATTTAAACGTAGTCGCTTATCAATCGTAAACGTTTTGCGACTATTTAACGACTGATATGTGACTAATTAGAGCATCGAAATAGTGATTTAATAATTAGTTTACGATTGTTTTACGACTGTTTTGTGACTTTTTTACGACTGTTTTGCGACTGATTTACTGCTATTTTATCAACAATTAAGTTGTTGATTAGGCATTGATTTGTTCTGATGCTAATGGAGTTGATTTGTTCTGATGCTGATGCTACTGGTATTGTTGTTGTTCTGATGCTAATGCTAATGAAAAAGATTTTTAAAATGAAAAAAACATTAAGACTAAAAGTTTAAACAATTATTTAAACCATACAAATACAAACATTAAGATAAAAAGTTTTGAAAAGAGATATGGAGATAATCCTATGTCTCTTTAGCTGTTGGATCTTGAGAAGTGGCCGGATCAGCTGTTGTTGATGCAGCTTGGGAAGCTATGAAATCGAGGAATCTCGGGTCAGTTTGTGTGAGATACTTCTTGACTAACGCCAAGTGGTTGATCTTGCTCTGTTGCGCAACTACTATCCGGGAACTCTCTTCTTGCAACTGTTTGTTAGAAGCTGCTTGTTCCTCTATCTTCCGGTGAGCTTCTTCTAGCTGTTGATGCATCCCCAAGAATGAAGAAGAGCTTCTCGGGTACTTCCGCTTTCCGTTGTCCACACTCTCGAGACTTCCCACTCTAATAGCATGTCCTCTATCATTCACAAAAGTAGACTACAAAAGAAAACAAATAATATCAATCCCAAAGAGGTTGCAAAAGATATCAATCCTTAAACAGTTGCAATCAAATTTCAAACACATGGAAACTTAAATTACTTGAAAAAAGATCTCGTTATCCTCTTCTAAGGAGAGGTCTCGACGATGCAAAGTACCGTGTGAATCTTCTTCAATATCCGCCTCGAGCTCAGCCGACTTGCCCTCCTTGTTCTTCTTATATGCCTCAGCAACTTTCTCCGCTTTTAAATCGACAAATGTCCCATCTGGTTTGGTATGGTCTTTATGAAAACTTCACCAACACTCACCGGCCTTCCCAATTCTACTTCCTGAAATGTTAGACAAAGAAAATGTTAAATTACAGTTTAAATTAGAAATTGAATTAAGGATAAGGAAATGAAACTGACCATTTCTTGTTCGATTTGCAAATAGGACTTCGGGCCCGATAAGTGCTTATGAGGACCAAGACCGCCACGGTCAGACATCCGAGCCTGTGAAGTGGTCTCACTCTTCTCCATGGCTTCTTCAGTGTCCCAATACTCCACCATTGTTTTCCAGATAGTATCGGTAATCCACTTTGATTGCTCTCGAGAAGTCCTTACGTTGCTGACCATGTATTTCATCCGGATTTGACAAATCCTCTCGAAGTGTTGTTGAACCACACCGGTAATGATGGGATCCCATGTGTGGATTTTCTACAATACAACAGAGAAGAGAAGATTGATGTTAGTGATCTAAATAAATAAAAAAGTGGAAAATGAAGGTTATAAGAGAGAGTTTCTTACCGCGAATTCGACGAAGTATCTTTCTTGTCTGTCCCGAGGCACACAAGTCCAGCAGTATTATGGACCATCGAACTTGTTTGTAAAAACCTTTATAATCTTCCGGGTCAGTGAAGACTTGTCACGACCAAACCTACATACACAAACTTCCACAAGCCAAAATTCAGAGAAACTGTAAAACAGAGAAATAATACATACATATATATAATCCCGTCCTGGCTGGGTTAGCATCGAGTTCAGAATGACTGTTTGGTCTTCTGAGAGAGCCGGTTCTGAAGGAGCTTCTTCTTCAAAGGGAGCTTCCTGCTGCGGTTGAGACGTTGGAGAGTTTTGTGCTTGACTACTATGAGTAGGAGATGCTCGAGCTTGAGATGATGTCATTGGTCGAGTTTGAGTTGATGGAGTTCCTCCGGGTTGGCCCGTTGAGTTCTGGAAAACACTTCTCGGAGGAGTTCCCTTGGAACGAAATCATACTGACTGGGTAAAGAAGACAGTCTTTTATCTCTCGAGGAAGCGGTGGCGACGTCTTGGGTTCCTTCATCGACTGAGCCTCCTCCTCCTCTTTCTCCTCCTCCTCCTCGTCCTCCTCGTCCTCGTCCTCTTCCTCGTGCTGCTCTCTTCCTTCCACGGCCGGCCATCGTTAGAACAGATGCGGATTTGAGATAATAGGGAATCCAATTACAGATTTTGGGGATTATTAGGGTTTGATTTAGGGATTTTGTGGAGAGAGTTTGGGATTTAGGGATTTTGTTGAGAGAATTTGGGAGATTTAGTGATTTTCGGGATTATTAAGTTTAGAATTAGGAGATTTAGGGATTTAGGTTTGTCGAGAGAATTTGGGAGATTTAGGGATTTAGGTTTGTCGAGAGAATTTGGGAGATTTAGAGATTTAGGTTTGTCTTTTTAAAAATTTTAGTCACAATTTAGTCACTGATTTGCGAGTACAATACAAATTAGTCAATATTTTGAGACTAGATGTAAAAATTAGTCACTATTTAGTCACTAAAAACCATTTAGTCAAACTTTAGTTGCACTTTAGTCGCTATTTTGCAACTGATTTCTCACTACATTGCAAAAAAAATCACAAATTATGATTTGCACATTTTAATTCATCTAATCAACTATTAAAATGTTTGGGAGTACTTTTTCAATTATTTCAAAAAAATATAAATATGTTACAAAGTATTTTATATATATTTACATCACATATAAGTTTACTTATTAAAATATTTAAGAGTACTTTTGCAATCATCTAAAAATAACTTTATTTTATGCAACATTTGTTAATTTTGTTCATTCTATGTAATTTGTGTCCATAAATATGTATAGTACATCTTAAACATACTAAATATTTGATTAAAATAGTTTAAAAGATGTTTAATCACAAATTAGTCTCAATTACAAATTAGTCGCAAAAATAGAGACTAATTTGCGACTATATGTATAAAATTGTCACTATTTAGTCACTAAAACCATCTAGTCACACTTTAGTCGCCATGTTGCGACTAATTTCTGACTACATTGCGAAAAGTCACAAATTACACTAAACTAACTGATTTGCACATTTTAACTCATCTAATCAACTATTAAAATGTTTAGTAGTACTTTTTCAATCATCTCAAAAAAATATAATTGTGTTACCAAGTATTTTATATATATTTATATAACATATAAGGTTACTTATTAAAATATTTAAGAGTACTTTTGAAATCATCTAAAAATAATTTTGTTTTATGCAACATTTATTAATTTTATTCATTCTATGTAAATTGTATCCATAAATATGTATAATACATTTTAAACAAACTAAATATTTATTTAAAAATGGTTTAAAATATGTTTAGTCACAAATTAGTCACAAAATTAGAGACTAATTTGCGACTACATGTATAAATTAGTCGCTATATAGTCACTAAAAACCATTTAGTCACACTTTAGTCGCCATTGTGCGACTAATTTCCGACTATATTGCAAAAAATTCACAAATTACACTAAACTAATTGATTTGCACATTTTAATTCATCTAATCAACTATTAAAATGTTTGGGACTACTTTTTCAATCATCTCAAAAAGTATAAATGTGTTACAAAATATTTTATATATATATTTACATAACATATAAGGTTACTTATTAAAATATTTAAGAGTACTTTTGCAATCATCTAAAAATGACTTTGTTTTATGCAACATTTGTTAATTTTGTTCATTCTATTTAATTTGTGTCCATAAATATGTATAGTACATCTTAAACATACTAAATATTTATCTAAAAATGGTTTAAAAGATATTTAGTCACAAATTAGTTGCAAAAATCAAGACTAATTTGCGACTACAGATATAAATTAATCACTATTTAGTCACTAAAACCATTTAGTCATATTTTAGTCGCCATGTTGCGACTGATTTCTAACTACATTGCAAAAAAGTCACAAATTACACTAAACTAACTGATTTGTACATTTTAATTCATCTAATCAACTATTAAAATATTTAGGAGTACTTTTTCAATCATCTCAAAAAAATATAAATGTGTTACAAAGTTTTATATATATATTTACATAACATATAAGGTTACGTATGATATATGATGACTTTAGCCTATATTTACAAATGTTTTCTAGTCCTTTTTCATGCCTTTAGAGTCGTTTTGAGTCATATCAGGTCAGAAAGAAGTCATTAAGCATGGATGGGAGTAACTGGAGTTGCTGAAACTTTTAGAGCAAAAAGGAGTGGAATCGCAACAAAAGAGCACAATTCACACGCGGAGTACGTGCTTTGGTTTTGGAAGCACAAGCTTTTTAATATTATTCATGAATTCCTTTTAACATTGTTGTGTTTTATTCTTCCATGTCTGAGTAGTCCCTTAGCTAGATTAAGGTTTTCAATGGTATTCATGATGTGATAAACTGAGCATAAATAGGATCTATATATATTTTCTTCGCCTCTTGTTAATCTTAATGCTTAGATTAAACTGATCACTTAGTCTATGATTTTAGGTTAACCTATTCATCAAAAGTGTTTTAGGTTGCTAGAAAAAACATTGGTGAGCAATCAGTCCCTAGCCAACGACAGTTGATGCTACGGCTGATTGTGAACATATTGAACCCATTCGCTAATGCTTGTCTGCATCTCTAGGTCCAAACGACAGTTTAGGTATTTAGGTTGGTAGATAAAGTTGTCGACACCACGACAGTGGGTCGGTCTTATTTTTATATTTGAGTTCTGGACCTGTGCTAAATTATATCCTGAATAGTTGCTCAATTTTCATTGTTGTGTTTTATTCTTCCATGTCTGAGTAGTCCCTTAGCTAGATTAAGGTTTTCAATGATATTCATGATGTGATAAACTAAGCACAAATATGATCTATATATATTGTCTTCGTCTCTTGTTAATCTTAATGCTTAAATTAAATTGATCACTTAGCCTATGATTTTAGGCTACTTGTTACGAAAACCAACCATAAACTTTCTGTATTACCTTTATTTTTAAATCTCTTAAAGTCATAGTGTAACCTTGGTCTCTGTGGATTCGATCCCATTTATACTACTACGATTGTCTGTGCACTTCCAGTCTTTTATTTAGGTTAAAACATTATGTATGAACTTATTAAAATGTTTAAGAGTACTTTCGCAACCATCTAAAAATGACTTTGTTTTATGTAACATTTGTTAATTTTGTTCATTCTATGTAATTTGTGTCCATAAATATGTATAGTACATCTTAAACATACTAAATAATTATTTTAAAATGGTTTAAAAGATGTTTAATCAAATTAGTCGCAAAATTAGAGACTAATTTGCGACTACATGTATAAATTATCACTATTTAGTCACTAAAACCATTTAGTCACACTTTAGTCACCATTTTGCGACTGATTTCCGACTACATTGCAAAATAGTAACTAAACTAACTGATTTGCACATTTTAATTCATCTAATCAACTATTAACATGTCTGGGAGTAGTTTTTCAATCATCTCAAAAAAGTATAAATGTGTTACAAAGTATTTTATATATATTTACATAACATATAAGGTTACTTATCAAAATGTTTAAGAGTACTTTTGCAATCATCTAAAAATGACTTAGTTTTATACAATTTTTGTTAATTTTGTCCATTCTATGTAATTTGTGTCCATAAATATGTATAGTACATCTTAAACATACTAAATATTTATTTAAAAATAGTTTAAAAGATGTTTAGTCACAAATTAGTCACAAAATTAGAGACTAATTTGGGACTACATGTATAAATTAGTCGCTATTTAGTCACTAAAAACCATTTAGTCACACTTTAGTCGCCATTGTACGACTGATTTCCGACTACATTGCAAAAAAAATTACAAATTACACTAAACTAACTGATTTGCACATTTTTATTCATCTAATCAACTATTAAAATGTTTGGGATAAATTTTTCAATCATCTCAAAAAAATATAAATGTGTTACAAAGTATTTTATATATATTTACATAACATATAAGGTTCCTTATTAAAATGTATAAGAGTACTTTTGCAATCATCTAAAAATGATTTTTATGCAATATTTGTTAATTTTGTTCATTCTATGTAATTTGTATCCATAAATATGTATAATACATCTTAAACATACTAAATATTTATTTAAAAATGGTTTAAAAGATGTTTAGTTACAAATTAGTTGCAGAAATAGAGACTATTTGCGACTACATATATAAATTACTCACTATTTAGTCACTAAAACCATTTAGTCACACTTTAGTCGGCATGTTGTGACTGATTTCCGACTACATTACAAAAAGTCACAAATTGCACTAAACTAACTGATTTGCATATTTTAATTCATCTAATCAACTATTCAAATGTTTAGGAGTACTTTTTCAATCATCCCAAAAAAAATATAAATGTGTTACAAAGTATTTAGATATATTTACATAACATTTAAGATTACTTATTAAAATGTTAAAGAGTACTTTTGCAATCATCTAAAAATGACTTTGTTTTATGTAATATTTGTTAATTTTGTTTATTCTATGTAATTTTTGTCCATAAATATGTATAGTACATTTTAAATATACTAAATATTTATTTAAAAATAAATTAAAAGATATTTAATCACAAATTAGTCGTAAAATTAGAGAATAATTTGCGACTACATGCATAAATTAGTCGCTATTTAGTCATTAAAAATCATTTAGTCACACTTTAGTCGCACTTCAATCGCCATTTTTGTTTCAAAGTTATATAGTTTCAATATTTTCACAAATTCTGGCAATTAAATTCATAATTAGTTTCATAAATAGTTATAAACCGGCACAAATTCCAACAGTAGTATCAGAGCCAACGTGTTTAATATGGAAATTGAATTTAGAATATTGTATATGCATGATATACATAGTTTTGTATTCGTTTGGATTATTTGAGCATGTATAAAATTTATTTGATATGCACGTTTATTAGAATTGGGTATACTTCTGAAACATATAACATTATAACTTGATTATATAAGTTATTGAATTATCCTTGTGAATTCTATAGATTGATTCGAATAATAATTAGGTATATAATTTTGTGGGTTTGTGACTTTTTGGAAAAGTGAAAACCTTTCTTGATATATGTACAATAATTATGGGTCGTGGATCATGTAATGAGATATAATAGTTATTATGATGAGAACGTTAATAGGTATAAGTTGTTAAATTTACAATTTGATTGTAATTGCTTATAGTGTTTGATTGATTTATACATGTGAAAGTGTTTCATTATTTAATTGTTTGCTATTTTATCGTGATCTGTGTGGAATGAAATTGATATGTTTTTCAGTTTGCTAAGCACTTCACGTGAATATTATAGTTACAAATATTTTAATGTATTAAATATAATATTCAAGACTATATGTATATATATAGAAGACTAAATATAATTGATACCCGCGATTCCAAGAAGATTCAACAAAGATGCATCGAAAAAGAGATTCATTGAAAAGATTTTTTTCGATTTTGAGAAAGAGAGACATTGTTCCCGATTTGTTCGGGTAGTGAAGAAATTAGAAGAAAAAATTGATTACAGCTTCCAATTAGATCTTGCCACGTATAGGGTCTCTGGGTGTCTACCGTGTTTCTGCAGAGATATGGATCCACACTATTTGTTCGTTTTTTATTAATTAAAAAGTTAAAGATATCCATTTTATTGTGCGATGGACCTGCTCTAAGGGTCGATGTTTATTTGTGCAATTGTACTATAAATTGTGCTCGTTTAATTATATAATCCAACTATCCAAGTCTCAATTACTTATACTTTTCAATTACTGTTTTGGGATACGTGGTCAAATGATATTTGTTAATGAAATGGCCATATTTGTTTTTGTGCAAGCATACTTATATTGATCTTAAATTGAGGTTACAACACCAACAAAAATAAAAGTACCTCATTTTTCTAGAAAAGGTTGTTATTGTTAAAATTTTTAATATGAAAATATAGAATAAAACCGTATTTTTATAGCGGTGACTCAGCAATTAAATTTGGTACACAATTTTTGGGTTTCGGCATATGAATCTATCGGATACTAAAAGATTAATTGACGAATTTTTAAGCGGCACACAAAACTTTTTTGAATCCATCACCAATTTTGGGCAGATTTTTATTCCAAAATTACTATGTAAAAATGTTTAATTCGTCAGAAATTTCTAACATAACTGGTTTGGAGGTTTGACTTTTATGAAACTAAATTTTCAACAGAATTTTGGACAATCGAAAGTTTGTTGGAAATCCTTTAAAAATATTTCTGATGGGACATGTTTGTTGAATTTTTTTTTGGGAATTGGGACATGTTTTCTTGAAGTGCAAGTTGTGGTAAAATTGATGTAATGGTTTTTTTTTGTTTCTCGAAAAAAAGTTGAGGGAGTGAATATATATACTACGTTTACTACTACTTACTTGTATAATAGATTTATCAAAAATGCCTTGAACAATAATATATTATATTATATATATTTTTATTATATAAATTTTAGTTGTTCTCACGAAAGTTCGACACATGTCAAAATTATAAATAACAGAATTATGATATGTGTCAATTGATTGATTAGATTCTGATAGTGTAAACAATTTGTTTCATTTTTTTTATTTTAATCAAAAAGGAAAATTAAAGAAAACAATTTAAACAATAAAGTGGATATTTTAGTTTCATTTTTCTAATATATCTTTAAAAATTATTTCAATATATAAAATTTAAAATTTTTTAAAAATTTAGATTTTTATATTGTTATACTATTTAAGTTCCAATAACTTTTTTACACGCTTCTATTTATTTGAACCAAAATATTAATTGATTATAATCTAACTTAAATTATTATTCTAATTGGTTAAGTATTAAATAAATATTATATTAAACTGATTAAATTAACCCATGAATATATCAAATTTATTGGATCGTATTAACATATAAATCTATTTAATTTCATAGATGAAATGGAATACATAAGATTTTTGGTATTAATTTTATTATAATCAAATAATAAGCATTAATTAATCGTATAAAATTTAATAAATTATATAATCATAATCATAATCTTATAAGAGCCACAAATAAATAAGGATAAACAAACAAAAATTTGAAACGATATACTATGGAGAAAACAAAGAAATGAGAATTTGAAAATGATGAATGTTGTCTATTTGCAATTCATATGAGAATATAAGTTATGCATGGACAATGTAAGGATCATCAAAGTCAACTCAACGAGCCAAATATGCAAACCATTAGCAGAAAGAGTATCAAGAGATGATCTCTCATATATAGAATGTTTATTTTTTTTAAATGAGATTTAAGATACATCGCTAAACAGTTTTATCAGATTCATCGACAAAAGTTACATGCATATAATTGACACAAGATAACAAATGGGCTAGAAACCAAAAAAATTAGTCTTTGTTTACAAATCAAAAAACAACACTTCTATTGAACATGAAAATTGAAGGAAATGTTTTTTCTCCATAGAGGAGAAGGAATGCGTAAATGATCTCTCCCAAAGGGAGGAACTGAGAATTGTTCTTTTCCAAAAGAAGAAATCGAAAAAACAGGCGGAGATTCACTCAAAGATAGTTGTTTCTCATACACTAATTTGGATCCAGAGGAGGAGGAAATGCGAGCTTCTATTAAAAATTGAAAATGATGGTGGATGGGAGAATCAGTCAACATAAAGAAAAGAAGCCGCGGAAACTAAATATTTTCAGGTATAGAAGCCGATATATGAATAAAATTGAGAGATAGTGATAGAAATGTTGATCTAGAGGATGCTGTTTAAAAACGCAAAGAGACAAGGGATTGTGAAAGATTTCGGCGAGTGAATGTGCAAGAAAAAAATTATATTCGGTTAGGAATCGATAGAAGATTTAAACCAGAAGCCATTAGAGGGAAAACAAAGATCTTGCCAGAAGAACATCTCGCCTAGATATGAGCGAGAGCATAACCACTGGTTACCGGATTCGTGTTTCGAGGTCTCACACTAGGCATGTGCATTCAGGTTTAGCTTAACTTTTTAGGTTTTTGGATTTATTCGCCTATAACCCATTCAGATATTTATAATTTTTGGTTTGATTCTTTTTTCTAAAGTTCGAATAAGGTTCCCGTACATGAAATATCAGAAAAAATAAATGAAAATTGGTTAAATTTTCACAAATATAACTAGGAACTTTCAGATATTTTTGGTTAATTTTGGGTATTTTAGTTATTTCAGTATAAAATAAATTGATATTTTTGGGTTTATAATTTTAAGGTAATTAGGTTATATCAAGTTTAAATATAATTAATACTTTTTGATATATATTTTTATTTCGAGTATTTCTGGTATCCATTTGGTTTTGGTTCAGCTCAGATTTGGTCATTCGGATATAAGAGTTTAGGACTCATTTCAACTTTTGTTGGGTTGGTATCTCTTTTCGGATTGGATTTGATTTGGTTTGGTTCTTTGGGTTTTAGATATTTTGTCTAGACTTATCTTACTTGTGGTCGGAAAAACAACCGAGAAGATGAAACCAAAAGCTACTGGACATGATTTAGAATTTTAATATATTAATAAGAAAATTTTAATATAGAAAGTTAAATTAATTTATTCATGTAGAAAAATAAAATTTTGTAAAATAACTATCTTCCCTAACAAAACATATTTTCTACCCTTTTTCCTGAAATAATTTAAGATATAGGTTTAACAATAAATATTTAATTTAATGAATTTGTTTACATTTAATTTATTTTAAATTGAAAAACAAATATTTTAAAATTTAGAAACTCACCAATCTGGCGGATCCTGATCTAGTATATTATATATGAACAAATTAAAGTGCCAACTGGTGGATGGTTAAGAATTACAAGGTTTGGGACGGTTACAAAAACAAATGACAATATAAAACAAAAATATCTTGGATGTGATATAAATTTTAATATATTATAAATTTAAATTAATTTATTTTTGTAAAAAAACAAACACTACAAGAAAACATTGGTTTAACAACGAAATTTAACAACTAAATAACATCGTCGTAATTTAAAAATGAATTTACAACAACTTAACAATGAAAGAAACATTCGTTGTTAAATCGTCGTAACACAGTCGAATAAAATCGTCGTAAATTCGATGGTCTTTTGCGTATGCTTAACGTCGAGTTTATGAAAATTTGAAAATTTGTTGTTAGTTCATTGTTAATTTACAAATGAGTTACGACGAAATATATTTACATTGTTAATTTACTGTTAATTTATAACAGTTTTATAACAAAATATATTTAAACGTTTATCATTTTATTTGTTATAACATTTTTATTTGTTGAACTAATTAAGATTAACATCATATGTTAAGAAAATATAATACATGTTAACAATGTAACAACATCATTACAACGATTCGTCGTAAATTTGTTGTTACGATTGTTTGTAAATTCGTTATTACGTTTAACAAAGAATTTACAACAATTTATCGTAAATTCGTTGTTAAGTTTAACAACAAATTTACATCGATTCATCGTTACACTTAACAACGAATTTACAACAATTCGTTGTAAATTCGTCGTTAAATTTAACAACGAATTTACAACGATTCGTCGTAAATTTACAACGAATTATCGACGGGAGCGAAATCTATATATACGCAGGATGTTTTCCCTCTCTGCTCATTCTTCACATTCTCACACTCTCTCTATGTTTTTGCTCTGCCTTCTTTCTAGATTACACACCTTCTTCCGCTATGCATACATAACGACTTCAACTTTATATCCGCTAAAACTGCTAGTGCCGAACATTTTAGCGATATTGATTTAAACTCTTAGAACATTTTTGTATTTTTGTATAATATTTTGTTTATGTTTTTAGTTTTATAAATTTAAACTTTATTTTAATTAATCAATTAATAAATAAAACGTTAATAGACAATTTTTTAACAATATAAAGATTGTCGTCAACGATGAATTAACGTCGATCATAGAGAATAGTAGTTGTTAATTCGTTGTAAATTTAATGATGAACTAACGTCGATATTTGAACAGGATGTTGTTAGTTCGTTGTTAATTTAACGATGAATTAACAACGTTATTTACATTTACGATGAATTATATTCTTCGTATTATTAATAGTGTAACATCTAAGTTAAGACGAATTATATTCCTCGCATTATTAACTACAAATTTACGATGAATCTTCCATTACGACGAACTGTTAACGATGATTTCGTGTTCGTCGTTAATTAGTTGTAAATCGTCATTAACAACGAATTTACAACGATATAAGATGTTGTTAAGCCTATTTTTTTTATAGTGAAACTTATGTATATCTCTTTTTTACAGCATATATAACTCTCTTCCGTAACAAAATATGCTTTTTTCTTTTTTTTTCCTAAAACAATTTTCAAGATATTTCATTAACAAAAAGAAAATTATTGTCTCTACTTATATAATTTATTTTAAATTTTAAAAATATGTTCTATAGGACGGGTTCTAACTTAGTAATTAATAAATAAGAGTAATTTCGTCTTTTATTTCTTGTAAAAAGAGAATTTTTCTAATCATGTAAAATTATGTATAGTTTTTAAAATTCTTAATAAATAAATACAGAGTAGTTATCCAGAGGATTCAACGGTAGAATCTCGAATCCAAGAACCTGTCTTTGCTTAAACCTTTAGACTAGTGGCTCAGGTGATGGGATTGGCTTTTCGTTGCAGTTAGGTGAATCAAATGAAAAGAAAATAAAGCGAAGTGATTCACCGGATGGTTCTCAAGAATTATCAAAAGTGGAAGTTATGCTTGGCGCTTGCTCTTCTCACAGTTTCACACATGAGACTTCATAACATACCAGAGGATTCAACAGTAGCATCACTATTATTTTTCCACTGCATGTTTCTCCAGAGGAAAGATATTGAGAATAGCTACTGTCAAGAGATAGTCAAAAGTAACGAGTAGCTATGTGCTGGTGGATTATGAACAACTATAATTTCTGTTGTATCCCAAGACCATCTTGAAGCATAAGCAGTTGAAATGAAGCCTCCTAAACCTCATATATTGAGTTTAAGACATAGTAGATACAAAGGAATATCAAACTCTTACTCGATTAAACCGGATTGACTTGTACTAATCTTAGTCTGTAGATACATTTGGCCAACCTTGGTCAGCTTGAAACTTTACAAATTCAGCCAGAAGCTTGATTTCTTCGTCCTGCAACCGCGGTCCAAAGGTACATTGTCCTCTCGGCGTGCATTTCTCGCCAAATCCCTGAAGTAAATCATCAGACATACACTATCACTTTAGATCATTTAGCTAAGTAGAAGAGAATTCTCAGTTTATACAAGAAAGCTCTCGAAAGAGATCTCACCGGCATTCTTCCCTTTCCGTAGTAGGTAACACGGTATATCTCTTCCTCGGTATCAACTCCATTTCTGTAAATTCAAACAAACCATTGCAAATCTTAACACACAAAGATCTGTTAACCAATAGTTCCTATCAGAATCTAATAGATGAACACAAAACACAGCTCTTTGAACATAGAGCATTGGTTACTTTACCTTTGGAGGTCACTGGTGAAAAGCGTTGCGCCCTGGAAAAGAGAAAGATATGAGCTTATTTACTCCAATTGAAATGAAAGATGACATGAGAAGAGAATCAAGAATGGTTTCATGAAACTCACAGGTTGAATAATGTTTCCACCTGTATCGTGACACCCAATACAAGCTCTATTAAACAATTTTGCTCTTCTTTGTATATCCAAAGTTTGCCCAAGAGATTCTACATCACAAAAACAAGAACATTTCATGAACACATTTAAAAAGTTCCAATCTTTAACATATTTCGATGTGCTCAACGGTACATTGACTACACAGTTGTTCTCTGCTTGTAGAATCCGGATTTCAGACTAAAATTCAGATTCCATATCAGTAATGTCAACAAGAAACATTCTTGAATGAAACAACAAATTCAGACATAATCTTTTCAAAATCCTCTTCAATTTCACAACTGGAGACTGAGATAAGTATTCTAAACCAATGCTAATCATTGAACATACAAATTCCTAACAGAGAAGAGTGATTCTGCAATATCTCTCAACTTAATGAAATTAGTCTAAAGTTGAAAGCTTTTTGATCGGAGGATATTAGGGTTTACCTGGAGGGTGACAGATGGGTGAAACAGCAAGTAGAACCGCCATAAGCGGCGGAGCTAACTTCTTGATCAGAAATTGCAAATCTTTGTGCTTTACAAGAATTGGGTACTTCCTCTCTCTTCCATTACCCTTTCGAATAATCTCATTGTCATGTATTAAACCAAATCTATCAAAATGTACAAAGAGAAAGAAAGAAAGAAACAGAGAACCTTGTTGGAGGTACAAAACAGGTTGCAGCTGCGAGCAGAGGCAGAACAGAGAAGATTCATCTCTATGGATCAAGTTTTGGAATTGGCGTCTCAGCTTTCTTTGGCGTTTTAACCGGTTTGGTACAGTTCTGGTAGAACCAGATTGGTTTCATATGCAATTTAAAAGTTTGTGTTTTATATTAGAAAGAAAAATAATTCATGTATTTTTTGGGTACCCAATATTATTAGTGTATTTTAATGGAAATCCATAAATATTTGATATATTTTTATAGATTTTTTTTCAAAAAAAATAAATATTATGACTAAGATGCTTTAGTAGATTAAATAAGTGCACGCTGTTCTTTTTTTGGTTACATGTGTATATATATATATATATTCATCTTTCGCGTTCTCCCTTTTAGAGTTTTACAAATTGAGAGAAACTACAAGTAATTAAGAGAAGTTGAGAAAGAATGAAAGATGAACCTAAGACAGCATAGATATATAGTTTAGAGTAGGTAGAGCAAAGACAAACTCACCAGTCACCATAGAAGCAAGCGACGATACAAGAAGTGACGCGACTCGAATCAGTTGAGCAGGATGCTTGTGGACCATTGTATGCAACGGAACCAGGTTGAAAGATATAGTTCCGCAGCTTGAGGTGAGCGCATATACTGCAATTCAAGTTCCCCATAAGATTTCTAAAAGCACCCTCATAATTGGAAGATGTTCAAGGAGTATCTAATTTCTATTACATTAATATATAGGAAGTTTTGCATAGAATAGCACCTATTTTATGAACATTAGTTTTGTTTTTGTCATTTTTTTGGAGGATTTGTTACTATAACACTTATTAGCACTATTTAACATTGTTCATGACCCCAAAGTTTTCTTTGTTTGCGTGGCTTACGGTTCATAAAAGGTTTTCTACGGGGGATCGTATGTCGACTTGGAATGCTGGGGCCAACACAACCTGTAGCTTTGTGGTGATCCAATGGAGACAAGACACTATCTGTTTTTCTCCTGTGGATACACGGCAGAGGTTTGGGGGAATTTCGTCAAAGAACTGCTCAGAAACCGATTCACTACAAGCTGGAATCTTATCATTCTACTACTCTCGGAACTAGTATTGGGAAGGTGCCTTTGTTCTTGCTGAGATACACTTTTCAAGCCTCGATTCACTGTATATGGAGAGAACGGAATGCCTGTCGCCACGGAGACACACCCACATCTGCAAATCGGCTAATTAAACTTCTCGACAAACAAGTCCGTAATCGCATCTCCTCTCTCACTTCTCTTCAATGATTCAAGTATGCTGGAGCTCTTCAAGTATGGTTTGCATCAAGAAGTATATAACTCAAACTAAATTCTAAATTTTGGTTCAAACTTTAAGCTAAAAGTTACATTCGATTCGATGCAAAAACAATTTTTTTGGTCATGAATAAATTTTACATTTATTAAAAAAAAACATTGTTCATGAAATATTTGCCATTTTTTCCTTTCTTTTAAGCGAGTGGGATCTGTAAAATACACGTCCACATATATTTAAAATATTTAAATGTACACACTACAAATATATGTCATAAGAGTATATACATTAAAATATATGTTGATATGTACATGTATATATCCGCATATCCTCATTTGTTATGTAACATCCGTAATCCATTAATTGGGGGTTTTAATTAGAGAATTAGAAGTTTGGGGACTACATTGATTAAATCAATTGTGGTCGGCCGGTTTAATTGATAGTTTAAAGAGTTGTGGGGCTGAATTGGAAAGACTGAAAAGTTGAAGGACTTAAAGGAAATTTTGGAGAATAAAACCCTAAGCCAATTTAAAACCTTAAAATTTGCAGAAACCCTAGTTATTCATCATAATTTTCGTGGTCACCTTCAAGAAGAGAAAGAGAGAGGCTAAGTGTGGCTGAAAGAGAAGAAGGAAAGTTTGCACATGAAGGAGGTGTAGATATATCCGATATGTCGTGGTAAAACGAAGGTTCGACATAGCAAATCGTTTTTAATGATGAAGATATTTTGTAGTGTTGTATTTAACTCTTATATTTAGAGGTACCACTTTGCGGATGTTGATTTGGATTAATATTCTGAAAGTTATTCGCATTTTCGTGAGATATCCTTTTTCAGACGCGATCTAGACTAACGTGAATTCAAAGAGAGATCGCGAGTTCATCTATGGTCGGATCATGATGAAACTTTAGGCGTAGCTTCAAGACATCTAGGGGTTGATTTTCAACGGTGCGATTGGAATGTGGACAGTTAGATTTCGAATTGTGATCCCATCTTTGAGGCTGATCGTTTCTGTTATTTTTTTAATTTAGGTTGAAGATTGTTTTGTTGTTGTGGTTGGCTGTAGGGTGAGGAAGGGAGGTTGTAGTTGTATTGCTATGACATTTACGAAACCCTAGAAATTCTTTGAAAGAAAATTTTCCTAAAAAGGAAAGTTTCCTCAACAGGAAAGTTTCTTAAAAAGGAAAGTGCCATCAAAGAAATCGTTTTGAGCAAAGGTGAGTGCTTGTGTGTTAGACTGTGGTTAGTCTGAAGACTTGGAGTGGTCCTCATTTCTGTAGTTCTTGTTGTTGGTCCATTAGGAGTGATGGATGTTTATTGTTGCTATTTATGGCATGTGTTACTTGTTGATATGATTGTGATTGTTGATTGCTGACATTGGTGAATGTTAGCTTTGGTGTAGTTGTTACCTCATTCAGTATCTTTTATACTGAGGCATCTCGTTATGTGATGCAGGTAAGGACTGAATTTTGTTGGAGCTCGTGGGACTAAGGCTGTGGGGTGGATGACATGACGAGGGTCTTTTTTGGTGTTATTTATTATTTCATTATTTTTATCGGATGAATTATTTAGTATTCGATTCCGCTAGGTTGTTAGTCTGATTTGATTGGTGTTTTGGAATAAATAAAGTAGATTTTATTTATTCAGTTAGGTTGTTAGAAAAATCTTAAAATACTCGTTTTGCATGGTTTGTGGTAGTTTTAACCGGTCCCAGTTTAAGTGTTCTGGGATGGGGTGTTTCAATTTGGTATCAGAGCCAGGTTATTTCTAGGACAATTTGGTTCGTTAGGACTGTTAGCTAGTTGTAGCTATGTTTCGAGTTGCAGGATCATGTCATCTCTCAGCCGGTAATGGGTTCCACGGTAAAACTCGTTTTGTTGTTATGCTAATTTTTGAGGTAAATTAGTATAAAGTTGTGTTGCAGGTAGTTAACCACGGTAAGTCTGTAGTTAGACATCCGGAGAGGTTTAATAGTGGAGCAAGCAGAGTTGAGAAGGGTCTCAGAGGTCGTGGCGGCAAAGTTGGCCGAGGTGGCAGAGCAGACAGGGGCGGTGGAGCCGCTAAAGTTATGGTGCGGAGAGTTGCGGTGAGCATGCAGGGGTTGAGTTTCCAGAGGGTGACGGTCAGTCAGAGCATGTGGTCGGACATAGTGTTATGCCGGCGCAAGGTGAGGCTCAGGCAGGGTGGACCACATCCCGAAGGGAGCTGTGTTGGGGATCGTTGGCCCAATATTAGGGAGTGGATACCAGTTGTGGTACCGTTTCTGACTCCAGTGGCGTCACATGAGTTGTCTGCTTTGTGGGGAGGTGTTGTTCCGGGGTGCCGGAGGGTATGATGGAGAGTTTTATAAACCCTTGTTGTAGGATTTACCAGTATAGCGTGGTAAATCCTTGAGGTGGATCATGTTGTATAAGTACGGTAGATCCAGGTGGGGATCTTGTCAGTGTCAGGTGTTGATCTTGTGGTAGACATGAGGAATCCTTATCGATGAGGCGATCAAGGACCGAGCTGTGTTCGTGAGTTCGACGTTTAGACGTATAACTTGGACTAAGGAGCTATAGTTTTTGACGCGATTGAGTGGGTTGTACCTGGAAGCATCACGATAGGTGGTTTAGACAAGGGGCCGTGAGAGGCAAAAAGGTGTGAGCCGGTGAGGCCGGTAAAGTCGTTAAGATGTTATAGGGATCTGGACGAATTCTGGAGAAGTTTCAGGAATGTTTGGAGAGTTTCTCGATTAGGAGAGTTTTCTAAAAGGAAAAGTTTCCCGAAAAAGGAAGTTTCTTAAAAGGGAAAGTTTCTCGAAATAGTAAGTTTCTAGAAATGAAAAACTGCCATGAATAGAAAGTTTTCAAAAGTGGTACTCCGTGGCGGTTGGAGTTTTATCTTGTATGTGTATTGGTGGTAATAAACGGGATGAGTGATATTGATTACTCAGTGGTGGGTAAACAATAGCACGGAGGGTCTATGAGAGGGATAGATGGAAATGGGTTACTCAGGAGTCACTGAACCATAGTACGAGCTGTCTAGGGGGTATAGACGGGCATGCGACTTCGGATTACTATCAGAGGATGATAGATGGCGGGTTAGTATGAACATCGGGTGTAGGTAGACATTGTTACATCGTAGGGTAATCAGGTGTTGATAGTCGGTGCTGAGTGTTGTCCTTGAAGGACTAATAGATATTGGTGCATTGTGAGTTATTCACTGGGATGGGCAACGCGGTGACGTGCGGTAAGTTATTCGGTGGGATAGGCGGTGCATGGTATGCTAGTGTATTAGCGGACCATAGTCCAAAATGTTTACGGTGCTCGATGTGAGTACGTTGTTAGTGCGGTAGGTCTTCATAGGTGGGGTTGACCGTGAGGCTTAGAGCATTCCGGGTTGTATGAGGAGTGTTGGGAGGTGTCCCATATATATGCATTGGAGTGTTCTGCAGATAGATACTACTGAGTGGATTATACTGGTTGGGTTTCAGTTGGATTCCTGATAGTGTAGAACTAGCCAGTTGGATCGCATTGTGCTTCCTGAGAGGGTTCGGTAAGCCACTAGAGAGATATTTGGCTCTCTATGCGTACGAGCTGATCGTGTCATGGTTTTGACCGAGAAGCTGTGAACTCCGAGCTGTCGGAGTAGTCGATCAACTAAGAAGGAATTGCTAACAAAACCGTGCTAAGGGTTTATTTTGGGCCATAGATGGATGATGATGTAAGTTACAGATTGGGACGATCCATATGTAATGAGTGGTGACTAGTTGAGTCAAGAAAAATGCTCCGAGTTATCGGGTAGAGTGAATGCATAGCCGTAGATGGCATTATCATGCACAGTTCGTAATATTGGGTTTTGTTGTTAGGCAATTCGGTGAGTGCATTGTGTGTCACTGGTTAGGCAATACGGAGAGTGCACGGTGTGTCGCTAGTTGGGCGATACAAGGTGATTTCATCGGATTACATGTCGTTGTTATGATTGCAATGGATCGCATGTCGTGTGTTAAATAGGGATGACTGTTGGTTGCGTTAGGCACCATATGTTGTACTCAAGTGGGGGAGATGAGCATTATGGGTGTGGTGGGGGTGCTGAGACTACAGAGGGCGTCTGAGTCTTAAATTGTCACGGTTTAGGGGACACATGAGAGAGTGCCGAGACAAGTGTGACGAACGAATGCAGACCATCGTTTAATGGGATCTTCCTCTTCTGTACTTGTTTGTTTGGGAAGGGTTAAGGTTTCATTATAGTGTTGTATTTGTATTCGAAAGTCTTAGCATGTTCCGTCGTGATTACCCTAAGTAGAGGTGGGAGAGATATTAGGTGTTGATGGTTGTGGTTGGTTGTTTGACCTTGAAGTATTTCACTGTGTATACCACCAAGTGGGTGTTAGAGTGTGATCCAGGAGGTGACTGGTGAACGGTCTGTTTCGTGGATGCTGAGGGTCAGTGATGGTTAGCTATGCGGGCTATGGGGAGTTTCACATTGATTAATAACTCAATATCATCGCATGAAGTAGGTCCTAGAGATGATGGTCTTGTGGGATTGCGATGGAGTAGTGGAGGAACTTGGGAGTTATAAGCTATGAGGAAATGCAAGTTTTCCCAAGTGGTTTAGCAAGCTGGAGGGCTTAGCCGGTGTGTTGAGGTGTTTACTCCTTAGAGTTTAGAGCTCTCTAGTGTTTTAAGCCTGGAGTAGGCGAGTGAGTGGTTAGCCCTGAGTAGGTGCTAGCGGAGTTAGTCGGTGGTGACGGAGGTGTCACCAGTTTTGACACTGAGTATGGTGGTAGAAGCGAGGCCTCTGTGAGGCTTAGATCACCGGGTGAGAGTGATCAGGAGGAAGAAGGTTCTGGAGATGCAGGTTCTGTTGGACTACAATAGAGCCGAGGAGGTGACTTGGGAAGTTTCCCAAATGGTTCGGCAAACTAGAGAGTTAGCCAGGTTTTTCATAGCGCTGCATCCATGGTGTTGGAGTTACTGGATTTTTCTTTTGCCTTGTTGTACTCGTTATGTGGTGGATTTACTAGGGGAATTAGTAGACAGGTGGGTGGACTATCGGATAGTGGTCCGTTAGCTAAAGGCGGATGCTAGGCGTTCAGTAGCCGTGTAGGACTGGCATTTCGTATTGGTTTGGCGATCGGGATGGTGTTCCCGTGGGTGGCATTGGAGTGCATTGGTGAGTCACTGCCGAGTGTACGTAGCCGGTCGGGTTTCGACGTGATTCCTGATGGGTAGGAGAGGTCACTAGAGAGGTTGCCGTTGTCTGGCTCTCTATGCATTGGACGGATCGATCCAACGGTACGATTAGAATGTGGACGGTTAGATTTAGAATTGTGATCCCATCTTTGAGGCTGATCGTTTCTGTTATTTTTTCAGTTTAGGTTGAAGATTGTTTTGTTGTTGTGGTTGGCTGTAGGGTGAGGAAGGGAGGTTGTGGTTGTATTGCTATGACATTTAAGAAACCCTAAAAATACTTTGAAAGGAAAGTTTCCTAAAAAGGAAAGTTTCCTGAAAAAGAAAGTTTCTTAAAAAGAAAAGTGCCATCAAGGAAATCGTTTTGAGCAAAGGTGAGTGCTTGTGTGTTAGACTGTGGTTAGTTTGAGGACTTGGAGTGGTTCTCATTTCTGTAGTTCTTGTTGTTGGTCCATTAGGAGTGATGGATGTTTATTGTTGCTATTTATGGCATGTGTTGCTTGTTGATATGATTGTGATTATTGATTGCTGACATTGGTGAATGTTAGCTTTGGTATAGTTGTTGCCTCATTCAGTAGTTTATATACTGAGGCATCTCGTTATGTGATGCAGGTAAGGATTGAGTTTTGCTGGAGCTCGTGAGACCAAGGCTGTGGGGTGGATGACATGACGAGGGTCTTTTTTGGTGTTATTTATTATTTCATTATTTTTATTGGATGAATTATTTAGTATTCGGTTCCGCTAGGTTGTTAGTCTGATTTGATTAGTGTTTTGGAATAAATAAAGTGGATTTTATTTATTCAGTTAGGTTGTTAGAAAAATCTTAAAATACTCGTTTTGCATGGTTTGTTGTAGTTTTAAACGGTCCCGGTTTAGTGGTTCCGGGATGGGGTGTTTCACGTTATAAGATATTTAGTGAGATATCTACTCACTAATGAGGAAGCTCTAACAGCATCCGCATCGGCTACTAGCCTACTAATATCTCATAAATAATTAACCGCATATTCTTCTGCAGGATCATGGAGTAAAATCTCGTCGCAAAAAGCTAAGCATCAGTATTTTAAGATAGATGTATGGAAAAGAAAAACACAAATCTAATATCAATAGAAAGTTAAAACAATCTTATTTAAATTCAAATATAAACACAAATTCAATCAATCGTAAACATAACTATTAAACAAAACAAATCTCCAAATTGCAAGACAAAGTTATTCTGTAAACGAGTATTTATGAAAAAGATGTGCCACAACATATAAAAAGATCGACTCAATCATCAGCTTGCACGTGGTTTGTGAATGCATTTGACTCACTCCACCGGACGAACTATAACACCTTTAAGCACAAGGACCGTCTTCTTCTTGCTAGAATTGTGCTGAAACAAATAGAAACCGATCTTCTCTTTATGCGGCCATACCTTGAAAACTCCAGCCTGAATATCAATCCACTCATTTTTTTCGAGATCAACAAATTGCAATTCTTGCTCTTGCAGGTCTTTATCGGGTACCATCAGTTGCACCTTTGCCTGACACGAGTTCATCAGAGAATGGTGAGGAGTTGCTAGGCAAAGGAAAACGAAAAAAATTTCCTTTTACTAAACTAAAGGGATATGTGACGAATACAGCCTATGTTGTGATGAGTCATAATTTTAAGGGTTTTATACCTTTGATTTCATATGTTTTTAATGTTTTTATTGAGTTTAGGATTAGATTATGTGTCTTTTTGGTCCTTTTCAATGTCTTGATAGGTTTACACTTCATTAGAGCTAAATGGATGAAATATAGCAGCTTTGGACGGTTATACACTTCAAGGAATTCATAAACATGTTCTGGGATCGACCGATCCAGAAGAGGGTTTGACCAGATTGACGAATTAATGAAGTAGTGCGTTTTGAAGAAGAAGATCGACCGATCCACGAGAATCGCTCGATCCCTATCGCGAATATTCCCCAGATCAAGTATTTACTCCAATTTTGACCTAATTGACTCCTATATAAAGAATGTTAGACCTGAGCGGCCAGGGAGATCCAGAGACGAAATTCTACTATTTTTTCTTTGTTCTTTTCAGTTTTTAGATCTGTAATTTTCTCCTTTGAATATTGGATCTATTTTCATCTCTTTCTATGCAATCAGTATTTTCTTCAACCATGATTTCTCAGTCCTTTGCCATGGCTGAGTAGATCTCTTTGTTGGGAGAAAGGATCCATTCAAGGAGATTTTAATGGTTAAATAGGATACTGTTATAGATTAGGGTTATGAATATTAGATCTCTATTTCTATGGTTTTAATGCTTTTGTTAGGTTGACAAATCTAGCAAATGATCACTAGGTTTTTTAAGACAACTAATCATTGGTTAGATTATCCTGAATCAATAGTTTATAGGGTTGGAGCTTGTCAGCCGACAAAAGTCGAGGTTGGATCACCAAGTGAACTCTATCAGACTTGTTAATAAATGCTAGCATAGGTTCCTAACAGATTTATGACTAAGATAATATTCGCATTTCGAAAGGTGGTTTATTTGTCTATAGTGTTATGAATTCTAGATCTATTTCATTGAACTGCGAATTTGGTCAGATGTCCTTTTTACTATTAAATTTCTGAGATTTTCCCGATCTCAACATTTGTTTTAATTGATTTAAATTCTTATTTTATTTTCGGATTTATATTCGGATTTTGTGACAATTTATATTCTTCATTCTAGCTCTGTTTAGATCAGTGGAGTCTATAGTGCACTCTATTCCCTATGGATTCAATCCCAACACTATACTACCGCGCATAACCGTGCACTTGTGGTGTTGATTGTTTAGGTTAAAACCTGACTCACATCAAGTTTTTGGCGCCATTGCCGGGGAATATGAGTTGCCTGTAGATTTTAGTTTTTAAACCTAGTCTAGAATATTTTTTCTGCACTTTTTTATTTTTTCGTATTCATGTTTTGGTCTCTGGGATCGACCGATCTACTTCAGGATCGACCGATCCCACTTTTGTTTATTTTATTTATTTTTTCAATTTATTTTTTGTATCGAACAATTCTTCTTTGATCGATTGATCCTACTTTGTTCACGATCGACTGATCTACTCCAAGATCGATCGATCCTAGAGCTTTTTTCTTGGATCTAATTTTTCAAACTTTTCTTTTTTTTTCTCAAGTGTATGCAACTTAGGAGCAAGGGTTCTAAAGATTTGGAAATCCTGAGCATAGAGGAGTTGACCAAGAAGATCAAAGCAACCAAGAAGTCAAGGAGAGAGGTAAGTATGGCTGCCATTGATACACAGAGTTTTAACCCAAATAAATTCTGCAAGTGCACAGACAATTGCAGTAGTATAAAAG